>CM032325.1:50873525-51473525 GCA_019022515.1 Quercus aquifolioides
TAAGCCCAATACTTGAGCCCATCAAAGGTGTATACGCATGATCAACATCAAAAGCCAAAAGCTCACAAAATGCATGCCTTTCAAGTGCAAGCCCAAGCCATTTCAAGCAAATATCAAAAGATCATAATCAAGGTTCAAGCCTTCCAAGTGCAAGCCCAAGCCATTTTATCATAATCAAGGTTTAAGCACACCAACCTCAAGCATCCTAAATGGACCAAGAAGAAGCAAGTGGCCCAACTTTGCCTCACTCCACATTTGGCTTGCAACATCATGGTTAAACTTAAAATTTGTTTGTTTATTTCATGTTTCTATGTTTCTTTGAATTCAAAATTTTCATGTAGCATTTAACGAGCTTTGTTCATGTATATATATTAAGAAAAAAACAAAAAATAAAAAAATTCAATTTTTTTTTTAAGATTTCCAAATCTTTCCCAAAAAAAGAGAAAAAATTTCAAATGAAAAAAGTCTTTGGACTAAAGGCATTGAGCCCTTAAGTCATTTAAAAAACAAATTTCTTTGAACTAGGGGCATTGGACTTCCTAGTGATTTTTTTCAAAAAGACCTTTTTTTTTTCCTCCAAAGATTTCAAGATTCTTTAAAGTCGTCTTTTCAAAATGGTACATGAGGATCCCTTGGACAAAACTTTTTCTAAATTAAGATGTTTAAAGGCTTGACCAATCAACTTGTACCGAGAAAGGACTGACTTCATTTGATCCATGTAAACACTTTTGCTAAATTACTTTGAATAAAAGAAGAAATGGTCTTACAAGGCAATCAAAGAAAATCTATCCATCAGAAAATTCAAAAAGCCCATGCATTCATTCCAAATTTCTAAAAACTTTTGTGTCTCCAATAGAGCATTCATACCTTTTCTTTTAAGGGGAATTTATTAAAAGAGCTCAAGTCACTGTTCCTACAAGCAAGCATTGCTAGGGATAGGAGGCCGTCTTTGGTAAAATAAGATTATACCTTAATACCTAGAATGATCATTATCCATTGCTAGCCCATTTGAGCCTTTAAACACTTACCCTTTTTTTCACATGAACCCACTAAAATCTAAACCTAGGGTAGAAAAATTCAAAGTATGCATGCTTAAATCTCATGTTAAAGAGGAGTCAACCTTGAGCTTTGAAGCTAATTGATAAAGCTCTCCTAGAGGACATGAAAGACAAGTAGAGAATTCATTAAGCTAAAGATAAGAGATCATCAAAGAAAAATGAGCTTTCACTCAATCAAGGAAAGAGAAATGAAATTCCATCAATGTGAGAGAAAAAAAAAAGTGTGCATCAAGTTTGAAGAGCCTAAAATTCATGCCAAGAAGAGTAGAAGGTCCATCCAAAAGAAAGTTCATAAAAAAAGGAAAGATTCATCAAGCATAGAAATGTGCAAGTGCATCGAGGCAAGAAAGATGTACAGAGAGTGCATCAAAATGACTTATGCTGAGAAAAAAAGGGTGGCAAAAGATCTCCAAAAAGTTCATTCAATCAAGAGATGAAAGATAGCAAAAAAAAAAAAAAAAAAAAAGGGAAGCCCGCTAGGCTGAAAACCCAAAAGGGCAGTCTAGGCAAAAGTTAGGGCCAAAAAAAAAAAAAAAAAAAAATCCTAGCAAATTGAAAACTTGAAGATGTAACCTAAAAAAAAAAAAGGATTTTACAAGATGAAAGTCTAGAGGTATGATTCAAGGGGATGAGCATAAAAACAAATGTTGAGACAAGTGATCAATGAAGACTAGTGAGAAGATGGCAAAGAAAAAATGGGAAAACTCCTCCAATACTTGATTTTTGAGTAATGCATACTTGGGGGAACATCATAGGGAATTTTGAGCATTTTTATATCATTCATTTCATAACCTAAACCTGGCCTACATTACAACCCATGAATAAGACCTCCTTGAAGTCTTGCTAATTGTAGGCTCATCTTAAACTCTAATAATATTTTTCTCTTGAATTAAAAAGGAAAAATGCTTAAAATTATCAAACCCCACAGGATGATATGTCCGAGGACAAAATTTCTCAAATTCTCAAATCCTCAAAATGACTCAAAAGAACTTCCAAACCTGGAGCACTCTCCTTGTTTGCACCCAACGATGTGATTCATAAATATTATCAAATTTCATTTCTTAATTGCCTTTGAAGACATAATCTGACAATGTTCAAAAGAAAGAAGCAAATTTTGATTACATGAGTTTAATGATCTTGATCCTTCATAATCAAAGAGATTTGTTTGGTTCTTAAACACTATGATTTTCTAAAATGGTTGTTCAAAGGATCACAAATTGTTCCAAAAAAAAATAAATGGAAATTTGTTTTTTTTTCAAAAAAAAAAGAAAAAAATCATTATTTTTCAAAATCCAGTTCTCTTGAACTACGTCTTGACCTGATCCTCTATGAGAGAGGTACGTAGGCAGCCTTGTAGAGGCCCGGTCCCATTCACCCAAACAACCTTGGAGAACAAAGTCAAAACAATGTGACAAAATTGTTTGGGTGCATGTTAGGTTAAGTCCATTTATTTGCACTAAGCATGTTTAAACTTGGGGCATTGGCCTATTTATATTGTGTGCAAGTTTCCATGATAATTGGTTTCTAACCAGCTAGAGAAAGAAAGCCTTTTTGTAGGAACCAAGGATGGCGGACCATGATCTTCTTTCATGTTCCCCAATGGTCACAATACCAAATGACTTTAGCTTCAATCTAAGCATGGAATATGCCCCAAACTAGGGGCATTGGGTAAGTACTTCCAATTCAAATCAATGAAAGAATCCATTGCTAATTGAAATTATCTTTTTGCAGGAATTAAGCAAGGACTTATCCAGCAATCCACATCAACTTCCAGCCAAAGTTATTCTCATTCAAAGGATAGGTTTTCAAAAAAAAAAAAATAATGAATAAATCTTCATCTCTTTTACTCCATCTTCATCTTCTTCACTTTTTGATAATGAACAAATCTTCAAATTTCAAGAGAGAGAGAGAGAGAGAGAGAGAGAGAAGAAGAAAAGAAAAGAGAGAATTTTCAAAAAGCCTTGGGACTAGGGGCATTGGGCTCATACTTCTTAGGTTACCATCAAAAAGAAAAAAAAAAAAAATTCATTAAATTCTTCTTCAGGAACAGAAAGTTATCATCCTCTTCCATATTCTCCAGCGGTGCAACATCAAGTCAGTTGTCCAACCTCAGCATGGAAGATGTCCCAAACTAGGGGCATTCGCCAGGTATGCCAAAGTCTTTTCAATGAATAACTTTGTTACTAATTGAAGATATTTATTTTGCAGGTATTAGGGTAAAAGGCCCACAAACATCGGCATAAATAATGCCTCTCAAATCCTCGGACCTCTGGGAAGCATGTCCAAACTTCAAACCATTGGACCTCTGGGAAGCACGTCCAAAATTCAATTCCATTGGACCTCTGGGAAGCACGTCCAAAATCCAATTCCATCGGACCTCTGGGAAGCACGTCCAAATTCAAATCCATCGGACCTCTGGGAAGCATGTCCAAATCTCAAATCCTCGGACCTCTGGGAAGCATGTCCAAACTTCAAACCATTGGACCTCTGGGAAGCACGTCCAAATTCAATTCCATCGGACCTCTGGGAAGCACGTCCAAATTCAAATCCATCGGACCTCTGGGAAGCACGTCCAAACTTCAAACCATCGGACCTCTGGGAAGCACGTCCAAATTCAATCCATACCTCTGGGAAGCACGTCCAAATTCAAACCATCGGACCTCTGGGAAGCACGTCCAAACTTCAATCCATTGGACCTCTGGGAAGCACGTCCAAAATCCAATTCCATCGGACCTCTGGGAAGCACGTCCAAACTTCAATCCATCGGACCTCTGGGAAGCACGTCCAAACATCAATCCATCGGACCTCTGGGAAGCACGTCCAAATTCAATCCATGGACCTCTGGGAAGCACGTCCAAATTCAAATCCATCGGACCTCTGGGAAGCACGTCCAAACTTCAATCCATCGGACCTCTGGGAAGCACGTCCAAACTTCAATTCCACTGGACCTCTGGGAAGCACGTCCAAAATTCAAATCCTTGGACCTCTGGGAAGCACGTCCAAATTCAAATCCATCGAATCTCTGGAAAGCACATCCAAACTTTATTCCATCAGACCTCTGGGAATCACGTCCAAATTCAAATCCATGGACCTCTGGGAAGCACGTCCAAAATTCAAACCATCAGACCTCTGAGAAGCACGTCCAAATTCAAATCCATCGGACCTCTGGGAAGCACGTCCAAACTTCAATCCATCGGACCTTTGAGAAGCACGTCCAAAATCCAATACCATCAGACCTTTGGGAGCACGTCCAAATTCAAATCCATCGGACCTCTGGGAAGCACGTCCAAACTTCAAACCATCGGACCTCTGGGAGCACGTCCAAATTCAAATCCATCGGACCTCTGGGAAGCACGTCCAAACTTCAAACCATCGGACCTCTGGGAAGCACGTCCAAAATCCAATATCATCGGACCTCTGGGAAGCATGTCCAAACTTCCAAACTTCAAACCATCGGACCTCTGGGAAGCACGTCCAAAATCCAATATCATCGGACCTCTGGGAAGCACGTCCAAACTTCAAATCCATCGAAGGAAGCATGTCCAAAATCCTCATTTCGTCATAACCACTGGTAAGCATGTCTTGTACTCATTTTTTTTTACACACAAAAAAAAAAAAAAAAAAAAATTTGCATGCATGTACTACGTTTGGACTTGATCCTCCCAGTAAGAGGTACGTAGGCAATCTCCTTCAAGATTCGGTCCACATTTTGATCCATAACATGACCATCTACATTTTTATCTACATGCATCATACATTCACCACGGTTAAATACTGATTGCAAAGTTAGGTGTCTCTTTCATACATTGACATTCGCTTTTCAAGCTCTGCCAATGAGGGGCATTCTGTTGACACACCATTTTGCAACCCGTATTTAACCTCACATGGAGGGTAAAATGGTAATTTTGCCTTGAAAATATGCATCTTGATTCTAGCCATTAGATCCTTAATCTCATTTCACTAAAATGATCTTAATATTGTAACGATCAAATCGACTGGTCATAAGCCCTAATCGGACCACCAGATTGAAAGTTATCATCAAATCAAGTTTTAATAGCTGAGATGCACTATCACAAATTTAGTCCGACTATATGTGATTATGAACAATTGATTTCAATTGGTTATAAGTGTAATCAATTTGAGATTAATGACGTGTCATAATTTGATTGGTTAGGACTACATTTTATGGTGAGGTTGCATATACCTAATTAATTAGATAGTTAAACATTAATTATTCAATGAGTAATTTATGCAATTATCTTTTAATTAGAGTAAATTTGGAACCAATTAAGTCTGAAATGGGAGTGATTGGAGCAATTTAATGTTAATTGGGAGCTAATTTGGGACCTATTAATGTTAATTGTGCTAAAACCATTTTCTAACAAATGACCTCTGCTCACAATTTCATCAATATCTCTCAGAATATTTTAAATCTGTGAATGAGGTTAATTTTCCCAGAAACTAGACATCCGGGGCTTCAATTTGAGCATAAGAACGAGACAATTCCGATCAGAATTGAGTCAGATATGATTTTTCGAAGTTGGCTCTACAAGCTGTTACAGTAGGTACGGGAAAACCGAATTTTGGCTTGCTCCCCACTCCCACCAATCTCTCCAATTAATGCACCAGATTTTTCCTAAGGCTAAAATGAGGTCTAGGTTCATAATCCTTGTCAACCCTTATTAAATGACCTTCAATTCATATTCCCTCCACCACTACTATATAAACCCTCCCTCTCTTTCATTCCAAGGCACCAAAAACCCCCCTCTCTTCTGCCCTTTTGAGTGCTAGTGAAGTTGAGTAGTCTTGTCATATCTTGGTCTTCCTGAGACTCAAGGTATTGAGTGAGACTCACTCTTCCTCTCCTAGTTCTTCTTTTCTTCACCCTTAGAACCTCCACCAAGAGTCTCCTCCTCCACCGTATGGATCTTGCATGAAGGTATAATCCCTTTCCCTAACTTGTTTCTTGTGTTTCCATGATAAGAATTTAGGATTAAAACATGATAGTGATTATTTAAATTCTCTTGAATATGTTTGAATGTTCTTAATTGTTCTTATGTGTTCTTCACATGTTCTTGGTTGTTCATCACATGTTCATGCATAAACACTAGTTTTGATCTTAAATCCATATCAAAAATATGAAAAACATGTTTGTTTCATAATTCTTTCAAGTCCTTGAATCTAGGATGTCACCATACACACACATTCACTAGAATTTTATTTTTCAATCCAAATGAAGTGCTTAATAAATTGAATTAGGGTTTATCACATGCACACACTTCAAATTCTACATGCAAATTGATTGATTGACATATTGGATGATATGATATGAATGTTGGCCACCATAGTCTAGAAGACCGGTTTCACTGGGCAAGGTGGGTGTCTAACACCTTCCCACCTTGTAACATAGCTTCCGAACTTAGATCAAGGGTTAGTAGATCAAATGCTTATCCTTGTAATTTTCAATTTCTAGATTGTAACTAGGAAACAAAGCCATGTACTTTGTCTTAGATTGTATCTAGGACCAAAGCCATGTAATTTCCTATGTTCAATGTAAATTCAATTTCAAATTAATAAAATGATGAATTTTTCAATTATGGTTTTCTTATTTATTCCAACAATTAAATAAGTGGCGACTCCATTGTAAAACCCTTAATCTAAAGGGGAAAATATAACTAGTCGAACCTCCATTTTGAGAGGCAATAACACGACTCCACCCATTCACGTGGGTTTGGCCCAACATCCTAAAACGGGCCGGGGGCGCGGTCTCTCACACAACTTGCTTAACTCCTTGAAGGACGTCACTGTGTTGGGAGGTATTTTGCTAAACCACACTCGTGCAGGTCCTTTGAGGGTAGTAGGGAAAGCTCTGCACATTATTTCATCCGGAACCCCCTGAAAATGCATGGTAGTTTTGAAGGTGGCAATATGGTCAAAAGGATCCCGCGTCCCATCATACGAATCTAACAAAGGCATCTTGAACTTGGATGGCAAAGGGTGAGCATTGATGGAAGCCATAAAGGGGGAATCAGTCTTGTGAACTAAATCTTCTACAGGGTTCGTTTTCCTCATATTCTCCCTTATCTCATCCATGACTCTTCTCATTTGATCCATTTCCCTTTCCAAATGAGGCACCCTCCATGAAGCGGTACCTCTTGACTGGCTTTCAGGTTCAACATTCCTTTCCTCTTCTTGACTCTGGGCCTATCCTTCGGTGTTCCATTCGTGACGCTGCTTTCTTAAATCAAGTTGTCTGACCAACTCCTGGTTCTGGCGGGTTAACCCCGCCATAGCAACGGCCATGGATTGCATATGTTAGACTGAAGATGGTTGCATGGTGGGCGCTGATTGACGGTCGCGATGAGGGTTACTGGAGGCGTCCCTGCTCTGCTGAGGGCCTAGACTAGTAGCCCTAGATCTTGTCCGAACCATTTCAACCCTTTGTCGGAGAAAGAAACCGTAGAACTCAACAAATTAAGTTCAAAGGCGACAAATTTCTTTCCCACAGACGGCGCCAACTGATGTAACCTGTTATATCAGTGGGCTGAAAGTCTTGAACGTTGATGATTTTGCGACTGAGTCCTGAGAAAACAAACACGGAGTCAGAGGAGACCGGTGGAGGCCGGCCAAAAAACCTCCAATGACAAAGTCAGTATTTTATGTAATTTTCCAAAAATGTTGGAGGAAAAGAACTCCCCCCTCTTACCTTCTCGTAGAATGCTTATATAGTGTGTATAAGCGGTTATTTCTTTGATGTAACTTCCCCTGTTGTTGCGGAGTCCAAAAAGCTTGGAGATAACTTCCACAACTACCATGGAGGTTATATTTTTTGGCTCTGTTCTCTTTAATCGTTGCTGGTAACGGTTCGTAGTGAAGAGTCATGATCTTACCCAGGACGAGCTTGTCCAAAACGTGCTCTCCAGGACGAGATTGACCAAGACCACCAAGACGATTCATTTGTGGACGAGGCTCTTAACGGGCATGTATGTGGACGAGCTTAATGGACGAACCTGGAGAATTGTTGTCCCATCAATATCTATAATTTGGATTGCAATCAAATTAAGATTTTTATCAACTTAGAATTTATAGGAGAAGAAAAATTTTATATGAATATATATATATATATATATATATATATATATTTAAATCTAAAAATATAAAAAAAATTCTACACTATAGTGAAACCACTTGGCGCAATCACGGCGTCTAAGCTCAACTTTTATACACGGCTTAATAAAAAAAAATATAAATTTTAAAAAATATATTTTTTGATAATATAATCAAATCTAATAAAAAAATAGTAAAAATATTTTTAAAAATTAAGTTACATGGAAAATGTATATTATGTAACTTTTTTTTTTTTTGCAAAAAAGATATTATAAAATATTTTTAAAAATTATGTAAATTATAAATTTCTAAAAGCTCTTCGTAGTAAAATTGTAATTATATATACACACACACACACACACACATATATATAGCACTTGAAAATATTTCCATTATACTTGCTAACATGCATGCATAGTAGCAGAAGTGCTAATCATATATAAATTTCATGAATAAATGACCAAAAAAAAATTCCATAAATTACAAAAATGTAAGTATTTAGATTGCCATGTAAATGTTTACCTATAAATTACTAGTCATAGCCATTTTGCCATAAGTGAAGAAATAATCTATCTAGTCAATTAAGAACACCAAATCAAAAAATTATATCAATAATCAAGTTGAATTGCATTATCTAAAATTAAAAAAAAAAATCATATAATATAAGAAATTATTAAATAGATACTAAAAAAATGAAGATATATCTTCTCACATAAATCCCCTAATTTCATATGGTAGATGAGTTCCATCCCAAATAGATTCAGTGAAAATTTTTTGACCAAAATAAAAATTCCATGAATTAAAAGATATTCATCATTACTAATGCCAAGAGATAGCAAACTGGATGCTGCTTTCTGTGGAAGTACTACAAATGTAAAAGAATCTAATATACATTACCATGTGATGATGACATACTCTAATGACAGCCAAATTCAAGCATCAAATCACTTACAAAAACACCTCCAATTCTGCAGATGCGTGACTAAAGATCCCAAAAGTAAATACATCATCCACTGGGGCTTCTGTTCTTCTATGCCAATGTTTAACAAATACAAATAATTAATTCTTAAATAGTAAAGTAGAGTAGACTTAGTAGAATTTTAGTTTAACTCAATTTCTCTAGGATTCAAACTTAATTTGTGGAGGTGTAAAAAATAATCACATTAACTCAATTAAATATCACATTGCTGTTTTAGTTATTTATTTATTTATATATACGTGTAGCAATAGGCGTAGTAATTTAAATGGAAAAAAAAAAGGATTAGATGAAGAAATATCACGTTAAATTAAGATAAAGAAAAGAGTTTGGATTGTAATTAAATTAAGATTTTTATTAACTTAGAAATAATAGGAGACGAAGATAAGGAAAAAAATTATATCCATTTAGTAGACTTAGAGTTTTAGTTTAACTCAATTTCTCTTGGATTCAACTTTTCAATTAAATATCATGTTTTTTATTTTTATTTTTTACGTGTAGCAATAGGTGTAGTAATTTAAATGAAAAAAAAAAAAAAAAAGGATTAGATGAAGATGAAGATTTTGGATTTTTTAAAATCTAAAAATCTAACAAAATTTCTTCAGTTTGGTGCTGTCACTTGGCGCAACCACAGCGTCTAAGCCCAACTTTTATTATATATAATACGTGTAGCAATAGGTGTAGTAATTTAAATGAAAAAAAAAAGGATTAGATGAAGATGAAGATTTTGGATTTTATAAAATCTAAAAATCTAACAAAATTTCTTCAGTTTGGTGCTTCCACTTGGCACAACCACAGCGTCTAAGCCCAACTTTTATTATATATAATACTAGTCGCTAACCCGTGCGATGCACGGGAAAACTATTGATTATGAAACAAAATTCAATAATAAGTGAAGAATTTAAGCTATTACTTTTATAATAATAAAAAAAAATAAAAACAATGAAAGAAGAGTTTAAGCTATCAATTATGCAATTTTTTTTGTGCAATTCAGTTAGACTTTGGACAATAATAATACGGTTATTACTTCTACTATTTTTGGGCTGAAATAAGTTTTTTTTTTTTTTTTTTTTGAATTGAAATAAAGTTTTTTTTTTTTTACTATTTTGTTTTTTTCGGAATTTATTTACTGTTATTGTTAAGCTAAAATATTTAAAAATGATTCTCTGATTATTTATTTAAAAGAAATATTTTTATAAAATGGTGTAATGGCAGTTTTGTGAATAAAAAGGCATGTGATGGCATTGTAAAGGAATCACCTTCCTAGAAACTTCTTTTCTACTCCTCCCAAGTGTCATAAATGTCATCTCATTTTTTTAAAAACTATTTTCATTCCTCTTCTCAAACTACTCAAGCGTCTGCAAATCTATAACAATCCTCCTTTGTCTCATCTTCTTTGCTCAAATTTTTTTTTTTTTTTTTAAAATCGGTTTTCTTTTCTAACGTCCGCACCATCAATCCAAAAGAAGCTACTTAGTGAAAACACATTCTTCATTTAGCTCAAAAATTTATATTTTTTTTGGAATAACGAAATTTCAGCCGGAACCAATGGAGTCAATACCGTATCGGAAACCCTTTTCGGTTTAACTATGAAAACGATATATTTTGGTACCAGTTAATACCGGTGTACCGTTTCGAGATTACCACTAATATAATAATAATAATTTTTATTAACATTTAAAACAAATAAATTTAATAGTCTTTAAATAATTATTGGGTCAATCTGTACAATTATGTTGTAGTATTGGTCAATACCATAAACATCTTCATTAACTCAATCCCAATCCCTTTTTATTATAAAAAAATAAAAGCCCAACCCCTTTGTGTTCAAAAAATAAAAGCCCAATCCCTTTTTCCAATTCATTTTTTTCTATTTTATTTTTCCTCCGTCGTCTTGTCTAGTCAACTTTATCTTTTTGTTTATTTGCTTACTTTTTATTACTATCTCATTTATCTTTAACTCTCATCCACACATTTTCAAATTGAATCTTATCGTAAGATCCACTACACAGTAGCCCACATTGTCCTTCAGTAATTGTGCCTCACAAATTTGCTTCTCTCATTCTCTCTCTAGTCTTTCACGATGCTTTTCTCATCAAAAGATTTAAAACTAACCCATAATCACACTAAGATCTATCTCTCTCTTTCCCTCACAAATCAGTTTCTTTCTCACAAGTTGCTTCTCCTCACTCAAACGTTGCATTGGCTGGTCCGGCCACCCTGTGCTTGAGCTACACTGCCACTACCATGCCTCCTTCTCCCTCTCTCTCTCTCTCTCTCTCTCTCAAGTTGCAGAGGAATTACATTCTGGGCCGAAACGCATTTCTCCGCCAGAATGATCGAAATTCGTCGGAAAGGCCGGTACAAACCGGAGTAGTTCGGTATTTAAAACGAAACGAAATAAGGGTCTACGGGTACCAGATTGTTCATCGGTACGAAAAATTATTACTATATCGGCCGGTACAAAATAGTAATGACTTCCTTAGCCAGAATGCCGGTACAGGCCAAATTTTGGAACGGAATAGAATAGTGGGGTTACCTATACCAGAACGAAAAATTCCAATTGGAACAGAACGGTATTTAAAACATTGATTCTGTACTGTGTTTGAAGAAGTTTATGGAATAAGGAGGAAGATGATGAAGAGGGCGATGGGATTATTTTGGTTTTTGTTTGTTTTTTTTTTTTTTTTTGGAGAAACTTTTGGTTTGGGTTTGTGCTCATGTTTACTGTTTTGGTTTGGTTTGGATTGTGCTGCACTTGTGATACAAAGGAAGATGGGAAGAGAAAGAGTTGATCGGGTTTTTATAATGAAGGAGAAGGAGTAACGGGGAGAAATATTGAGAAATAGTTATTAAAATCAGAATTTTTGTTTTATAATGCTGATGTTTTAAAAATAATGATGACGTAGAAAATTGTGAGATTTTTAAAAAGTTCGGTTATATATATATATATATAAAGAGGGAGCCTCCCTATCTACAATCTTCCAAACTCCCTCATTACTCTCTCCGGTCCACAACTCTCTCCTCTTGATGTCTCTTAGCATACCCAAACCATTCCTCACTTACACAAACCTATGGCTTTTCAGCTCTTCCTATCCTGCAAATCAGTCTCCACTCTTACGGTATTTGACATACATTTCAATTCTCTGTTTATTAGCACCTCAAAAATTTTTACTGAAAAATTTCCTGCCAAATATCTTTGTATTCTCTATTTGTCTTTTAACTTTGTGAATGATTCCAGGAAGAAAGAGCTAACGCAGAAGATTGACGGTCAACCTGTTAAGGTAAAGGAAGAAACTTTGTTTGGGTTTTTTTAATGCTATATAGTTAAATTCCTACTTGGCAGCTCTAATGTGTCAATGGCTATATGGGATTTTTTTTTTTCAATAGCTCTATTTTGTCCTAGGACCTTTTTTTATATGCCATACCAATTAAGAAAAGGCAAATGACCAAGAGCAATCTTTGAAATTCCTAGAGCCACATATGTTTGTCACTTGCATGAGTTACCTTATGGTTAATAAACTTGCTATTTTTGACATGAACCTTAATCATATTATGATGAATATTTGGGTCATTCACAAATACAAGTTGCTCTTGAAATTTCGTCCTCAAAATTTTCTGGCTTCATAGGTGTAACCTTGGTTGGATTGTGGTTTTCGAAGAGCTTTTCTACACAACAAATTTTCAGTAATCACATTGTTTGTGCCTATCTCAACAGTATAGGGTGTTCGTGGTGCAGTTTGGTGTGGTTTTGGGTCATTTTAAGTACTACATTTTGCGATATGGTTTGTCCAAAACCATAACCACACTATATCTCAATTTTGTTATCACATGTGCGGTTCAGTGCGGTAAGGTGCAGTTTGGTCGGTTTTGAGATGATTTATTTTTTAAGATGTCATGAGCAATTTTTAATTTATTATTAATAATTATGACAATTTGACAGTAAATTTTTTTAAAAAATATAACTCGTGTTATAAAAAAAGTAACACAAATATATACAAAACAAAAAAAAATTCATGACAGATTGACAGTAAACTAAAAGTACTACAAACATATTATATATACAAAACAATATATATATATATATATATATATATAAAACTTTTGAACTTTTGATTTTGTGAGAGTATGAATGTGAGATGGAGAAGTGAATGATGTTTTAAACTTTTGATTTTGTATTTAACCAAAACGGAGTCATTTTAACATGAAATTGAAATGTACTAATACTAAGCTGACCACTTTCTTCATATAATATTAAATTATTATATATATTTAATATAAAATAAATAAATATATATGGGTGAGGTGCGGTGCGATTTTTTGCAGTTTTCTTATCATAAAACTACACTCTACACCATACAATGCAGTGTGGTTAATTATCACTTGCGGTGTGATGCGGTTACCTCATTTTGTAGGTGGTTTTGGTCGGTTTGGGTGTGGTTGTGCGGTTTGATGAACACCCATGCTTCCTAAATTATTAGTGTGCAATCCATTCTCATAGTTTAGGGGTAAAATGTAATTTTCATTTTTTTCACCAAATCATTAAAAGAAAATTTTAAAAAATAGGATGGAATTTTTCCGCAACAATATAAAAGTTCAAGACTCTTAGTATTATTATTTTTTTTAATGATTTGGTGCCAAAAAAATAGAAAAAAAAAAAATAGATGGAGAATAAGCGGGAATATCATTGCTACAATACCATAGTTGTATCCCAACTCCACGAGAGCACTAAAATAAATGGGTTTTTTTCTCAAGCGCCGGCCCCCCATTTTTGGATTCGACCTTAGGACCGTCATCCCCAAACCACATGGAAATGGGTCCCTTGACCACTAGACCACTGTCCTTTGTCGTTCAACAGCAAAAGTCTTGCTAAAATATGTACAATTTTTACATTAATAACTTACTTCTCCATATATATGCATGAGAATTCTATATGCTGTAATCTAAACAAATATCATTAAACTTGTTTAATTTCACATCTGACAACGGAATGAAACCCCTTTGTTAATGTAAGTAGCAACTAGAAATTTAAAGAACAATGATATGTCAAATAGTTGATATCCTATCATCAATCAATGCAGGTTTTTCAACTGAGCATGAATAATGGTCGAGGAGCTACCAATTTCATCTTGTGGACCACATTTGGTTGAAGTCCAGCAACATAGTTATTATCTTCCATAAGGTTATGATTAGATGGGTACAATTGTACAAAATGTCATAAAAGACCAATTCTTCCAAGGAGAGTCAAATTGGTCAATAACAATGGGTTAATAATCAGGTTGGAGTCGTACAGTAGTGTCAAAACTAGAAAGTGGCAATATATCCTACAGTCTCAAAATGAAAATGGCATAAAATTTGGGCAATGTGGATGATGGGTTGCAGTCATGTTGACAGTTATGTCAAGCATGGCATGAAAGAGTGAGTGAGCTCACCTCTCTTAGCCCCAAAGTTTGTGAGTTCAACACAACTTCAAGTATGTCAGCAAAAATTCATTTTGGTTGAGTCAATATTGCAGCTAAACCTTAGTGACCTCCAGTGCTATTTAAAAAGAAGTCAAAAATGGGAAAGAAAATGTTTTATTACTACTGCTATATTGATAAGAGGGTCATTCTTAAATGACTCCAAAAAGTAGTAAGCTGTGATACTATTGAAAGTGTAAATGGATTCTTTCAGCATTTGATGCAGTCCACATGACTAATTTTCAAATCACAATCTTTTTTTAGCTCACAGAGGCTTTTTGTCCTTTTCAATTATTATATCTTAGCAGGAGATACAGCAGCATGGGGATTAGAGAAACAATATTCATACATATCAAAATAGTTTAGTTGATTGGAAGAGGAGCACCATTCCATTCCTTGAGGCAATCCAACATTGGATCAATGAGCTTTCCCTGAGACATAGCTGTGAACACCTTGTCAAAATCCTCACCAGAAGACCTGGCCTTTTCCCCAGTCAGCAATTCAGTCCCTAACTCTTCCCTCACAAACCTGTACAACGGATATGATCTGCATTCCTTAATCCTGTTTGCAATTGCTGGATTTCCACTCTCAAATGCAACTCTTGCACGCTCTACCTCTTTTGGCAAGACGGACTTCACTTCTTCCTCGAAAGCTACAATCTTTTGGAAGATAGATGTGCTTTCATTCTTGTCAAGATCGCCATTTCTCAATGCGTGTTCAACAAATACTTGCCTCAGTTTTTGCATCAATGGATAGGTTGCACTGCAGGGGTCATCAATATAGGCAAATACGTATTCCCGATCAACCACGTTGAGCAAATCCTTCTCACAGAATCTGGCTGGGTGAAGCTCTCCATTATCACAAGTTGCTAGAACTCTCCTAGCCACATGGCTTACAGTATTCTTGACAGCGGTCTTCAAATTTTCCTCCAAATGCCTCAAATCAATAGCTTGGCATAGTGCTATCAAAAATGTGGAAGACATGAGCTTCAAAATATCAACAGCTTCTTCTGTTTTCCTTGAAGAGATCAATCCCAATGAGTTCACATCTTGATTGTGTTGCTCAGCACTTTGGACATGGCTAGTAACTGGATTTGCCAGATATTGAAGTTCAGAACAATAGGCCGCCATGGCAATTTCAGCCCCCTTGAAACTATAATCCAAACTTGGATCCCTACTAGCATAAAGATTTGATGGCAACCCATTGTTGTAATAATCATTGACAAGCTCAGAAAATTGTGCAAACATGAGTTTTCCTATGGCTGCAATAGCCAAACGTGTGTTGTCCATTGAGACACCAATTGGGGTCCCTTGGAAGTTACCACCATGCAAGGCCTTGTTCCTAGAAACATCAATCAAAGGGTTATCATTTACCGAGTTAATCTCCCTTTCAATCGATTTGGTTGAGTATCTGATAACTTCAATCTGTGGGCCAAGCCATTGAGGAGAAGTCCTGAGAGCATAGCGATCTTGTTTTGGCTTCTGCAGGGGATCTATTTCATGTAACCTCTCAGCTTCTTTCACATAATCACTTCCATCTAAAATGTGCTCCATAATAGCTGCTGCTTCAATTTGGCCAGGATGGTGCTTCAATTTGTGTGTCAAATGGTCGGTAAATTCAGGCTTTCCCTGCATCACTTCCGCGAAAATTGCTGATAAGATTTCTGACAGGAGAGTTAGAAGGTTGGCCTCGAAAAGAACCATAGAAGCCAAACCAGAACCAACAGCTGTGCCATTAACAAGAGCAAGGCCTTCTTTTGGTTGTAACTCAAAGAACCCGGAATTGATACCAGCTAGTTGGAAGGCTTGAGCAGCATCAAGGGATTCACCAGAGGGTCCAACTGCTTTAGAATTGGGGCGGCCAGTTAGCAGTCCAGCAATGTAGGAAAGAGGGACAAGATCACCCGAAGCAGTGATTGTACCGCGAAGTGGCAAGACAGGAGTGATGTTATGGTTGAGGAACTTGGTGATGGCCTCCATGACTTCAAATCTAATGCCAGAGTATCCTTGGAGAAGGGTGTTGATCCTCACCAGCATTGCAGCTCTTGTTGCTGAGCGAGACAATGTGTGGCATGTCTCTGTTCCATTGCCAAATATTCCAGCATTCAAAAATCTGCAGCAACAACATTCATCATTTTAGATTAGCCATGATAAAGTGATCATTTCATAAATTTTGAAACAAAAAATACTCACTATGGTATTAAAATAGATGGGGGTGATTATTAAAATTAAATGACATGGATTTTAATGATACAAAATGAATAGAACACTTGTCTTCAAATGTCTCTAGCACCTATAAAATATTCAGGTTGGCCAAGAAGGTGAGTTTAAATTATAAAAATTATAAAAATTATGAGTTCAAATTTTAGGGGTAATTGGAATTAATAAAGGTGTGGAAGAAATCCTTCTCAAATTGGAGGAAATTCTATCCTTTTAGTAAAAAAATTGGAGGAAAATCTAGTTGAATAATATTTTTCTTTTTGAAAACGCTTAAATTTATTTTGAGAGAATGGGTATAAAGGAAAAAAAAATTAACCATGATGTGATGATTGCCCTCCATAAAATATGATTAAATTAATTATTAATTTCTTCACCATAATGATAGGGTTTGAATAGTTTGATATCACTCCAACAACTGTGCTATGATTAATTAATTAAAAACTATCATAACACAATTAAAAGTCTAACCAATCCCTCAACAGCTTTTGTGCCAAACAAGAGCTCAACAATTTACCCCAAAAAGAAACATGGGGTTTCTGATTAGGTTAGGTAATCAAGAATATCAAACATGAGACTCAAAATTGTAGCAGAAATAAAAATTTAGAGAAATTAAAATAAAAAATATAAGAATCAAAATTATTTGTTATGACACGGTCTATTTTTGATCACGTGTCATGATCTTAATCGGTCCTACAAACCCGAGCAAAAATCCTATCTTCTTTTACCATTTTAGGATAGTCTAATCAACTTGGTCTCATGACTTTTAAATAATAATAAAAACTTGGTCCCTTGAAATTTCCCAAATTAATTGTTCAACACTTTGTATACTTGTGTTCCTTTTCCAAAAATGGTAGGCAAACCCAATTGGACGAACTCTAATTAGTACAGACTCGGTCACTCAAGCAGCTGAGTCAACTCGTTCCACCCAACCCGTACGGCCGTACCCAAAGTTGACCATTACTGTTTATTATATTTATTACTTTTAAGCATTAAACAAGCATATTTGAGTTAATAAAAATAATTAATATATTAATTAGTTTTTTTTATAGTATCATTTGTTTGTATATTATATATATTTATATACAAATAACATTTTTATTTAATTTTTGTAATTAATTAATTCAATTAATAAAGAAGAAACTCTATAATAAATAATAATATATATATTTTTGAAATTACTTTTCCTGACACCACCGCTCTCCTGTGTCAACTCACAAATACAGCACCGACTCAACTCGGCCGAGTCAACTCAGCCACCAAAAGTTTCAAGCTAACGTAAAACTAAAGAAAAAAGAGTACATAAAAAATTATAGCTCACCTAATCAACTCGGTCTGAAGAGCTCCACCTTGTTTGGTTCGCCTATGCGAAGTAGCACCAAACCCGGTAGTGACACCATAGCTATCTTTACCAGACTCCACGCTCTCCAGAACCCAGTCACTGCTAGCCTTCACGCCAGCCCTTGCCGACTCGGAAAGCTCCACCTGGACTCGTGACTCACTACTCATGGCTATCGCAGCCACCTGTGATATCGTCAAGGTCTCACCTCCGAGCTTCACCAATGGCTTCCTGAACTCGGCCACCATGCGCTTCACCTCGTCTAAATGAGACCCTTTGAGTGACTCAGCAGCCACACCCCAACTCAGCGAGTCGTGGCCAATGCAAAGACCACCCTCATCACTGCTTTTGTTAACATTGGTTCCCATGACGAATGACCCAATTGAAAGAGAGAAATAATGGCAAAGAAAAAACTGAGTTTTTGGGGTTTGAATGAAAAGTATGGGAAATCTTTGCTCACTAGCTTAGGCAGGTTTGTAAGGATTTCCTGGTTTGTGAAGAAGGGTTGTGAGGCTTAAATAGATGGCAACTGGGCATTGGCATGGAGTTTTTGAATTTGTTTATTTCAATGTCGTGGCAGAGTATTTTGGTAGGTAAGCTTTGAGGAATGGAATACAACAAAGGTGGTGGGTCAGTGAGTGTGTGGGCCCCCTCTATGTGAGGTACCCGGCATATATGCCGGGTATAGCATATAAAAATTGCAGTGAGGGACCCATTGGGGGTTGGTTGAAAGTCTTAATTCTGATCAGAGGATTGTTATTTCTATCCCACGGTTGAGAACTCGCAACGTGGCACCACTAATGCATGTTTAGTCTTTATTTGGTGGGGCCCCGGGTCGGGTTATTAGTATTTAGTAGGGTAAAAGTTGTTGCACACATATAGTATACTTTTACACACAAGCCGTAAACACGTTAAAACAACTGATTGGATCAAGAAAAGTTAACGTATGCCCCGACGATGATTTATAAAATATTTTTAGAAATTTTTTATAGAAAAAGAAAAAAATAATTGATTTTAAAAAAAATATATATAAAAAGTTGTTGCTGAAAGTAGTGCTAATATTTCAGTGAGACCCATGAATAGTAGCAAAAATAAACTGAATAGTAACACAAATTGATAAAAATAATTTTTGCCAAACACATACTTAATATTAGAATCTTTTAGTCTGTGACTGTAAGATTACTCAATTAAAAAAATTAATACTATATATATATATATATATATATATATATATTAGTCTATGAGTTTTTTCCCCCTCTTTTCTTTCTCCTACAAAAGGTGGACTACACACTTGACACTTTACTTTCATATTTGCAAATTTCTTTTTTATTATATGAATAGTGTATTAAATGAAAATATAATTATTTTTTATTTTGTTATTATTTTTATAAGTCTAAGTAGCTAAAATGCCAAGAAAAAGTTATTAGAATAAAAGAACAATAAAAAAGATAGTAAATGTTGATGATGATGAAAAACATGTCAATGAATAAATAATTTTACAAGATGATGAACATGATGTTAGCATATTATTACTTCTAAGTTTAATCAATTTGAATATGTATGTTATAAACATATGTTAATTTGATTTATTTAGTTAGTTTTGCTAAATATTACTCCCTCCGTCACACTTTGTTTGTCCTCTATTCCATTTTGGGATGTCCCAAAATATTGTCCTATTTCTAAAAATAAAAGTCATTAATTTACTAATGTTCCTATTATACCCTTATTAATTTGCTAATTCAATTTTTTGATAAATTTATTTAAGGATAGTTTTGGAAACTTATACATTTTTAAAAGGTAGACAAGATAATAAATGACGTTCCCTTAAAAAGTTTGACTTTTCAAACAGGACAAACAAAGTGGGACGGAGGGAGTATTACATCAGGAATGATTAAATTGTTCATTAATTGAATATATTCCAAATTTATAATGAATATATATTTTTTATATGTATATCTATAATTTTTTTTATAATTTTATTAGATATTTATGTATTTTATGATACAATACACGATTTAGAAAAATAAAAAATCGACTCATGATACGAGTTTTAATAACTTCGGCTATATATTTGTTGTGTTTGCTTCTTCTATAAACTGACTTGTGGCTATTCATCTAGAATGAATTGGATAAATAATGCCACGTGGCAAGCAATAGTTTGTACACAACTACACATCATGTTTATGAACTCATGTGTCATGTGTCAACAAATGTAAATACATCTTTAATGTAGAATCTTTAATATATCCTTAAATCACTCTTCGAAACCGAAATTTTAAGAGCCATTAAATGTGCAGTTTTTTTTTTTTTTTGATAGGAATTAAATGTGCAGGTTTTGCTTCATAAATAGCACCATAATTGGTATTAAAAAAAAAATCATAAATGAAAGTTTCGAGAAAATTAATAAAGCCTATTTATCATTGCCATAAATGATAAATTAAAGTTTTTTAAAAAATAATAATAATAAAAAATTGGAAAGGATGTAAAAACGTATTTAGTACTTTTTAGTTTTTAGTACTTAACTATTTGGTTAATTGGTTGTCCTTTTTTTTATAATTATAATTATTTGGTTGTCTAATTTATGTTAGTTGTAGAAGTGAAAAAAAAAAAAAAAAAAAAAAAAAAAAACTCATACTTCTCCGTCCCATTTTTTTTATTCTGTTTGAAAAGTCAAACTTTTTAAGTTGTTATCTATATCAACTGAAATTTAGATGCATGTTGCATTTTTTGTTAAAACACTTATTGTTATTTTATCTAAAATACATGTTGTATGTTTTGTTAAAATACTTATTGTTACTTTATCTAAAACAAATTATAATAACTAAGTTGTTGTCTCTATGATGTAGCAATATTCTTGTAAAATTTTACTAAAGTATTCTAGATGAGTTGTGTGCTTGAAGATGCTCAAAAAAAGTGTAATCTATGCATGCAGATTGCAGACCTTGATTGATCCTCGATCGAGTCTTTGGTGCATATATATATATATATATATATATATGCCTCTGCTCTTTATTTTTATTGGATACAATCCGGGTATAAATCCCTCTGTTCTTTATTTGACATCATTATTATCTCAAACTTAATTTGTATTTGTTGCTTTCTAAAGTTTGAGTCAAGCAAGTGGAGAAAACCTGTTGTTTTCTACAAGGAAAATGAAAGGAAGCTACAACCACTTTGGATGAAATTGCTTGATCCTTAGTGGACGTAGTTGTTGCAACAGCATCATTGTGTTAATATTTAGATTCTCTATTTTCACTTGCTTCCTATATTTTATATTAACCCTAAATTAATCAATTAAGGCATCGTCATAATGAGCTCAATAATAATATAGAGCAACAAAAGAACAATGAGCTCCAACATTGTTTTCAAGTTTCAACTAATAAGATCTAACTTTGCCTTTGTAATCATAAACAAACATCGATCAATATTGGCATTAATCAAGCACTGTCAATTTCATTATACTAAAACTAGCAATATTTCCTATTTTTCTTCACACACACACACACATATATATATATATATAATATCCTATTATGGGGTCTTCAAGTTTCGATTTGTTAGAGCAAACTTTGGATAATTAATAAGACAAAAATAATGAATATAATAACTACATGCACGAATAATAAAACGAAGTTATTAACCAAATAACCCAAAAAATAAAAAAGGAAAAAAAGGAAAGAATAACAGTACTCTTAATGTGAACATCGTACATCAACTCAGTTGATCCCTTTTTGAGTTCACATTCACAGATGTATAAAGTAAATTATTCCTGTGTTATAGTGATGCATCTTATCCCATATGTTTGGGTGCACTGTATATGTAAAGAGAGAGTATAGAAAAAAAAAAAAGATTTTATGCTTGGGCATGAAGCATGATTGATATGATTGTACTTATTAGAGACATTTCTTTGGACACTTTTTAGTGGAGACTGCTAAGGATAAAATTTATACTTTGGAAAAATTTTACCATGTATGCAAAAAGAGAGGACATGACAAGATACTTAGTTGTGCTGGTAAATTTATTTAATAATGCTAAAAATTCATTATTAATTAAGATAATATGTTTTATTATGATAAATCAACCACCCACTTGTTGTAAATATATAAATTAGGTAAAAGGTTTTTACTTTTTATGCACCTTGGTTTGCAAAATTTTTTATGCAACCCACTATGCAATGTGGTTAAAAAAAAACCATTCACATTTATTTATAGTTACATATAATATTTTTAATGAGTCATGTGACTTACTTTTTTTTTTTTTTGAGAAAGTAACTTACTTAAATAATATATGTAGATGGTTTTTTTAACCACTTTGTAGTGGGTTGTATACACTTTGCATAAAAGCCTTGTTTCTTTAAATTATAAAAAGTGTTCACAATATTTTTATAACAAATTATAGATGATAAATTTAACCGTAATTATTATTTTAGAGAAATGTTATTTCTATAACATTTTCACAACACTTTTACAATAAATTCCAATTGACAAGTTGTTACTAGTAGGTAAAAAAGTAATTTTAGTGATGAGTTTAAATTAGAACTAATAACAACTTATCACTTAGAATTTGTTATGAAAATGTTGTATACTTAACACTTCTCATTATTAATAAATAATATATTTTTTTTATATAAGATAGAAATTCTATTATAAGATAATTAAGTGTATATGTGTATGAAACTCCCTCTTAAAGACTTAAATCTTAACCTTTACTTTTTATACTTCACGGACACTTATATTTATTTAGTGACCATTATACTAAAAGCGGACTATGAATAATATTTTTTAAATTTTAAACAAGGTAAATGGAGATATCTTTCTCAAAAAAAAAAAAAAAGGTAAATGGAGATAAGATAGAAGTTAACCAATTAGAGATGCTGACTTGACATTGAAGTAGCACCAACTAAATGCATAAAAATGAAGACAAGGAAATATGCACTGAAAAACAAGTGGCAAAAAGTCTGGAAACACAATAAATGTTTGAGTATGGCCGGGGAGGTCAAAGACAAATCACAATAAATGTTTTCATATTGTTCTATAAATATAAATAATAAATATAGACCAGGGATGTGCCACCATATATAATAATAACAATTAATAAATCTGGATGAAAAATATCTTTTTAAAAAAATAAAAAATGCTTGATGGAATTCTTTGGGAGAAAAAGTTAGGAAACTTCGTCTCATGAGTCATAACTCCTACTCTCCTTTTACTTTTAACAACAAACGCGGTTATATATTTCTGGAACATTAGACTGATTAAAGTCTTTTCATTTTTTATTCTCAGTAAAAAAAAAAACTTTTTTTTTTTTTTTTTTTTTTTTTTTTTTTTAATTCATGCCTAACCAGTCAAGGAATGCAATTCATGAACCATTCCTGTGGAGAAATTAATTAACAATTATGAAACAAAACTCTCACAATAGGTTTTTTTTTATAATATTTTTAGAGGCTGTTTGTTGAACAAAGTTTGTCGTCTTGTGCAACAAAGACTCCGAGTGTCCTAACCTTTTTTTTGGGTAGGTGACAGAATAACAAATTCTCCATCTAACTAGTTCATATTTTTGACAATTACAACCGATGTGGTTTTTTTTTTTTACTAAGTAAACATTCCATTAAAAAATTAGAATTAACCAATATAAGAAAATAATCCTTGAATGCACGAAGGTGTGCCTTGAATCTATAAGTAGAATTTCTAGCTAGTACCCACTAAAAAGAAAGAGAACTTTTTTGAAAGTTTATTGGTCAAAAGGCTACATGCCAACAACCACTATGTATCTAATAAATAGAAATAAGAGTCACTAGAGCTTTTAAGTTAACTCTACCATTGAGTTACTATACTCCTATCCATTCGTTACTATATTCCTATCAATTTGTTTTAAACTGATTATCTTAAATTTTATGATATCAACATTTTAAAAAATAATAATAATATTTGAAAATCACTGTTTTGGTATCTAATTTATTAATTTCAAAATTAACGGGTTACTTTAGAATATCTATGCTAGTGTTACCCTAAGAGCTCTAAAGAATCTTAAACCTAATAAGGAATTCCAAGAGCAACTAGAAGACCCTTGGGAAACGCCAAAAAAAATAAAACTCTAATTTCTGTTAAGAACAAACTAAAATCACTACAAATTGAGAAAAGGCAAATTGAAAAAAGAATTACAAAATCAAATTCTATGTACTCTTGGAAATAATGACCTAAACTGATGGAACCTTATTCCAAAATGGGATAGGTGTGGACATGGGTTGATATGACTATTTACTTCATTAGGTGCTTAGGGGGGAGGGGAGCATGGAAAAACTATATGAAAAAGAATTATTTTAATATGATATATATTACAAAATAAGAATGAGATATATAGCGTATTATAAAAGTTTATAGATTGCTCTGGTGGGGTAGGTGTGGTCATGGGTTGATACAGTCGGAAAGTACAGTGTCAATCTAAACGTGGATGGATGATTGTTGTGATGGTTAAAATGAGGTAGATGTAGACACGGATTGATACGGTCGTTTGCTTCATCGGGTAGTTAGGGGAGGGGAGCATGGAAAAAATTGTATGAAACACATCATTTTCATATAATAGATTACAAAATAAAAAATAAAAATAAAAAAAGAAATATAAAGTGTATTATAAAAGTTTATAGTTAAAATAGGGTAAGAAAATTTGATATTTTGTTAAAAAATGGAATGTAAATGCTTGACTTGTTCCTTAGGTATTTAAGACACAAAGAAGAAAGAGTGGACCATGATTCATGAAGGGGTCCACGGTTGAGGTGGACCAGAATTGATTCTCCACCGTATCTCCCACCAACCAAAAAACCTTATGTTACCAACCAATAGATCTTTATGTTATGCTAGCTTACCTACATACCAAAAAGGTCCCACATACCATGATCTTGTTGAAATTGAACGGTTGATTCTATGGAAAGAAATTGGTGGGAAAATGTGGCCGACTTGATCATGCATTAGTAATATATTTTGAAATTTTCTTTTTCTTTTCTTTGTTTCCCTTTGCGTCTCAAAATGTTAATAGTACATCTACAATATTGGCTGCGATATAAAATTCAAGAGAAGTTGACAATGATGGCCCCCTTGCTTTCAAGAAAAGCAATTAATTGAATATAAGAAGCTTTAAGCTCTCTTTAACAATGACATAGTTTGTGTGGAAATTTTGATGATATAGAAAAAGTAGTAATAAGGAAATGGGGTTACAACTTACATGGGAATTTGAAAAGTATGTATCTGCTTCAGCTTCACCAACCATGAAAAGAAGATGGGGAAATAGTCATAGACTATCGTAAATCATGGGAGAATTTTGGTCAGTCAACATTATGACATATATGCTTTGATCATCACAGGTTCACCAAAAGGATAAAGTTTATTATGTAAATTAACAACTTCGGTTTGTTGTTTATGAACTTTTCCAAGTTAGCATATCACTTCTCACCACCCCCCCCCCCCCCCCCACCTAGTTATATTAGAAATGGGAATGTCTCAATTGTGAACTCATGGTCTGGTTGTTAGAATAGGATCTCTTTATTTTCATTGAAAATGGAGAGTGTGTTTAATGTTTAAGATTTCATATTATAAATTTGATGGTGTGTAGATCTCTTTTAAAATTTTAAATAACATGACACTGAAAATATCTTTAAATTTATGATATTTAATTTAAAATATGAAATTGATTCATTTGAAATGAATACCTAATAGTGGCTCATTTATTAGGGAATGTGGTACATTAAGCTAGTGAAGATTTTCTTTTAAGTAAGTTTTATATTACAACAAATTTCACAATTTGTTGAGGTGTCCAATTGTGATTAGTGTTATATCACTTTCGTATATATCTATCTTCAGCATTCATTTTATTGTAAACTAATCATAACATATCACTTCAACAATTGTAAAATGTATTGTCACTTCAACAATCTTCAAACTTCAAAAAGAACTTTCGTGAAGTGGCTGGAGGGGATCAAAAACACGATAACAATATCATTGGTCCAATTAATGTTGTAAGAACCGGATCGGACTGGCCGGTTTGACCAGTTGAATCGAGAACCGGAGGCCAGTCCGATTTGGAAAAATTGCCTAAAACCAAGTAAAAATTGGGAACCGCAGGCAAATCCGGTTTTGCCTCCAGTCCAATTTTTAAAACCATGGGTCCAATTGGTAAAACAGTTTAATTTAAATTGGCACTAAGAAGGTATTAGATTCTGTGAAAATAAAAATTATTACTATAATTTTAATATATGGTTAAATTATTGATGACATGATTTTAATCTATTTTTTGAAAAGAACATTTCAAATTGAATATATTAAGAATTCCATGACAAAATTATCTTAAAAAATCTAGAGTATCTTAGTTCATATTAACACCAAAGAGGGAGTAGGGACAAAAAGAAGGCTGAGACGAAAGGCAAAAATTGCTATCATCAATCAAGATATATGGTTGATGTATGTTGTCATATTTATGCATTATGCATAACATTCCACATGGTACGTACTGGAAACTATTCATGCAATTCTTGTTTGTTTGTTATTTTTGGGTTTGGGATTTGGAAGGGGGGAGGGGTGTGCAACTCTGTAACCGTTATTGATTTTCATCTAAGCCAAGCTCTGACGGATCAATTTACCATTTATCATTAGTATCTTTCTATTGACACTTGGCAGTTTTAAAATATTTTGAGAAAAGTATTGTAACTCTAAACTTATTGAATAAAATCCATCGCTAAGGTTTGAATTACACCCTCTGGGGATGAAAGGACCACATTATGGTGTTCACAGAATCTTTTTAAACATTGTGGTGTTTGCAAAGTTTGTGGATGAAATTGACAAAATCCAAATTTCATGGTATCAAAATGACATTGAACAAATTACCCAATAATTCCTACAACTTCTTCCAAATTCCTTCAACTACTAACATTCTGTTTGTTTCAGTGATAATATTTTCTAGAAAATGAGTCATTTTTTAAGAAGCATTTTCTATAAAACTATTAAATTTTCTTATGTTTGGTAGCAACTTTTTTTTTTTGAGAGAGTTTCAACCTATGGCGTCCGTTCCTGATGATAGCTTTTTCTCATCAGACCAAGATAAAAATCAGTTTTTGGTGTAGGCAGGGATTGAACCCCAGATCTCTTATACAACCATCAGAGACTTTACCAGTTGAGTTAACTAGAACCCACTAGTAGCAACTTTAAATGAGTTGAAAAACAGTCTCTTAACTTCCCTTATTTAACTTGATGTGAGATAGAGTTGTTTTAAATATATATATATATATATATTGGAAAACAATTTTTAAAAATAAGTCATACTTTTTCTATTAACCAAAAATATTTTTCTTTTAACTCATTTTTTTTGATGCCATCAAATATTGGAAAACACAAAAATTTATCATTATACAAAGTTTTCCATCTAAACAAAGAGGTTAAAGAGTTTTACTTTTTCACTTGTGTATAATTAAAAGTTTTTCTCTTTACTTTAACCTTTTAACATATGGAAAGAATTTGATTATCATATTTTTAAAAGGCAGTACAATTCAAACTTTAGGCCAAATTTATTTTCCATCCTACTATATCTCTCTCCTATTCTACGTCCAGGGGCGGAGCTAGGAATTTTTGTTTGAGGGGGGGGGGGGGGGGAGGGCTAAGTTGCAACTCTAATATATTTATCAAGACAACCCCACGTACACATATACATACGCTTTTTTATTATATACACACTTTTTTATTTGATAAGTTATATATATACACACACCAAACAACAACTAAAAGAGCTTAGTAATTTCAATCAAAATTATGTTCGATGGCAATCTTACATAAAATAAAATTCATTTTTACCTATTTTTATAGTGAAATTCTTACAAAATTTCATTTTCGATACAAATTATCAAATTTTATACTAAAGTAAGTAAAAAATCTTTACATTGAACTAATGAAATTTTCAAAAATATGAATGATCCAAAACTTGGAGGAATAAGTTAGGCTTCAAACATATTTGAAACTATCTTGTTCTAACCCATTATGTAGTAACTAAAGAGACGTTTCATGTATAATTTTAGTGACATTATTTTTTTAATGAGTAAATGACCTGTTAATTGCCACATAACTAGTTGAAAAAAATATAGATTCAAATATGTTTGGTGCTACCAACGCACACTCTTGGTGCGATGGTCACTCTACAAGTATATGTGCTTGTGGAGTGTGGGGAGCAAGGGCCGGGGTTCAAGTATCCAGGAGGGAGTTTCACACACATATACACTTAGATTAGACCAGAGTAGAATTTTATCTTATATAAAAAAAAAAAATGTTTAGTACTAAACTTTATTAAATATTTAACAGATATAAGAGCATATTTTACAATAAAAAATAGAATTGTAAAAAATAATGTTATGTCTCTATAATTATTAGACCAAAATTTTTTTTAAGAGCATTATTAGACTAAATCAAATATTTGGAGGGCCCACTCTTATTTTTTAAAATAAAATTTGAAAACATTAAAATATATATATATATATATATATATAATTTTCAAATGGGGGGGGGGGGGGGGGGGATGGCCCCACCCTAGCTACGCCCCTGACTACGTCTAATTGCATCAGTAAGTTCTTTGTTTCATCAGAAAAAGAAAATCAAGTTCTTTGTTTTTGTTTCGTATAGTACAGTGTACAGTAACTACAGTTACCACTGCATGGGATTTTATTAAAAAATAACCAAATCTTTCAAACAATATCATTAGTTAGGCAAGATTTGAAACATATTTCGTTTCTAACAATTCGAGCGACTGAGCCTCGATTTCGCCCTGCGAAAATTCACTTGGAACTCGAGTGTCTGAAACTCGAGTTTCAAACTCGAGTTTCAGACACTCGAGTTCCAAGTGAATTTTCGCAGGGCGAAATCGAGGCTCAGTCGCTCGAATTGTTAGAAACAAACTCGAGTTTCAGACACTCGAGTTCCAAGTGAATTTTCGCAGGGCGAAATCGAGGCTCAGTCGCTCGAATTGTTAGAAACGAAATATGTTTCAAACCTTGCCTAACTAATGATATTGTTTGGGTTTTATAGTTATTTTATAAAAAAATCCCCACTGCATGCATTCCAAACCCAAATGATTAATTTCCACGTTTTTTATACAAAGATTCGAAGTCGGTAACATCCTACCAACCTTATCGATGAGGCTTTTTTATTTTTTGAGTTTATCATCGTAATTTTTCATTTATAACCAAATTTTCTATGACATTTTTTATATAGTTCATACATCACAAAAGGTTGTGTAGTTACCAATTCACAATATAATTAGTTAATATACGATACACAAATAATTTAATTGAAAATATCGTGTGCGTTTTTCTACCCACGTCTGAGTTTCTAACATTTCAGTGGTTTTACACCTTTTTTTTTTTTTTTTTTAATTGAGGAGCACGTGAACACAGACCTGCCATTGGGTTCCGTGCACTATGCACGGGACCCACCATCTCGTTGACAACCAAAATTTTCACTAAAATGGCACTATTTAGTGGACCCCGTGCACTGTTCACGGAACCCATAAACTTCTTTTTTTAATAATTTTTTTTATTAAAAATGGGTCTCACGGCACTATTTACACATTTAAAAAAAAAATCTACAGTATTTTTAGTTTTCAGTTTTTAACAAAATAAACTGTATCCAAACGAACCTATAGTATATAAATTTTGTTCATAGGCTTACAATTTTGACAAGAAAGCGTCTGACCATTAGGATAGGAACATGTAAATTTAAAAAAAAAGGAACGTGGGGTAGTTTTGGTTGTGTACATAGGGGTAGGGGGGAGTTTATTTTTGTGTGATAAACATTGGGTAAGAATTTTGTATCTATTTACTATCTAGTGAAGAGTTTTTATACCGTAGGTTTTTTGTTTTTAATTTTTGTCTCTTTACAGTTTTAACCCAATTTCTTACGTCTTAGGAATAAGAATAAGTTAATTAAATTAGGGGTATTTTTGGAAGTAAAAAAGGTAACAACTAAATTTCCCAATTCTCTTAATATAGAGAGATGATAATGTCTTTGCAACTAATACACACTTGAACAAATTCCAAAATTAACTATGAGAGAACTAATAGGTACTCCCCTAGGTCTTCACTAATTAAGTAATTAACCTACCTTTTCTTTTATGGAAATTAAACCTTTCTGCCTCTGCAAAATTGGTTCTTGGTTTAGAACAATCTTCGATATTAAATTTAGGGTATTATTTGTTACTCACATATTACCATACACACATTTTTTTGAATTGAAATTGTGAATTGTACTTTCAACTCAAGATTTCAATTCAAAAAAAAAAAAAAAAAGTATGTAACAGCTAACAGGGGCGTATGTCATTGGTTTTATCCTTAAGTTTAACCTAATTGCTACACCAAAAGTTCCATTCAACAAAGATCTCATTCTTCCTTTTTTTCTTCTGTATGTGAATGCAATATTGACCAAACACTTGCTTGTTTCGCCATTTCCATCAACCTCTACCAAATCTCAAATACATACTTTCCTCAAATTAATTTGATAAATTTTATTATGCAAATTAGATCCTGTTTGGTAATGATGTTTAAATAATGAAAACTGTTATTTAAACACCACAACACGTATTTTCACACATTTTTTCACCCACATTTATTTTCAGAAAACTTAAACAACGTTATTAGAAATCTTTTACCAAATAGCCCCTTAACAACTTCGGTTAGATGCTGGTGAACTTTTCTAAGTTAGCATATCACTTCCCCCTTAATTATATTAGAAAAGGGAATGTCCCAAATTGTCAAAGTCATGGTCTGGTTGTTAGAATAGGATGTCTTTATTTTCATTGAAAATGGAAAATGAGGTTAATGTTTAAGATTTCATTATATAGCGATTTGTTTCATAAAAAAGATTTCATATTATAGATTTGACGGTGTATAAACGTCATTTAAAATTTTAAATGAAGTAGTAGTGAATATACCAAATACAAGTTGCGCTTGAAATTTCGTCCTCCTCAAAATTCTCTGGCTTCATAGGCGTAACCTTGGTTGGATTGTGGTTTAAGAAGAGCTTTTCTACACAACAAAATTTCCAGTAATCACATTGTTTGTGCCTATCTCAATAGTATAGGGTGTTCGTGGTGCAATTTGGTGTGGTTTTGGGCAATTTTAAGTACTACATTTTGCGATGTGGTTTGACCAAAATCTTAACCACAATATACCTCAATTTTGTGGTCACATGTGCGGTTTAGTGTGGCAAGGTGCAGTTTGGTCGGTTTTGAGATGATTTATTTTTTAATGTCATGAGCAATTTTTAATTTATTATTAATAATTATGACAATTTGACAGTAAATTTTTTTAAAAAAATATAACTTGTGTTATAAAAAAAGGTAACACAAATATATACAAAACAAAAAAAATTTCATGACATATTGATAGTAAACTAAAAGTACTGCAAACATATTATGTATACAAAACAATATATATATATATATATATATAACTTTTGAACTTTTGATTTTGTATTTAACCAAAATGGAGTCATTTTAACATGAAATTGAAATGCACTAATGCTAAGCTGACCACTAACTTCATATAATATTAAATTATTATATATTTAATATAAAATAAATATATATATATGGGTGAGATGTGATGCGATTTTTTGCGGTTTGCAAAGTTTGAATTACACCCTCTGGGGATGAAAGGACCACATTATGGTGTTCACAGAATCTTTTTAAACATTGTGGTGTTTGCAAAGTTTGTGGATGAAATTGACAAAATCCAAATTTCATGGTATCAAAATGACATTGAACAAATTATCCAATAATTCCTACAACTTCTTCCAAATTCCTTCAACTACTAACATTCTGTTTGTTTCAGTGATAATATTTTCTAGAAAATGAGTCATTTTTTAAGAAGCATTTTCTATAAAACTATTAAATTTTCTTATGTTTGGTAGCAATTTTTTTTTTTGAGAGAGTTTCAACCTATACAACCATCAAAGACTTTACCAGTTGAGTTAACTAGAACCCATTAGTAGCAACTTTAAATGAGTTGAAAAACAGTATCTTTAACTTATCTTATTTAACTTGACGTGAGATAGAGTTGTTTTAAGAGATTAAATTGGGTCAGGAGCTGGCGTAAAAAGTGTGATTTACGCCAGCCAATCCTGACCCAACACGTCAGCCAAATAATAAAAAAACTACTTTCTCTCTTCCTCTCTCCTCTTCCCATCCCCCTCACTTTTCCAGAGGCCTGAAGCAACGTTGAAGAGTCACAATCTCTTTTTTTTTTTCATATCTTCCTCTCTTCTGCAAAGTCCTTTGAAAGAACTGCAAATTTTACAAAGAAATCCTAGCAAAGGGGCTGTTCACACACCCAAACCAACCATCAATGGAACTCACAACAGAATACAGTGAGAAACCCATGCCACAAACTCAGATCCACTAAAAGAAAAAAAAAAGAATCAACCCAGCAGTTTCAACTAGCAATTTTACTTCAATCTTGCAATACCCAAGCCACAAAGAACAACATAGACAACAATAGTACTAAAAAAAAAACTCAAAACCACAATATAAAGCAATTTCACTTCACAGGCCTTGCAACATAAAACCTTCAAATGCGTATTTGAATAAAGATAAAAAATTAATTTTTTTTAAAAAAAAGATAGAAGAAAAAAGTAACCTGTGAATCTTGAACTAAAGAAGAAAAAAAAGGGACTTAAGAAAAAAGACGAAGAACTAGGTGCTGTGATGAGAGGCGTGAGAGATAAACTAAATCCAACGGAAAACCCATATGAAAAATCCAACATAAACCCACATGAAAAACCCAATGGAAATCAGTCAAATCTGCCGCCGTTGCTGCCACCGGATCTACATGGCTGCCTCCGCCGCATCTGCCTTGCTGCCATCGCTAGATCCAACCCAAATGGGTTTGTGTTGAAGTGAAGTTTTTTGGTTTGTTTATGGAGTTTTCTGGTTTATTAATGGAGTTTTCCGGTGAAGAAAGGGGCAAAAAAAGAAAACTTGACCGGTGAAGAAAGATGAGAGAAAGAAGAAAAAGAAAGAAAATTCACCGTGAGAGAGAGAGAGAGAGAGAGACTGGTGTTCAGAAAAGCAACGTTGCTCCAGGCCTACAATGTTTCTGGAAAAGTGAGGGGGCTGGGAAGAGGAGAGAGGAAGAGAGAGAGTAGTTTTTTTATTATTTTGCTGACGTGTTGGGTCAGGATTGGCTGGCGTAAAACACATCTTTTACGCCAGCTCCTGACCCAATTTAATCTCTTGTTTTAACCCACCCCTCTCTACCACCGATCCTCCTCACCATGGCCGAAGCCGTCACTCTCTCTCACTTCGATCACCAGCACCACCACTACGGTGGTCTTCTCCATCCCCGAATCAACTCTCTCAACCTCGAAATCTCTCTCTAATCCTCAAATCACCATGGCGGCAGCGGTGGTTGCAGCATCAGAGCCATCTGGATCCTCAACAGCTTCGACGCCGTCATTTTCTCCAGGTACTTACGAAAATATGCCGTCATTTCACATTCTTCATTTGCTATGTACTAATCGATTTGACTCTTCTTCTCACATTTAGGGTTTTTTCTGGCTTATTCGTTGATAAATCACCATTTTTATATGTAAAAATGAATCTAGACCTATTTCTTTTTTTGCGGATGAATTCTCATGTTTTCGGCAGTAGTTAATAGATAGATACTAACTCTTAGTGAATGTTCGTTGACATTGGATCAGTTGTTTTCATTTGGGAGCAAACACTGTGCTCAATTTTTGGCTGTCTGGAAAAGAATTGGTATGTCCTTCATTCGGGGGTACCTGATGTAAATTACCTTATTTGCATGAGTGGGTTTTGTTAAGATATATGTTCTTCGTGCTTTAACTACTTGTTATAGTTGCCACTTCATGATTATTTTTGTTCCCATTCTCCCTATGTTCAGTAGTTTTGTTGGACGGAGTAGCAAATACCGGTAGTGTGGAGCTTGGTGACCTTCAACTTGCAGCATACTTTGCTAAGAAAAAGCCAACAGGTCAACCTTTCTTTAGGAATGGTGAGTCTACATTTACTCAACATCTCTCTCTCTTGAATTTCAAAGGGTCTTATAGATAGGCTGTTATTGGGTGAGCTTGAGTTCTTTTTAATTCATAAACTCTTGGACTTCATAATATGAAATAAAAAAATGATTTTCTAAAGACAAATTGAAATAAGGGGCAGAGTGGTGTAGATATTTTACTGTTAAATTGTTTATATCTGGATCAAATCAGCTGCCTGAATTGCTCACTCATTCTTTATGACCATATTGTTTGCACTAGTTCATGGGGTCCCTTTTTGGAAGGTTCTGATACTTTTTATTTGTTCTTGCAGTGCATCGTAAATCTTAGTAAACTATCAACGGAATTTTTTTTATTATTGCTGATATGAGATTATGAGAAATTAAAAAGGATTTCTTGATGTGCTCCTTCTGTGCCAATATATCTTAGTAAACTTTTTATAATTCTTTTCCTTATATACTACATCCTAAATAGGATAGTGTTGCCTGCAAATGGCAGATGTAAGTTTATTACAAATTCTTTTATGTATCAATTACAGTGGTTTAATTGCAACCAAGTGCTCTACATTATTCTTGTTTTTAACTTGCTAGTAAAGTAGAGGTTTTTCTATCCATTGGATATTGGTATCAAAGAGAAAACAGAGGCAATAGCCAGGTCATATGGTGACAGTGTTGCTGAATACTCAGAGCAGGTAAACTCCTAACTTCCAAAATGGTGACAGTGTTGCTTTGCAATGGAGCCTGATATGGCAATAAACTCTTTTTTCCTAACATATTTTTCTCTCTTACAATCATAAGAATTTTAAGGAAAGTTTATTTTCGTGTTTAGTTCTTTCTAATACTTGGGTCTTTCACTGCTTTTCCTAGGTTTTGTTTTTGGCTTTTAGGCAGATTATTTTTTTTGATAGGTAATAAGAATATTATTAAAACAAACTAAAAAACAAACGAAAGCCAATACAAGGTGTTCATGATGGTGAACACAAGGAAAAGCAATAAACAAAACAACCAGCAAACAACGAACAGGAAAAAACTTAAAGAGCAATACTAAGAGAAGAAATAAACTCTAAGATAGTGGAGCATTCCGAGAAGCCCCAACACCTAGACCAATCAAATAAAGTCTTCTGGCAAAGAGCTTGTAATTGAACCAAGGATTTCTCGGTGTCCTCAAAAGAGTGCCGATTTCTTTCCGCCCAAACAATCCACATCAAACAGCCGGGAACCATATTCCATATGTCTGAATTAAATTTTCCCAGCCAAAAACTCCAACAATACACCAAGCTTTCCACAGAGCTTGGCATGACCCAATGTATCCCAAAGATATTAAGCATATAAACCCATAGAGAGTGAGCTACAGAACAATGGAGGAGAAGATGATCCACAGTTTCCTCATTCCGATGGCACATACAACACCTATTCACCAAAATGCGCCCCCTAAGCATAAGATTATCCAAAGTAAGGATCTGCCCATGAACCGCTGTCCACACAAAAAAAGCCACCCTCCTAGGGATCTTAGCTTTCCAAACACCCTTCCACGGAAAATTGGAAGCAACTGCACCCCTAATGATATTGTAATAGGACCGGGTGTCAAACATGCCATTCCCTTTGAGACACCAATGAGAAGTGTCATCCCCACCCTAGGGATCCGAGATTGAATGAACTCAAGGAAAGCTAAGGCAGCCCCTAATTCCCTTTCATGAAAATTCCTATGAAATCTCAAATTCCAGATTCTATCGATACCACCCTCTAGGAAAAAATAATAATAGAAAATTTTGAATTATTGACCCTTGATTTTTCTTACATCTCTTTAGAAAGGCATTCAAGCCCTGACTCCAGCTTAAAAAAAAGAAAAACAAACAAAACCCTTTTTTTGAGTTAGAGATGCTAGTGATAGCTAAAATTAAATTTTGAAAAGAATAAAAAATTGTCATTTAAACACCATGAAAGAAAAGTTGCTTGTTTGTACTAAAACAAATATTCCAGCAATTATCAAGGTTGACGCTTTTTTAGGCAGAGGGAAAGCCACCCCCTTGTTGTGTAGTGCATTGTATTTCTTTCTTGTTTTAATTGCTGTCAATATCCATAGCTTTTGTTAATGGTTTGATAATAAGTTATTGTACTTTAAACATTGTCTTATAGGTATCATTGTCTTATAGCAAGCATAAAACAATATATGAAATATACCTAAAGTAAATATTAACTAATTGATTATCATGTGTAGAAGAGCTGTAAGAGTAAATTCACAATTAAAATCCCACAAGAGATTTGCAAATGCATTTCTAACGTACTGCCAACTGGTTGATAATGCCAGGTTATATTGCATGAATGCTTTGGAAGGCCCACCTAAGGTACACCCAACATACCTCCTCTTTCTTTGTGTTGTGACAAGAGCCTTAGTTAAAGCCAAAGCTTCTTGTCTTTATGCAGCCTGCAAGCTTTAGACAGTAAGAGCCTAAAGATATGGAATGTTGTTTTAAAAATACAATTTAATAAGTTATTATTAAAACACCTTCAAATATACGTATAAGGTTGCTGCATGTTTCCCAAAAAATAATAAATAGACAAAAAGAAAGAGAGAACTCAGCCTTATTAGTTATTATGAATATCTTTTACCTCTAGTGTTGACTAGTTAGATTTTGAATGGAAGGGGACAAAGTTTGTTTTCTCTGGACCCAAGTAGATTTAGGGCCTAACATACCTATAGGAAAAAAAAAAAAAAAAAAAATCTGAAACTCATGGGCCAGGCTGGGCCCTTGTGTGGCTTTGTCCCTAATTACAGTCGGAATCCAATGCAATAAAAGAGTGTTGCATTGACCACTTCTCCAGTTAGTGAAAAGCAATTTTTGCTTCTCACGGGGCCTGGCAGAAACTACAAGGTTCAAAACCTTCAGACCATAAAACCACAATGTCTAATACTTTTCAAAGAATTTTCCAAATCCTTAGGAGTATCCTTTCTATAATGACTTTGTTTATGCCCGCAACTCTTTGACATTTCTTTATGGCCCATCTGAATAATTTTATCCCGGGTCGTTTCATCCTAACATTGTTGCTACTTAATGTGGTTTCAAGTTTCAATGAAACATCAATCTATGATTGGTCACATCCCATAACTATTTAGCCAAACATCAATCTATGATTGATCACATCAATAAGTGGAGCTCATAATTCTTTTTTTGTAATTATTTTGTCTCCTTTGTGTCCTTGATCATGATTGTATTCTTTTCTCAATAAAATTTCTTATATATATGCATATAATCAATAAGCGGAACTCTATGGCAAGCATTTGTATTGCTTTGCTGACGTGAGGGCCTTATTTAGGATCCTTGCCAGTTAATTGTGGACACTTAATTAACTCGTATTTGTTAAAAAATTATTATATCTTTTTTTTTGATTATGAATTGTCCTTTGCAACATGAGCTTTTCAATTTAAAGTTAATTTGTGCCATGTGTTTGTGTGCACATTGAATTTATTGAATGGCTTCTGGATACTCAAGTGCTTTAGTGTTTATGATTTGGTTTGAGGATTATGAGGAACTGTGGAAGTTGGGTGCATAATGCTTTGGGCTTATTTGGTTTCTTCTCATAGGGATGTGTAGATCATCTTGTATAATGGCTTGTGCCGCTGTGTGCATCATGTATTAGTTTTGATTTTATTTATTTTCTGGCCCAGATGGATGTCTAGATTGTCAACTTTGCTTTGGTATTTCTTCCTTTTTCTATGCTTTTTGTGTAAGGGTTTTGTAGTATAGGATGCAAGTAGTGATTTGTTGCTCAGCAAAGTGAGAAGCTCAAAAGCTCCACTTGTTTGGGGGGCTATGGCACTTTGTCTAAGCATTGAAGTGAAATTTGATATAATGCTTGTTATAATTTATGAAATTTTAGTTTTCTAGGAGGGCACAAACCTTAATGTTAAGGTGAGAAGTTAGACCTAAATGTGAACTTAAGGTTTGGGGTTGAACCTAATATGGATTAAACATCAATCTTTGTTCAGAACTAATTAATTTAAGTAATGTCGTGGTCTGATGCATTTTCTCTATTTGGGGCTTACAAGGTAATAATGCCTATGGAGGTTATTGATTTATTCTTTGTTGGATTTCAGGTTTGTTTGGATGTCATAGTAATTTGGGGTTTATAGGGTGAGACCTGTGAAGGTCATTGATGTGTTCCTATGATGGAAAGTTTTGTTTGGATGTCATAGTAATGATTCTTCATGGAATTTTACTCTTTTTTGTATGATGTGGACTTTAGGAAGGGAGAGGAAAATAAGACCTTTATTTTTGTAGTGTTGGGAATTGTTGAGTGTTGGCAATTTGTTTTGTTGGTTCCAATTGGTTGCATCTGTTGAGTGGTGGCAGGAATTACAGGTCTTGTTTTGGGCAGGAATGTGGTTATGGAGAAAAAAAAAATTATTACCTATAGTTGCGTTTTTAAAAATGCGGCTACAAAAAGACCGGGACCTATAGCTGCTTTTTATACCTCATATAGCTGCGTTTTTTAACAACCCATAAGCTGACAGCTATAGCTGGGTTTTTGTAAAAAACGCGGCTATAGACTTACTTTGGGCTGCGTTTAAAATGCGGTTAAACGCAGCCCAAAGAGGGTCTATAGTTGCGTTTATTACAAAAATGCAGCTATAGGATTCAGCTTATGGGTTGTGGAAAAACGCAGCTCTAGGTCTCGCAGGGGCTATAGTCACACCGGATAGGCTGTGTATGGAAACGCAGCTATAAAAACGCAGCTATAGGCTATAGTTGCGTTTTTAGGGTCTATAACTGCGTGTTTCAAATGCGGCTATAGCCCTCTTTTTTTGTAGTGTTGTTTAATTTCACATCTGACAACGGAATGAAACCCCTTTGTTAATGTAAGTAGCAACTAGAAATTTAAAGAACAATGATATGTCAAGGAGTTGATAACCTATCATCAATCAACGCAGGTTTTTCAACTGAGCATGAATAATGGTCGAGGAGCTACCAATTTCATCTTGTGGACCACATTTGGTTGAAGTCCAGCAACATAGTTATTATCTTCCATAAGGTTATGATTAGATGGGTACAATTGTACAAAATGTCATAAAAGACCAATTCTTCCAAGGAGAGTCAAATTGGTCAATAACAATGGGTTAATAATCAGGTTGGAGTCGTACAGTAGTGTCAAAACTAGAAAGTGGCAATATATCCTACAGTCTCAAAATGAAAATGGCATAAAATTTGGGCAATGTGGATGATGGGTTGCAGTCATGTTGACAGTTATGTCAAGCATGGCATGAAAGAGTGAGTGAGCTCACCTCTCTTAGCCCCAAAGTTTGTGAGTTCAACACAACTTCAAGTATGTCAGCAAAAATTCATTTTGGTTCAGTCAATATTGCAGCTAAACCTTAGTGACCTCCAGTGCTATTTAAAAAGAAGTCAAAAATGGGAAAGAAAATGTTTTATTACTACTGCTATATTGATAAGAGGGTCATTCCTAAATGACTCCAAAAAGTAGTAAGCTGTGATACTAATCAATGTGTAAATGGATTCTTTCAGCATTTGATGCAGTCCACATGACTAATTTTTTTTTAGCCGACAGAGGCTTTTTGCCCTTTTCAATTATTATATCTTAGCAGGAGATACAGCAGCATGGGGATTAGAGAAACAATATTCATACATGTCAAAATAGTTTAGTTGATTGGAAGAGGAGCACCATTCCATTCCTTGAGGCAATCCAACATTGGATCAATGAGCTTTCCCTGAGACATAGCTGTGAACACCTTGTCAAAATCCTCACCAGAAGACCTGGTCTTTTCCCCAGTCAGCAATTTAGTCCCTAACTCTTCCCTCACAAACCTGTACAACGGATATGATTTGCATTCCTTAATCCTGTTTGCAATTGCTGGATTTCCACTCTCAAATGCAACTCTTGCACGCTCTACCTCTTTTGGCAAGACGGACTTCACTTCTTCCTCGAAAGCTACAATCTTTTGGAAGATAGATGTGCTTTCATTCTTCTCAAGATCGCCATTTCTCAATGCGTGTTCAAGAAATACTTGCCTCAGTTTTTGCATCAATGGATAGGTTGCACTGCAGGGGTCATCAATATAGGCAAATATGTATTCCCGATTAACCACGTTGAGCAAATCCGTCTCACAGAATCTGGCTGGGTGAAGCTCTCCGTTATCACCAGTTGCTAGAACTCTCCTAGCCACATGGCCTACAGTATTCTTGACAGTGGTCTTCAAATTTTCCTCCAAATGCCTCAAATCAATAGCTTGGCATAGTGCTATCAAAAATGTGGAAGACATGAGCTTCAAAATATCAACAGCTTCTTCTGTTTTCCTTGAAGAGATCAATCCCAATGAGTTCACATCTTGATTGTGTTGCTCAGCACTTTGGACATGGCTAGTAACTGGATTTGCCAGATATTGAAGTTCAGAACAATAGGCTGCCATGGCAATTTCAGCCCCCTTGAAACTATAATCCAAACTTGGATCCCTACTAGCATAAAGATTTGATGGCAACCCATTGTTGTAATAATCATTGACAAGCTCAGAAAATTGTGCAAACATGAGTTTTCCTATGGCTGCAATTGCCAAACGTGTGTTGTCCATTGAGACACCAATTGGGGTCCCTTGGAAGTTACCACCATGCAAGGCCTTGTTCCTAGAAACATCAATCAAAGGGTTATCATTTACCGAGTTAATCTCCCTTTCAATCGATTTGGTTGAGTATCTGATAACTTCAATCTGTGGGCCAAGCCATTGAGGAGAAGTTCTGAGAGCATAGCGATCTATTTTTGGCTTCTGCAGGGGATCTATTTTATGTAACCTCTCAGCTTCTTTCACATAAGCACTTCCATCTAAAATGTGCTCCATAATAGCTGCAGCTTCAATTTGGCCAGGATGGTGCTTCAATTTGTGTATCAAATGGTCGGTAAATTCAGGCTTTCCCTGCATTACTTCCACGAAAATTGCTGATAAGATTTCTGACAGGAGAGTTAGAAGGTTGGCCTCGAAAAGAACCATAGAAGCCAAGCCAGAACCAACAGCTGTGCCATTCACAAGAGCAAGGCCTTCTTTTGGTTGTAACTCAAAGAACCCGGAATTGATACCAGCTAGTTGGAATGCTTGAGCAGCATCAAGGGATTCACCAGATGGTCCAACGGCTTTAGAATTGGGGCGGCCAGTTAGCAGTCCAGCAATGTAGGATAGAGGGACAAGATCACCAGAAGCAGTGATTGTACCGCGAAGTGGCAAGACAGGAGTGATGTTATGGTTGAGGAACTTGGTGATGGCCTCCATGACTTCAAATCTAATGCCAGAGTATCCTTGGAGAAGGGTGTTGATCCTCACCAGCATTGCAGCTCTTGTTGCTGAGTGAGACAATGTGTGGCGTGTCTCTGTTCCATTGCCAAATATTCCAGCATTCAAAAATCTAGAGCAACAACATTCATCATTTTAGATTAGCCATGATAAAATGATCATTTCATAAATTTTGAAACAAAAAATACACACTATGGTATTAAAATAGATGGGGGTGATTATTAAAATTAAATGACATGGATTTTAATAAAACAAAATAAACAGAACACTTTTCTTCAAATGTCTCTCACACCTAAAATATATTCAGGTTGGCCAAGAAGGTGAGTTTAAATTTTAAAAATTAAAAAATTATGAGATCAAATTTTAGGGGTAATTGGAATTAATAAAGGCGTGGAAGAAATATATCCTTCTAAAATTGGAGGAAATTCTATCCTTTTAGTAAAAAAAATTGGAAGAAAATCTAGATGAATAATATTTTTGTTTTTGAAAACACTTCAATTTATTTTGAGAGAATGGGTATAGAGGAAAAAAATTAACCATGATGCGATGATTGCTCTCCATAAAATATGATTAAATTAATTATTAATTTCTTCACCATAATGATAGGATTTGAATAGTTTGATATCACTCCAACATCTGTGCTATGATTAATTAATTAAGAACTATCATAACACAATTGAAAGTCTAACCAAACCCTCAACAGCTTTTGTGCCAAACAAGAGCTCAACAATTTACCCCAAAAAGAAACATGGGGTTTCTTATTAGGTTAGGTAATCAAGAATATCAAACATTCCTGACTCAAAATTGTAGCAGAAATAAAAATTTAGAGAAATTAAAATAAAAAATATAAGAATCAAAATTATTTGTTATGACACGGTCTATTTTTGATCACGTGTTCTACAAACCTGAGCGAAAATCCTATCTTCTTTTACCATTTTAGGACCGTCTAATCAACTTGGTCTCATGACTTTTAAATAATAATAAAAACTTGGTCCCTTGAAATTTCCCAAATTAGTTGTTGAACACTTTGTCTACTTGTGTTCCTTTTCCAAGAATGGTAGGCAAACCCAGCTGGACGAGCTCTAACTAGTACAGACTCGGTCACTCAAGCGTCTGAGTCAACTCGTTCCACCCAACCCGTACGGCCTACCCAAAGTTGACCATTACTGTTTATTATATTCATTACTTTTAAGCATTAAACAAGCCCATACTAAAAAAGAAGTATTTTCATTTTTCAATTGTATTTTCCATTTTTAACATTAATTTAAATTTTCAATTACTCTTAAATATTCCATTGAAATTTTCAATATTTCATACTTAAATTAGCATATTTGAGTTAATAAAAATAATTACTTTTCCTGACACCACGTCTCTCCTGTGTCAACTCACAAATACAGCACCGACTCAACTCGGCCGAGTCAACTCAGCCACCAAAAGTTTCAAGCTAACGTAAAACTAAAGAAAAAAGAGTACATAAAAAATGATAGCTCACCTAATCAACTCGGTCTGAAGAGCTCCACCTTGCTTGGTTCGCCTATGCGAAGTAGCACCAAACCCAGTAGTGACACCATAGCTATCTTTGCCAGACTCCATGCTCTCCAGAACCCAGTCACTGCTGGCCTTCACGCCAGCCCTTGCCGACTCGGAAAGCTCCACCTTGACTCGTGACTCACTACTCATGGCTATCGCAGCCACCTGTGATATCGTCAAGGTCTCACCTCCGAGCTTCACCAATGGCTTCCTGAACTCGGCCACCATGCGCTTCACCTCGTCTAAATGAGACCCTTTGAGTGACTCAGCAGCCACACCCCAACTCAGCGAGTCATGATGACCAATGCAAAGACCACCCTCATCGCTGCTTTTGTTAACATTGGTTCCCATGACGAATGACCCAATTGAAAGAGAGAAATAATGCAAGAAAAAAACTGAGCTTTGGGGTTCGAAAAGTATTGGAAATCTTTGCTAGGCTTGTAAGGATTTCCTGGTTTGTGAAGAAGGGTTGTGAGGCTTAAATAGAGGGCAACATGGAATTGGTATGGAGTTGCTGAAAACTGATTATTGCTGAAAATACTGTAGCAAAATAAATTTTAAATAGATAAATAGTACCAGGGTCCATTTTTAATTGTAAACCGTGCATAAACAGTAAATATACTGTTTATAAACAGTAATTTTTGTCTATAAACAGTAATTTTTGTCTCTAAAAAGTCAAGAAAGCCGGCCAAAAAAATAAATAAAAAGAGAGAGAAACCGCAATGTAGAAAAAACGCAACTTTACTTTAAGCACTATCCAAATAATTGATTGGATCAACAAATATACCTTTACACACAAGCAGTAAACACGTTAAAACAACTGATTGGATCAACAAATATGCCCCGACGATGATTTATAAAATATTTCTAAAAATTTTTTATAGAAAAAAAAAATGATATATATATTTTTTTAATATCGGATATATGGCTTTACTTAACCATCTTTATGGATCTGTTTGGGATCTATTTATTTTGCTAAAATTATTATATATAAAGGTAAAAGTTAGTTGAAATAGTACAATAGAAACTCATAAATAGTAGTAAAAATAAACTGAAAATAATTTTTGTCAAACACACACTTAATATTAGAATATTTTAATACGTGACTGTAGGATTTTACTAGACTAAAAAATTTGGCAAAAATTCAAAATTGACCCTCTAACTTTCAGCATTTTTCACTTCAGTCCTCTAACTTTCAGTTTTGTCATTTCAGTCTTCTAACTTTCAATTTTTGTCAACATGGTATTCCGTTAGAGCTCAGTTAGCTGTTGCCATTAAGGGTGCTGAAACGACACCGTTTTGGCTTTTTTTTTTTTTTTTTTTTTTTTTTTTTTTCAATTTCGAAATTAAAAGAAAGTAAGAAAAAATCTGTAAAAAAAAAAAAAAATTAACGGAATGAAAATGCACAGATCTTTGAGAAGCAAGTTTCCCATGTACAGTCTTCCAATCTGCAACTTGTAGCTTAAATCGCAAGAGAGACCCTTTTTACTGTTGAAGGCACACCGTCACAACTACGCACAATTTTTCTGCCAATAGGTTCTAGATCTGGATATAAACTAGGGATTTGGTTGCCAAAAGCAAATTTTGCAAACAGCGACCAACTTTCATCATCTTTGAAAAAACTTGCGACTTCTCAAAGATATGAGCATTTTCATTTTCATGTAAGGGTGCTGGGTCTGTGTTCAAGTCCCACACCCACCATCGCAAGGGACCAGCGACGTTCCATAGTCTCGACTTTGGTGAGCGCAATGGGTACCTGAAGGGCGTGGTCACTGAGATCATTTACGACCCGGGTCGTGGTGCACCGCTCACAGGATCACTTTCCGCCACCCCTTCCGTTACAAGAATCAGAACGAGCTGTTCGTGGCTGCCGAGGGCATGTACACTGGTCAGTTCGTGTATTGTGGGAAAAAGAACACTCTTGTTGTTGGCAATGTGTTGTTTTGATTTCAGGGGAAGGGTCGTCGTTTCCCTTAATTCTTTTTTTTTTTTAAACAGATTTTTCTTATTTTCTTTTAATTCCAAAATAAAAAAATAAAAAAAAATAAAAAAAAGAATAAAAACGGCGTCGTTTCAGTATCCTTAACGGCAACAGCTAACTAAGCTTTAACGGAATACTACATTGACAAAAATTGAAAGTTAGGAGATTGTTAGGAATGCTATAAGCATATGGATAATAATTGGTGTATTGAGATTTAGTTAGTTAGTTACAATTCTAAACATGTTAATCACATTTAGCACATGTTGAAATTATTAATGCACATGGGGAATAATAGAACCAATAGGATGAGGCATGTTAATCACATTTAGCACATGTTGGAATTATTAATGCACATGGGGAATAATAGAACCAATAGGATGAGGCCATGTAGGCCAATGAGATTAGAGCTAATCTCCTATAAATACATGATTGTAATCCAATATGAGATATCAATGAAGAATAAACCAATTTGTTAGTGCATTAGTGCATCTCTCTTTCTCTCTCTCTCTTAATCTCTCTATTTCTCTATGGAGGATGACTACCTCGAATTAAGTCAATTTCCTTACAATCCCCATCCATTCCCCTATAATTCCCATCAATCCCCATTAGGAACTACCGGGTTCCTAACAAGTGGTATCAGAGCCGTTGATCTTGAGATGAGCAATTGTGATGAAAGAAAACTTTTGGAAAAAATACAAGAATTGTTGAACAAAGCCTTAGAAGAATCCAAGGATATTTCAAAGAAGATGAAGGCCTTGGCTGAATCTAACATGACCATGAAGGAAGAACTTTCAAGAGTGCAAGAGGATCTTGAAAACATGTCCGAAAAAGAGTTACAATCTCTTGATTCAATGAAAGTCAAAGAACAAATCAAGTTCCAAGAACCCATTCTTGATGCACCAATGGAGGCTTCCATTCAAGAGTCTATGATTCAAGAAGTGGCAATCCAAGTGTCGGTGATCCAAGAATCCAAGATACAAGCGCCAACGATTTTAATGGTTCTAGAATCGAATGAGGTCTTGAGGATACAAGAACATTTCAAGGTTGAAAGAACCAATGAGACCTTGAAGATTGAAGAACCATTGAAGGCTCAAGAATTCGAGCAAATTTTGAAGATCTACGAAGAAGAGACCTTCATATGCATGGGATCGCTTGTCAAAGAGAAATGCATGAATATGGTGATCAAAATGTCACTACGGTATTGGTCCATTGGAAGATCTCCTTTGATGAAGATGCTATTTCACAACAACACCTTGTAGGCAAGATGTTTCCAAGGGGAGGGAAATGTTAGGAATGCTATAAGCATATGGATAATAATTGGTGTATTGAGATTTAGTTAGTTAGTTACAATTCTAAACATGTTAATCACATTTAGCACATGTTGAAATTATTAATGCACATGGGGAATAATAGAACCAATAGGATGAGGCATGTTAATCACATTTAGCACATGTTGAAATTATTAATGCACATGGGGAATAATAGAACCAATAGGATGAGACCATGTAGGCCAATGAGATTAGAGCTAATCTCCTATAAATACATGATTGTAATCCAATATGAGATATCAATGAAGAATAAACCAATTTGTTAGTGCATTAGTGCATCTCTCTTTCTCTCTCTCTCTCTCTCTCTCTTAATCTCTCTATTTCTCTATGGAGGATGACTACCTCGAATTAAGTCAATTTCCTTACAATCCCCATCCATTCCCCTATAATTCCCATCAATCCCCATTAGGAACTACCGGGTTCCTAACAGAGATTGAAATGACAAAACTGAAAGTTAGAGGACTGAAATGAAAAAGCTGAAAGTTAGAGGGTCAGTTTTAGATTTTTGCCAAAAAATTTCATACTACATTTTTTTTGTAGAGATTTAAGGCTTTTTTAATTTTAAATGAGACATATTTCTATCGTTTGTCTCCAAAAAAAAAAAAGGAGACATTAAAAAAAAAAAAAAAGGCAATAATTTTTTTCTATTATTTGATTTATTTCAGACCATGGTTATGAAAATGGTTAACTGATATGGTTGGTGGAGATTGAAAATCAAATATTGAACTCTCGATTAGGTTCTGGTAAATCCTCAGTCCCAACAAATGAAAGTACCTTGTACGCTAAATCGATTGTGGTTCACTCGCCAGTTAAAAGGTTCTTAACTCTGTATAAAGGAGGGGATAAAAGTAGATCACTTTTCTTTAAACCGTTAATTGAAGAATATTCACATTTACAACCTAACTGTAAATTAAAGAGAATTAAGGAATAAATTTGATATTAAGGTGATTGACTTGCATATTATTAATGATTTTAATATAAAATGTTATAAATTGATGTGACAATGAATATAATTTGAGCTATGAGTAGCTTTAACAACAATTAAAATAAACATTTAAATTAGAACCTATTTGAGTGGAGTTTATGGTGTGTTTTCCTTCTCACTTGCATGTATATTTATTTCTCAAAAAAATAAATGATTAAACATTTAAATTACTCTTTTACAATTAATGACACATAGGTCTATTAAATTAATTATACCCTAACATCACTTAAAGAAAAAGAAAGGCTCGTTACATAAAAAAAAATTCTAATTTAATCTAATTTATTTAAAAATATTAATAATAGTGGGTTCTAATTAGCTCAACTGGTAAAGTATTTGATGGTTGAATAAGAAATCCAGGGTTCAATCCTTGCCTACACCAAAAACCAATTAGTGTCTTGGTCTGATGATAATGAGTTATTATTAAGAGCAGACGTCATAGGTTGAAACTCTCTAAAAAAAAAAAAAAAATCTAAAACTATTAATCATAGTTGTCAATATCGTATCGTGTACAAATTAAAAGTTATGTATCGTAAAGACATATTGTAAGTGCTCATGAATCGTTTGATACATAAGTACATATCATATGAATTGTACATATCTACAATACATAGACATGTGAGTATATGGTTTTATTTGATCTAAATAAGTTGTTATACTTTTTTTTAACACAAAATTATTTGAATACTTAATTGAGTCCAATAAAATAACAAGTCTATGAGTCCCCCCCCCTCCCCTCTTTTCTTTCTCCTACAAAAGGTGGACTACACACTTGACACTTTACTTTCATATTTGCAAATTTATTTTTTGTTATATAAATAATGTATTAAATGAAAATATAATTATTTTTTATTTTGTTATTATTTTTATAAGTCTAAGTAGCTAAAATGCCAAGAAAAAGTTATTAGAATAAAAGAACAATAAAAAAGATAGTAAATGTTGATGATGATGAAGAACATGTCAATGAATAAATAATTTTGTAAGATGATGAACATGATGTTAGCATATTATTACTTCTAAGTTTAATCAATTTGAATATGTATGTTATAAACATATGTTAATTTGATTTATTTAGTTAGTTTTGCTAAATATTATTACATAAAGAATTATTAAATTGTTCATTAATTGAATATATTCTAGATTTATAATGAATATATATTTTTTTATATGTATATCTATAATTTTTTATAATTTTATTAAATATTTATGTATTTTATGATATAATACACGATATAGAAAAATAAAAAATCGATTCATGATACGAGTTTTAATAACTTCAGCCATATATTTGTTGTGTTTGCTTCTTCTATAAACTGACTTGTGGCTATTCATCCAGAATGAATTGGATAAATAATGCCACGTGGCAAGCAATAGTTTGTACACAACTACACATCATGTTTATGAACTCATGTGTCATGTGTCAACAAATGTAAATACATCTTTAATGTAGAATCTTTAATATATCCTTAAATCACTCCTCGATACCGAAATTTTAAGAGCAATTAAATGTGCAGTTTTTTTTTTTTTTTTTTTTTTTTCCGGAATTAAATGCGCAGGTTTTGCTTCAGAAATAGCACCATAATTGGTATTAAAAAAAAAACTCATAAATGATAAATTAAAATTTTAAAAAAAATAATAAAAAAAAAAAATGGAAAGGATGTAAAAACGTATTTAGTACTTTTTAGTTTGGGTCATGTTAACGAGTGTCGTAGGGCATTGGTTAACAATCCAATTAAAGAAAGTTTTTATGGGAAAAGAAAAAAAAGCAATTAATATTTTGACAATTTTTTTCATTTCCCATAAAAGCGATGTCAAAAATTTCTTAAAATGGATTTTTAACCAAGGCCTCAACGGCACTTGTTAACATTTCCTTTTTAGTTTTTAGTACTTAACTATTTGGTTAATTGGTTGTCCTTTTTTTTTTTTTCTTTTTTTTTTATAATTATAATTATTTGGTTGTGTAATTTATGTTAGTTGTAAAAGTGAGAAAAAAAAAAAAAAAAATCTCATACTCCCTCTATCCCCTTTTTTTTTATTTTGTTTGAAAAATCAAACTTTTTAAGAGAACATCATTTATTGTCTTGTCTACCTTTTAAAAAAGTATAAGTTTCCAAAACTACCCTTAAAAAAATTTATCAAAAAATTGAATTAGTAAATTAATAGGGGTATAATAGGAACATTAGTAAATTAATTAATTTTATTTTTAGAAACATGACAATATTTTGGAACATCTCAAAATGTAATAGAAGACAAAAAAAAAAAAGGGACAGAGGGAGTACTATTTTCGTTTCTCTCCCCCTTAACTTATTATATTATGTTACCTGCATAGCCTCTAGTTTTGGCCATCTCTACTCTTATGTCTTTTTTTTTTTTTTTTTGAGTAAATCTCAACTCTTTTGTCTTATTATTTTGTTGGAAACTCTTTCCGTAGGTGTTTTTGGATGTCCATTAAATTAGATTATGTTTTTTTTTTTTTAACTATTAAATTAGATTATGTTAATATGTTGTTTTCTTGTACAATTAAGAGGACCAAGCTCTTATTTAGTTTTTGGTGACAGTTAATGGAGAATTTTTAGGTACTTCCGAAGTTGGATTCAGATTTGAATTCTCCAAAGCATAGTGAAGTAGTACTCCTTCTTTCATATTTATAGTGGACTCCACCATGAATTGAATGAATAGACCCTATCATAAATGTGAGAGAAAGAAATATCATTTGTCATGTTCCAAAAGTACCTATAATTCTATGAATTACTCTATTAACAGACTAGTACCACTCTTAACTTTTTTTTTTTTTTGAGAAAGAGTACCCCTCTTAACTTTATTATGATAAATAGTAATTTCAATAAAGGACCATTATATATATATATATATATATATTTTGGTAAACGATATTTTAATTTGTGGTGATAAAAGTTTTCTCAGCATTTGTTTAATTTTTTTAGCCTGAATTGTCCGTAGTTAATTCGTTTCAGACTTTGGATAGCAACATTGAATGGACTCACGTCATAAAAAAGTATTTCACTGTTAAATTTTCCCCAGTTTTCTATGGCTAAGAAAGAAATTATGCATACGTAGCCAAAAAAGAAAAAAGAAATTATTCACACCCACTGACTATTCAGAGTTTGAAAGAATTGATAGAATTCAATAAGTTCAAGTGACACTTCATCTAATAAGGAAATTGGAAATTGATGATAACATCATAAGTTGAAACCTTTCGGAAAGTAAATTTACATCATTCTGTTTTGACAATAAATTTTAGTGACATCATTATATTTTGGTAGGAAGCTCTAAAATAGGCCTAAATAATAAATATACATTTATATCTTTTAGGTTTTTTTTTTTTTTGAGAAAATATCTATTAGGTTTTAGATTGACAATATTCGTTGACAATGTAATATGAAAAGGATTTGTAAAATGAGAAATTCTAGAGACATAAAAAATTTGACAATCTTCTCCAAAAAAAAAAAAAAAATGACAAATAATTGGACACCTAATGATGTGGTATATTTTTTGTGGTAACCAAAAAAGTAATATCGATTAGTGATAAGCTAAAACGAAAACTAATAAAATCTTGCCAAACATAACTGGTGTGAAAAATATTATCAAATTTTTTATGTACTAGTGAAGTGAAAGTCTAGTCATGAATTTTCTTTATATATGTAGAGCAGGACTCAGGTACAATACTTAAGTGTTGTTCCTTAGGTTCTCATTTTAAGATTCTACCATGTGGATTTTTTCTCATGAGATAAAAGTGTATTTTTTAGTTAAGTAACTACATGGCTGAATTTTAAGAGGAGAACCTAAGGAACAATACTTAAAGTATTGTACCTAAGTTTTGTCCATATATATATAGCAAGACTTAAGTACAGTACTTAGGTGTTGTTCCTTATGCTTCATTTTTAAGATTTTGTCATGTAGATTTTTTCTCATAGGATGGAAGTGTATTTTTTAGTTAAATAGCCACATAGCTGAATCTTAAGAAGAGAACCTAAGGTACTGTACTTAAATTTTGTCTCTATATATATATTTGAGAAATAATAACTAAATGAGTTATTATTACATAATTTTAGAATTCATTTCTAACTAAATGAATGATTATTATTATAGAAAATGCATAACTTTGTATATTAGCCCTTATATATAATATCTTTAGCTAATTAAAATGATCAATAAAAAAATTTCTAATTATATTTTTTATAATTCCTTATTTATTAATGAAGAGGGTGATTTAAATTCAAGCTGTTAAATCTTTCTAATCCTTGCATAAATAAGGTTATCATAAAATAATTAATTCCAAATTTAAGATTAAAGAAATTTGAACACCCAAAAGAAATTTCATTTGTAAGTCTTATTTTGATATTTAAATCCTTTTGTTTTAGTGTTAATTTTATTCAAAAGGTTAACACCCTATCTTATACAACATAAGTAATGTCTCTAATTATATTGTGATTTAGCCTTTAAGAACACATATATTAATATTACACAAGAAAACAAAAATTAATAATTAAAATATTTGAAAACAAAATTAAGCTAAAATCCCAATTCATCATTAATGAAAAACAATCCAAATTTCCAAATTAAAAAAAAAAAATGAAAACGAAGTTAAGTAAAGGTAAACTCCATAGGAATTTGGACTGATGAATCTAATTTAGCTAAATATTATCTATGATCTGAAAGGATATAGAAGGATTTCTAAATTGAATTTAGTTAGACTTTCAAACAAATACAATCATGAAAAAGTTCACAAGAACCTTAAATTATATGATCTAAAAGGATATGGGAGGAATTCCGCATACTAAGAAATTAACACAAAGCACAAACAAAATTTTACAATATAAAAATAAATAAACATTAATAAAGTATTAACAATCAATAAGTAAAAATAATTTGGAATCATATTGCACTACAGCACATGAAAGACATGTTTTGAACCAGATTTTTCGTGGTAATGGTCAATTGAAAAAAATAAAATCACTTACAAACTAAATACATAGAATAACCAAAACCTAAAACATACAAAATAGTTCAAAGTTGAGAATTTAAAAAATAATAATAATAAACTTATATAAGAGAAACCAAGAACTTAAATGGGTGTCGCTTATTTTGCTTTTTTTTTTTTTGTATAGTAGACTTCTTTTGACATATTATTCATACATGAAAATTAGAAACAAATAATAATAAGTAAGATGAATTTATTTAATCAAAACTATCATATAGAAATACATATGCGTAAGTTGCAACTTGAAAAAAGAAAAAGAAAAAGGTGGGGTACAAGAAGGATCCTATGGAAAGACCATTGGTGAATATATATAAATTTTGAAATTTTGATAATAGATTTTTAGTTGGAGTAGGATTTAAAATTTTGAAACTTAGATGTATGTTGTATGTTTTATTAAAACATTTATTGTTAATTTGTTTAAAGAAATTGATAATAACAAATAAGTTGTTATCTATATGAACTGAAATTCAAATGCATGTTGCATGTTTTGTTAAAACACTTTTTGTTATTTTATCTAAAATACATGTTGTATGTTTTGTTAAAATACTTATTGTTACTTTATCTAAAACAAATTATAATAACTAAGTTGTTGTCTCTATGATGTAGCAATATTCTTGTAAAATTTTACTAAAGTATTCTAGATGAGTTGTGTACTTGAAGATGCTCAAAAAAAGTGTAATCTATGCATGCAGATTGCAGACCTTGATTGATCCTCGATCGAGTCTTTGGTGTGTGTGTGTATATATATATATATATATATATATATATATATGCCTCTGCTCTTTATTTTTATTGGATACAATCCGGGTATAAATCCCTCTGTTCTTTATTTGACATCATTATTATCTCAAACTTAATTTAATTTGTTGCTTTCTAAACTTAACTTGTTATTGTTGGAGCAAAAAAGTAATCTTAATGTTAGTTTCAAATTTGAACCAATAACAACTAACCACCTGTGATTTGTTGTAAAAATATTGTAAAATTGTTATAGACGTAACATCTCTCATAATAATAACAATTAATAAATCTGGATGAAAAATATCTTTTAAAAAAAATACAAAATGCTTGATGGAATTCTTTGGTAGAAAAAGTTAGGAAACTTCGTCTCATGAGTCATAACTCCCACTCTCCTTTTACTTTTAACAACAAACGCGGTTATATATTTCTGAAACATTAGACTGATTAAAGTCTTTTTATTTTATATTCTCAGTAAAAAAAAAAGTCTTTTTTATTATTATTATTATTTTTATATTCATGCCTAACCAGTCAAGGAATGCAATTCATGAACCATTCCTGTGGAGAAATTAATTAACAATTATGAAACAAAACTCTCACAATAGGGTTTTTTTTTTTTTTTTTTTTTTTAAGGCTGTTTGTTGAACAAAGTTTGTCGTCTCGTGCAACAAAGACTCCGAGTGTCCTAACCTTTTTTTTGGGTAGGTGACAGAATAACAAATTCTCCATCTAATTAACTAGTTCATATTTTTGACAATTACAACCAATGTGGTTTTTTTTTTTACTAAGTAAACATTCCATTAAAAATTAGAATTAACCAATATAAGAAAATAATCCTTGATTGCACGAAGGTGTGCCTTGAATCTATAAGTAGAATTTCTAGCTAGAACCCACTAAAAAGAAAAAGAGAACTTTTTTGAAAGTTTATTGGTCAAAAGGCTACATGCCTACAACCACTATGTATATAATAAAGAGAAATAAGAGCCGCTAGAACTTTTAACTTAACTCTACCATTGAGTTACTATACTCCTATCCATTCATTACTATATTTCTATCCATTCGTTTTAAACTGACTGTATTAAATTTTATAATATCAACATTTTAAAAAATAATAATAAGAATTGACAATCATTGTTTTGGTATTTATTTAAATTATTGATGACGTAACAAAATATAATTCACTAATTTCAAAATTAAAAGGTTATTTTGGAATATTTACGCTAGTATTACCCAAAGAGCCCTAGAGAATCTTAAACCTAATAAGGAATTTCAAGAGCAGCTTGAAAACCCTTGGGAAACACCAAAAAAAAAAAAAAAAACTCTAATTTGTATTAAGAACAAACTAAAATGACTAAAAATTGAAAAAAGGCAAATAGAAAAAAGAATTACAAAATCAAATTCTATGTACTCTTGGAAATAATGACCTAAACTGATGGAACCTTATTCTAAAATGGGGTAGGTGTGGACATGGGTTGATATGACTCTTTGCTTCATCGGGTGCTTAGTGGGGAGGGGAGCATGGAAAAACTATATGAAAAAGAATTATTTTAATATGATATATATTACAAAATAAGAATGAGATATATAGCGTATTATAAAAGTTTATAGATTGCTCTGGTGGGGTAGGTGTGGTCATGGGTTGATTTAGTCAGAAAGTATAGTGTTGATCTAAACGTGGATGGATGATTGTTGTGATGGTTAAAATGTGTGGACATGGATTGATACAGTCGTTTGCTTCATCGGATAGTTAGGAGAGGGGAGCGTGGAAAAAATGGTATGAAACACATTATTTTCATATAATAGATTACAATATATATATATATATATATATATATAAAGTGTATTATAAAAGTTTATAGTTAAAATAGGGTAAGAAAAATTGATATTTTGTTAAAAAATGGAATGTAAATGCTTGACTTGTTCCTTAGGTATTTAAGACACAAAGAAGAAAGGGGGGACCATGATTCATGAAGGGGTCCACGGTTGAGGTGGACCAGAATTGATTCTCCACCGTATCTCCCACCAACCAAAAAACCTTATGTTACCAACCAATAGATCTTTATGTTATGCTAGCTTACCTACATACCAAAAAGGTCCCACATACCATGATCATGTTGAAATTGAACGGTTGATTCTATGGAAAGAAATTGGTGGGAAAATTTGGCCGACTTGATCATGCATTAATAATATATTTTGAAATTTTCTTTTTCTTTTCTTTGTTTCCCTTTGCGTCTCTAAATGATAATAGTACGTTTACAATATTGGCTGCGATATAAAATTCAAGAGAAGTTGACAATGATGGCCCCCTTGCTTTCAAGAAAAGCAATTAATTGAATATAAGAAGCTTTAAGATCTCTTTAACAATGACATATAGTTTGTGTGGAAATTTTGATGATATAGAAAACGTAGTAATAAGGAAATGGGGTTACAACTTACATGGGAATTTGAAAAGTATGTATCTGCTTCAGCTTCACCAACCATGAAAAGAAGATGGGGAAATAGTCATAAACTATCGTAAATCATGGGAGAATTTTGGTCAGTCAACATTATGACATATATGCTTTGATCATCACAGGTTCACCAAAAGGATAAAGTTTATTATGTAAATTAACAACTTCGGTTTGTTGTTTATGAACTTTTCCAAGTTAGCATATCATTTCTCACCACCAACACCCCCCCCCCCCCATCCCCCCCCCCCTTAGAAATGGGAATGTCTCAATTGTGAAAGTCATGGTCTGGTTGTTAGAATAGGATCTCTTTATTTTCATTGAAAATGGAGAATGTGTTTAATGTTTAAGATTTCGTATTATAAATTTGATGGTGTATAGATCTCGTTTAAAATTTTAAATAATGTGACACTGAAAATACCTTTAAATTTATGATATTTAATTTAAAATATGAAATTGATTCATTTGAAATGAATACCTAATAGTGGCTCATTTATTAAGGAATGTGATACATTAAGCTAGTGAAGATTTTCTTTTAAGTAAGTTTTATATTACAACAAATTTCACAATTTGTTGAAGTGTCCAATTGTGATTAGTGTTATATCACTTTCGTATATAACTATCTTCAGCATTCATTTTATTGTAAACTAATCATAACATATCACTTTAACAGTTGTAAAATGTATTGTCACTTCAACAATCTTCAAACTTCAAAAAGTACTTTCGCGAAGTGGTTGGAGGGGATCAAAAAACACGATAACAATATCATTGGTCCAATCAATGTTGTAAAAACCATATCGGACCGGCCGGTCTGACCAGTTGAACCGAGAACCGGAGACCAGTCCGATCTGGAAAAATTGCCTAAAACTGAGTAAAAATTGGGAACTGCAGGCAAATTCGATTTTGCCTCCGGTCCAATTTTTAAAACCATGGGTCCAATTGGTAAAACGGTTTAATTTAAATTGGCACTAAGAAGGTATTAGATTTTGTGAAAAAAAAAATTATTATTATAATTTTAATATATGGTTAAATTATTGATGACATGATTTTAATCTATTTTTTGAAAAGAACATTTCAAATTGAACATATTAACAATTCCATGACAAAATTACCTTAAAAAATCTAGAGTATCTTAGTTCATATTGTAAGGTTGAATTTAATCAACCATCTAATTGGCTTTATTCCGTGACCAATTTGCTTGTAATTTAGCACTTAGTAACCCTGTATTTAGGTGGGAAAATTGTAAGGGTAGTGTGTGAGAAGATGTGAAGAAAAGCTTAAGAGTGTGCAAGAAAAACAGAGGTTCGCGGCTAGGTCTCGCGGGTGGATCGCGACTGGCAAGCCGCCAAAAGCTGGCACGTGAGAGGCACACTGGGAAGCTGAAGGGTCGCGCCAGCTATCACGCTACAGGACAAAAGTCCCAAGCTGGCCAGGCCGTTACGTCGCGACTTGGACAAGCCACGAGACCAAGTCGCCAATTTGCCCTGTTTGGCAAAAAACTGACGTTTTGCATTCCCTTCTCACCCTACTATATATACACCCTTATACCCATCATTTTGAGAGAGCTTCCAGAGAGAATTTTGTGAGAGAAAACCCTAGAGAAAAACAAGATTGCCTCATCCCCAATCTTTACCTTAGAGACTCTACAAATTCCTCTACTCTCTTCCCCTCCATTGTCATACCCTTGAGAGGTTATTTACCAAATCCTTATCTCACCACACCCACGTCTGTGAGAAGGTTCATTTGGTGCTTGGGGAAGTAGTTTGGGAAGAAACCAATGGTGATTGGTTGATGCTATGGGATATAGCGGAATCCGGTAAGCTAGAAAAGAAAAAGGTTCGGCGCAACCTCGTTGGAGCAGGAAGCTTGGAGGGCTTAGGTACCTGGGTAGATTAGGCTTGGAGGGTCTATTGCTGTTCATGTATCCCAACTACATTTTCTAGTGGATTATTGACCGCTTGGAGGGCGGCGGAGAGGTTTTACGCCGAGGGCTTCGGTTTCCTCTTCAATAACACATCAAGTGTTGTCCTTGTGTTTGCATTTCTCTTCCCTTTATCTTTACCATTTAATTACTGCTGTGTGTGTGATTATTTATGGTTTAGATTGTTTATCAATTCTGGTATAAGCTATTTATCATTTTCCGCACATACGTTGTTTGTTATATAGCTTGAATTGGTATTTTTGTATTTGGGGGTCTAAACGTTCATGGGTGTTTCATACCCATATTGAACTTTCACATATTAACACCAAAGAGGGAGTAGGGACAAAAAGAAGGCTGAGACGAAAGGCAAAAATTGCTATCATCAATCAAGATATATAGTTGATGTATGCAGTCATATTTATGCATTATGCATAACATTCCACATGGTACGTACTGGAAACTATTCATGCAATTCTTGTTTGTTTGTTATTTTTGGGTCTGGGATTGGGGGGATGCAACTCTATGACCATTATGATTTTCATCTAAGTCAATCACTGGCGGATCAATTTACCATTTACCATTAGTATCTTTCTATTGACACTTGACAGTTTTGAAATATTTTGAGAAAAGTATTGTAACTCTAAACTTATTGAATAAAATCCATCGCTAAGGTTTGAACTACACCCTCTAGGGATGGAAGGACCACATTATGGTGTTCACAGAATCTTTTTAAACATTGTGGTGTTTGCAAAGTTTGTGGATGAAATTGACAAAATCCAAATTTCATGGTATCAAAATGACATTGAACAAATTACCCAATAATTCCTACAACCTCTCCCAAATTCCTTTAACTACTAACACTTTGTTTATTTTAGTGATAATATTTTCTAGAAAATGAGTAATTTTTTAAGAAGCATTTTCTATAAAACTATTAAATTTTCTTATGTTTGGTAGCAACTTTAAATAAGTTGAAAAACAATTTCTTAACTTCCTTTATTTAGCTTGCTGTGAGATAGAGTTATTTTTCAAAAAAAAAAAAGTGGAAAATAATCTTTAAAAGTAAGCCATAATTTTTTTGTTAATCAAAAATATTTTTCCTTTAAAACTCATTTTTTCTGATGCTATCAAATATTGAAAAACACAAAAATCTATCATTACACAAAATTTTCCATCTCAACAAAGAGGTTAAAGAGTTTTACTTTTTCACTTGTGTATAATTAAAAGTTTTTCTCTTTACTTTAACCTTTTAACATATAGAAAGAATTTGATTATCATATTTTTAAAAGGTAGTACAATTCAAACTTTAGGCCAAATCTATTTTCCATCCTACTATATCTCTCTCCCATGATTTGAGGAGACGTGAGGCTCATCAGTTATCTTTTTTTTTTTTTTTTTTTTTTTGGTAAACTGGAGATATATTAAAACTAGGTGGTATTCACCACAATATTACACAAACGGTTCTGGGTCAAGCCCATCTTGTCTGCATGAAAAAGATTACAAATAAAAACAGGGGGAGTCTCAAACACAGTGAAATCTTCCTCCATGGTGGTACCAAACTTTGCAAGGGCGTCAGCAACCTGATTGGCTTCTCTAAAGCAGTGAATCAGCCTGATCCGGTGGATGCTCTTCATAAGGTTCCTGCAGTCATCAATAAGGGAGGAAAGTTCTCCGTTAGTGTTAGAATCTTGGGATAACAAGGAAATCGCAACTGAGGCATCAACCTCAACTTCCACCGCTTGAAGAGATAGGAAACAACAGCGAGCGAGACCATCACGTATTGCCCAAAGTTCCGCAGCCAAACTCGACGTGCGGCCAATTGCCCTCACAAAGCCAGAGATCCAGTTGCCATGACAGTCGCGTAAAAGGCCCCCACAACCTGCCATTCCGGAACTTCCTTTCACCGAGCCATCAGTATTCAATTTGAACCAACCCTCTGGAGGTTTTGTCCAGCCAACAACAGCAACAGCATTGCGCCTGGGCTCTACATGGTCATGAACGCAAAACCAAAATTCGTAAACCTGAGCCTCAACAAGTTTACACAAGTTCGGATGAGATTGGGTGGGCTGAAACAAAAACTTATTCCTGCTGAGCCAAAGATGCCAGATGCCGAAGAGGAAAAAGTGTGACCAAGGGTAGCTCTTCCCCTTTGCGAGCACCTTACAGCAAGCATTTATTCTGACCCATTCTAGCATTTCCAAACCAAAGGTATGAAGGACCTCATCAGGCCGGTTAGACTCAGCCCAGAACTCCCGTGCCGTCTTGCACTCCCTTAGTACATGACTAATGGTTTCCGGCTCTTCACGACAAGTCTCACAGGTTGGGGTAAGTTGGATTCCTCTTTGAGCCAGAACCGACTTAACTGGAATGCTATTATGGTGGCATTTCCAAAGAAACATAAGAATTTTTGGAAGGGTTTTTAATTTCCATAGCCAGGCACCCCTGAAACACTCATCCCCGGTGTAAGCACCACAGGCAATAAGGTAAGCTCCTTTGGGATCAAAGTCCCCTCTTGGGCTACCAATCCAAGACAAGTGGTCTTCGCTAGTAGAGGCGGTCCTTAGAGGAGTAGCTTTGATTGATTGGCTGAGAAATGGAGGAAGAACGAAAGATAACTTATGCAATTCCCACATGCCATTAGTATAGATATCACAGACCCGTAGACTTGCTTCCCCCTTCTGCATTGGCCCCTCAATGCATTCCCGAACAGTGCCCAGGTCCAACCATTTATCCTCCCAAAAGGATAGCTGACTGTTATTTCCAAGAGACCATTTTGAACCCACCTCACAAATTGCAGCACCATGAAGCACTGCCTTCCAGGTTCTAGATTTAGGTGCCTTACTAGAAATAGCCCTTCTTTTGTATTTATGCCTCAAAACCTTAGACCAGAGCTCCCCACTCTTTTCCTTCAGTCTCCAACAGAGTTTAGCTGCTAGTGTGGTGTTTCTCTCCTTTGCAGCATGCAAACCCAACCCCCCTCTGTTCTTTGGCTTAGTTACTTTGGACCAACCAACCATATGAAGCTTTTTCTTCTCATCCGTGGACCCCCACAGAAAATTCCTACATACCTTATCCAGATTAGTAAGTATGCGACCAGGTAGGATACACCCTTGCATGGTGTATGAGGGAATGGCCGAGAGCACAGCTTTGGTAAGGGTCAATCTACCAGCCATGGACAGCATCTTAGCTTTCCATCCTTGAAGTTTATTATAAACTCTTTCCAAGATGAAATCAAAATCCCGAGAGGTGGAATTTTTGTGTTGAATGGGGAATCCAAGGTACTTTCCCAAGTTGGGTGTTGATCTAAAGCCAAGAATATTGCACAAAGTGTCGCGGGTCTCCTCCTCAACGATTGGCGAGAAGAAAACTCTTGACTTGTCCATGTTCACTTTTTGTCCAGATAGCTCACAAAAGGTGTCTAAGGTGTCACGAATGCTCTGGCAATTCTTCATATCTGCTTTGGCAAACAAGACAAGATCGTCCGCAAAGAAAAGATGTGAAAAAGAAGGGCCACTTTGGGAAGATTTAAGTGGATCCCAAAGGTTCGAAGCACACTGCCCAGCAATGAGAAAACCCAGCACTTCCATACAAAGGATGAATAAATAGGGGGATAAAGGATCCCCCTGCCTGATTCCTCTAGAAGGGAGAAAGGGATCAATTTTCCCCCCATTGAGCAGAACCGAGACGGATGAACCCGAAATGCAGCTCATAATAAGCTTCACCGTGTCTTGGGGGAAGTTATAAAGTTTCAGTACATCACGGATAAAATGCCACTCCAGTCTGTCGTAGGCCTTCTCAAGATCAATTTTTATTGCCATATATCCCTGTTTACCCTTCTTTGTGCTCATAGTGTGTATGAGTTCCTGGACAATGATCATATTATCAAGCCCTCTCCTACCCGGAACAAAAGCAGTCTGTAAGGGGGAAACCAGCTTATCCAAGTGAGGTCTCAGTCTCTGAACTATAATTTTTGTCACGATCTTGTAGATAGTATTACAAAGGCTTATTGGTCTAAAGAGGCTAAGGCAGTCAGCACCAGCACACTTGGGTATGAGAGTAATCAAGGTTTGATTAAGATGATCCGGCATGACCCCAGTGTTGAAAACTTTACACACTTCTCTCACCACCACATCTTTCACAACATCCCAATTCCTCTGATAGAAACCTGCGTGCATCCCATCCGGGCCAGGTGCCTTAAAAGGCTTCATACTCCAAAGGCCCTCTTTCACCTCCTTTCATGTGATAGGGTAATTAAGCAGTTCGCCTTCCTCACTAGACAACTTATAAGCCCAGTTAGTGACATCCCAGATTGAGATGGGAGCACTGACTTTGCTTGTAGTGAACAAGGAACAGTATCCCTCCTTAATAATTGAAGCTATGATTTCCTCATTATATGTCAGATTCCCCGTGCTATCCTTGAAACAAAGGATCCTATTCCTCTTCCGACGAATCAGTGTAGATGTGTGGAAGAAATTTGTATTTCTATCTCCTTGTATCAGCCAATTATACCTGGACTTGACCGACCAGAATTCCTCTTCCTGTTTGGTGATATCCCAGTACTCCTCCCTCAACTCGCTCTCCAACGTTAAGAGATGAGCAGAAGGCTTATTGCCCAGGGCTTTTTGGATGCCAGCAAGACGAGCCTCCACTCTTCTCTTCCTATGGAAAATATTCCCAAACACTTCCTTATTCCATAAATTCACTGCCTCGGTAAACTTCTGAATATTTGTACTGAGGCTAAGCTCACTAGCCCAGTTAGTTGCAAGCACATTCGCAAAGAGGGGGTGCGACATCCAGACCGGTTGGAACCTGAAAGGTCTGGTCAGTCTTAAGGAAGGAGACTTATCCAAACTAAGAAGAATGGGACAGTGATCTGAGTGAACTCTAGTAAGGTGAGTCACTGAGGCCTCCGGGTAAAAATTTATCCAATCTTGATTAGCAAAAGCTCTGTCCAGACGTTCTTGAATGAAGAAACCGACGTCCTGTTTATTTACCCACGTGTATCTCGGGCCCTGGAACCCAAGATCAATCAGGTTGCATGTATCTAAACATTCTTTAAAAATTCGGGCTCTTCTCATGTTAACAGGGTTTCCACCACATTTATCAGCACTCGATAAGACCTCATTAAAATCCCCTAACACAGTCCAGGCTAGATTATGCAGCCCGGAGACTTTAGCTAAATTTTCCCAGAGAAGTGAACGCTCAGCAAATCTAGGACTAGCATAAATGCAAGATAAAATCCAAGAGAGGTTAGAGGAAAGTACCTTCACAATGACGTGGATTTCCTGCTCAGTCTTCTCCAAAAGAGTAACTTCCACAGCATCAGAGTTCCAGAGTAACCAGAGCCCTCCAGCATACCCAATGGTATCAGTATGAATGGCTCCATCGAAGGGGAGTCTATCAGTGATATCCTTTGCCCTCAGACCACCAATGCGGGTCTCTGTCACAATGACCAGAGAAGGATTAAACTTAATCATAAGACTATCCAAGGTACTTCGAAAACGGGGGTTTAATGCCCCACGACAATTCCAGCAAATGATATTCATGGACACTGGTAGGGGTTTGAGCGGATCCCTACTGATTTGAAACCGGTTCCTTGCTAGGTTCAGCAAGTTCCAACACAGCTCCCTTAGCTTGGACTTGGAAATCTCCAAGTTCTTCCAAATGCATATTGCATGCTCCATTATCCCCAACGGTTGTTCCCTCGAATTGATCAGAAGGTTTATCTGGGGATATTTCCCACATACCTGTATCACCTTTATGGCTTCCAAAGACCCCACCAAACTTGTTGCTGTTGGTCCATCCGCTAAGATTTTCCTTATTTGGGCCTCCTCCAAAAGGTTTGATTCTGGCAAGAGACGATCCAGCGAAGTTAGCGATAGTGCTCTCCACCCCAATATCAGCCCTTCTGCCTTGGTTGGAATGTCCGACGGAAATCTCCACCAGGGGTTGTCCCATATTAGCCAAGCCGGATCTGTCATCGGAAGAAACCCCAACTTCTTGCTTTCTGGAGTTAAGGGAAAGATGTGACTCCAAGCTTGCATGTGCTCCTGATCGAACCACCCCCAGATCATGGTTGGAGAGGCACGGATTTGTTGAATGAGTGACTTGGAGAGTGGCAAGATCTTCCCTTGGAGACTTATTGCCCACTGCCTTTGTGCGGTGTCTCCCATGACTCTTCGAAGCTTCTTTAGTTTTGGCAGTGGGCGTGCGTTTTGCTGAAAGGTTAGGCGAATTTGTATCAGTGTTTGTTGTGTTCAAAAGTGATGAAGTAAGACTACTGGATGAGTCTTTTTCACTTAAACCCGTGTGCCTGTGAAGTGCACTGGGCAGTGCGCTATTGGCTGCCACAGGAGCCGTTACAACAGGAGAGGTTGGGGTAGTGGGGTCCATAGGGCTTGTGTTGTCAAATCTCCTAATCTTACGCTTGCCTTCTGGTGAAGCTGTAGGGGTACTAGTAGGTGGGTTAGCCTTTGAAGAGTGACTTCTAAGCCGGCCCAAATCCTTGGCATTAAATGGAAAGATATGCCCCGGATTGGACTTGAGAGAGGGTGAGCGTCCTGCCCGAGATTTTGAAGCGTGCTTCTTACGCTCCACCAGCATCCAAGGGCCATAATCATCAGTAACATTTCCCGCTTCTTCTCCTTTGGGAACAGGGCTTCCCTCCTTTTCAAACTCATCTTCCCTCAGGTTACTCTCTTCGACGTTGACGTTGGTCGTCTCCACCATCTTCGGCCTAACTGTATACGGACACTGAGCTTTTTGGTGTCCCACTCTGCCACAGGAAAAACAGAGTGAGCCAATACCCTCATACAAAATGGCTTGCTTGAACCTTCCAATAAGGATACTCCTTGGAAGTGGCACGTCCAAATCAACCTGGACACAGAGCCGAGCGTAGCGCCCCCTTGTGCCCGCTGCAGTGTTAGCATAAATCCTAAGCACTGGTCCGATGGCCCTCCCAATTTCCTTGAGCACCTCCAATTCGTAAAGCTCAATGGGAAGCCCCGGAAGTCTCGCCCAAACAGCCACCTTGGAGCATGCAGCCACATTGGGTTTGAAGTATGGCTCCCATGCACGAATGGTAAGGTAATGTTCCCCAATGAACCAGGGTCCACCCTTCAAGACCCTCTCAAAATCCTCCACCAGCCCAAACTTGCATAGATAGAAATCATTTTCCAGATCGATGCAATCAAGTCTGCCCGCTGGCTTCCATAGCTGCATTATCCTGGAGTGCAGAAAATGGAATCCAACCTTCCGCCCAAAGACTTTCACAATGAGAGAGTGCGCCCATTTTTCTCGGATATTCGTCTTAGTCCGTTTGGATAACTTAATGGCAACTGTGCCCTCAGGAGGGTCATCCACCTCTTCATCGGAGAAGAGTTCTTCATTCTCCTCTGCATAACACTTAAAAGCCTGTGCGAAGGCCCCAGGGATGTCTCCAACAAGTTTGGCCTTAAAGGACATAGCTTTGTTAGTTTCCATATCACACTCACTACCCATCGGCGAGGCCCCAGCAAGGGAGTCCTCCTTAACTTTCTTGGTGCTGCGCTGCAGTTCCTATACTACGTCCAATCGCATTGAGTCTTATCAGTAAGTTCTTTGGATTCATCAGGGAAAAACAAAATCAAGTTCTTTGTTTTTCTTTCGTACAGTACAGTGTACAGCCACTACTGCATGCATTCCAAACACCCAACTGATTATATTTCCATGTTTTTTATACTAAGATTCAAAGTCGGAAACATCCTACCAACCTCATCGACGAGGCTTTTTTTATTTTCTAAGTTTAGTATCGTAAATTTTCATTTATAACCAAATTTTCTATGACATTTTTTTATATCGTTCATACATCGTAAAAAGTTATAGAGTTATCAATTCACAATATATATATATATATATATATATATATAGTTGATATACGATACACAGTATAATTCAATTGAAAAAATAGTATATAAATTTTGTTCATAGACTTATAATTTTGACAAGAAAGCGCCTGACCATTAAGATAGGAAACATGGTTTTTTTTTTTATGTTATTATTATTAAAAGGAACATGGGGTAGTTTTAGTTGTGTACATGGGGAAGGGGGAAGTTTATTTTTGTTAAACATTGGGTAAGAACTTTGTATCTATTTTCTATCTAGTGAAGAGTTTTTATACCGTAGGTTTTTTGTTTTTAATTTTTGTCTATTTACAATTTTAATCTCATTTCTTATGTCTTAGGAATAAGAATAAGTTAATTAAATTATGGGTATTTTTGGAAGTAAAAAAGGTAACAACTAAATTTCCTAATTCTCTTAATATATAGAGATGATAATGTCTTTGCAACTAGCTAACACTTGAACAAATTCCAAAATCAACTGATGAGAAACCTAATAGGTACTCCCCTAGGTCTTCACTAATTAAGTAATTAACCTACTTTTTCTTTTATGGAAATTAACCTTCCTGCCTCTGCAAAATTGGTTCCTGGTTTAGAACAATCTTCGATATTAAATTTAGGGTATTATTTGTTACTCACATATTGATATTACCATGCACACATTTTTTTGAACTGAAATTGTGAATCATACTTTCAACTCAGGATTTCAGTTAAAAAAAAAAGTGTGTTAGCTAACAAGGGCGTATGTCATTGGTTTTATCCTTAAGTTTAACCCAATTGCTACGCCAAAAGTTCCATTCAACAAAGATCTCATTCTTCCTTTTTTTTCTTCTGTATGTGAATGCAATATTGACCAAACACTTGCTTGTTTCGCCATTTCCATCAACCTCTACCAAATCTCGAATACATACTTTCCTCAAATTAATTTGATAAATTTTATTAAGCAAATTAGGTCCTGTTTGGTAATGATGTTTAAACAACGAAAACTGTTATTTAAACATCATAATACGTATTTTCACACACTTTTTCACCCACACGTATTTCCACAAAACTTAAACAACGTTACTAGAAGTCTCTTACCAAACAGCCCCTTAAAAACTTCGGTTAGTTGCTGGTGAACTTTTCTAAGTTAGCATATCACTTCCCCCTTAATTATATTAGAAAAAGGAATGTCTCAAATTGTCAAAGTCATGGTCTGGTTGTTAGAATAGGATATCTTTATTTTCATTGAAAATGGAAAATGAGGTTAATGTTTAAGATTTCATTATATAGCGATTTGTTTCAAAAAAAGATTTCATATTATAGATTGATGTAGGGATGGCAATGGGGCGAGGCCGAAGGATGGGGTCTTCGTCCCCGCCCCACCCCGCATGACAAGGAAAACTTTCTCACTCCATCCCCGCCCCTTGGGGCCCCGCGAAGTCCCGCCCCACCTCATAAAACTCTACTTTTTGTTAATTTTCCCTACAACTAGTATAATTTTTTTAATGAAACCTATTTCATTAATAAAAATATACTTGAAATTACAAACTAAATTTATCCCATCAAATCAAATCAATTTTTAGAAAAAATGGAATAATATATCTAAGTGTTTAGCAAGACAATCATAAAAAAAAAATATATAAATAAATAAAAAATCTCACAATATAACACGTAACAAAATAAAGGCAGAGAATCACATTGAGTAGAATGAAATAAGCTAATATCGATATATTTGTTTAAATAGTAAGGTTTTAGGGTATGAAAAATTTACAATTATAACCCTTAACAATACGGGGTGGGGCAGGGATGGGGAGGGGCGGGGCGGGGTGGGTCTAAAAAGTTTAAACCCATCCCCGCCCCGTCCCGTGGTGCGGGGCTAAAATTTTGCCCCATCCGTACCCCACCACCATCTTTGTGGGGCGGGGAAAATCCGCGTGGGGGGAAGCAGGGATGGGCAGGTTAAGCGGGGCGGAGGAAAATTGTCATCCCTAATTTGATGGTGTACAGACGTCATTTAAAATTTTAAATGGAGTAGTAGTGAATATACTTTTAAATTTATAATATTTAATCTGAAACATGTAATTGATTCATTTCTAATGAATATCTAGTTATTTGGCTCATTTATTAAGGAATGTGATACTTTAATCTAGTGAGGATTTTCTTTTAGGTAAGTTTTATATTAGTGCAATATTACTTTTTAATGTGACTATCTTTATCATCAAATTTTCTTTACACTAATCAATGTAATCATAACTGTTGGGTTCTAAGACTTTAGGTTTAAATGTATTAGAACTTCATTTTGTAATGTTGGCAAACCATGATCAAAACATTTAGTCTTGTTTTAGACTTGCTCAAAGTATGTTTATGTGTAAAGTTGGAATTGAGTGTACTGCAGGATTTACTATGTAAATCTGCCTGGCTCGACCGATTGAGAATTATACTCGATCGATCGGAGCTCGTGCAGATTGTTTTTCTACAGAATTTTCCAATTCAGCCCAAGCCCGTTTGACGTGTAGGGTTTTATGTTTTACCTTAAGTATAAAAGGAAAAACCCTAGCCACGTTTAATGTTGTTGTTTATGCTATGTATGTGAATCTCTTTTGAGACCTCGAGGTGTTTGCCTTCACATATACTTAAGGTTATCAAGAATCAAGATTATGTCAAGAGCTTGATGATCAGTTCGGTTGATGCATAAAGAGCTTAAAGATACACAAGTGGGAGTACTTGTGCTTGCTGTGAATCAAAGAAAGAAGTAGTCCGTGAACTCGGAGCTGTCACGTGGTCGTAGTAGTAAGTTTTCTACTCGAGGTGGTAATAGGATGTTAGTAGTCTAAGTTGCTATTGTGTAAATTTCAATTCTTTCATAGTGGATTTGTTTTACCTTGAGGATAGCTAGGTTAAATCCTCCCCAGGTTTTTTACCGGTTTGGTTTTTCTGGATTATCATATCGTTGTGTTATTTTTTTTCCGCATTGTTCAATGATATGATTTATATGTGTTAACCTATTTTTGCATAATTTACCTAAGTTAATCATTTGGCTAAATAACTAGGTTAATCTAGTTGTGTTTAAGGGGTCTAAAAACGTACAATAACATGTCACTTCAACAATCATGAAATGAATTGTGTTATTGGACATATTGTTTAGATTAATTCTTAACGGATATTATCTTTTGATTTTTTTTCTTCAATCTTTCAAAGTTTTTTTTGAAACTAACAAAAGTACTAGTATTTTTTAGAATAACTGAAAAGTACTTACGCCTTAAAAACGCGATAGCAATATCATCGGTTAATTGGTGAAATAATTTACTGTACATTAGCACTAAAAAGGTATTAGATTTTGTGAAAAAAAATTATTATTATAATTTTAATTTATGGTTAAATTATTTATGACATGATTTTAATATATTTTTTAAAATGAACATTTCAAAATGAACGAATAGATAAACAATTTGATAACAAAATTACCTTCATAATTCTAGGGTATCTTAATTCATATTAACACCAAATAGGGAGTAGGGACAAAAAGAAGGTTAAGACAAGGACGAAACTGCTATTATCAATCAATATATTTAACGTATGCAGTCATATTTATGCATTATGTATAACATTCCATTTGGTACCTACTGGAAAATTCATGCAATTCTTGTTTTTTTTGTTGTTGTTGTTGTTGTTGTTCTTTTTGGGTCTGGAACTGGGTTGCTAGGAGGATGCAACTTTGTCATAATTATTGGTTCTCATTTAAGTCCAACATTAGCACTTCAATTTATCATTTACCGTTAATATCTTTCTATTGACGGTTTTGAGATACTTTGTGAAAATTACTGTGACTCTAAAACTTATTTGAAATAAAATCCATCAGTTTTGAGATATTTTATGAAAATTACTGTGACTCAAAAACTTATTGAAATAAAATCAACCTCAAAGGCTTGAATTACACCCTCTAGGATGGAAGGAACACTTTGTATTGTTCATAGCATCTTTTTAAACATTGTGGTGTTTGCAAAGTTTGTGGATGAAATTTACAATATCCAACTTTTATTGTATCGAAATAGCATTGACAATTACCCAATAATTTAAAGAGTTTCACTTTTTTACTTGTATAATTAAGTTTTTCTCTTTACTTTTAACCGTTTATAACATATAGAAAGAATTTGATTATCATATTTTTAAAAGGTAGCACAATTTAAAGTTTTAAAATTTAGGCCAAATTTATTTTCCATCCTACTTTCTATCTCTCCTATGTCTTGAGGAGACGTGAGGCTATCAAATTCCTATATTATGTCCAAGCATATTTAGTCTTATCAAGTTCGTTGTATTTATTTCATAAGTACAGTGTACATCAGTACATCCACTCCTGAATGCATTCCAAACCCAACTTATTCTATTTCCACGATTTTTTGTACCAAGATTCCCAGTCGGTAACATCACATGATAATGACTCCACAACTGGCACTCGAGCAAATTCCAAATTCGACCGATGAGAAACCTAATAGGTACTTCCTTAGATCTTCACTAATTAAGTAATTAAATGTTCAATTCAACAAAGATCTCATTCTTCCCTTCTTCTTCTTCTGTATGTGAATGCAATATTTACCACACATTTGCTTGTTCCACCATTTCTATAACCTCTACCAAATCTCGAATACTAGCTTCCCTCAAATCAATTAGATAATCTCCAGATCATTCATTATTGGAGATGGACCAACAAGTCCTATTAACGTGGCTTTTGGACATTCTCTCATACATTTTCCAAGGAAAGCCGAGGTATTGAGCCACATATATGCTGCGTCTTCTATATATCTAGTTGCATCAGTGAGCAGTTTATCTCGACAAAACAACCAAACAAAACCAGAATTCTAAGATTATGATAAGTAAAATTATAACAAGCAGTATCAGGCTGAACCCGTCGGCTTTGCTCATGGAACGGAGTCTACAGCTTAGGCTGACGGGATAAGTTAAATGAGAAACTGAAGACCCCATAGCTGACGGATAGTGATGTGATGGGACAAAGATGGAAGGAAGCCTGCTCAAGGGGCTAACTCCATCGAAAGGCTGACGCCGGTATGGCTGAAGGGCATAAGATAAGTTAACGGTCCTGAAGGCTGACGGTTCTAATAAAATCTTTACTTGGCCATCACGCATGAGTATATAAGGAAATGACTTGTATTCCACGCTCAATGTTAGTCTCATACAAGGAAAGGATTCCGTAATATACGCTCATAAAGTTTCCTATAAGGAAAGGACTTCTAGCCCAAGGAAGAGAGGGTCAACCTTCTACTACTATAAAAGCCCCAATATCCTCACAAATCGAGGTACGCGTAATTAACCCCTCTCTAGCACTATAAAGTTGTAACAAGTTCTAACTTGACCTTCGGAGGGTATTTGGCCGGCACCACACCGGTGCTCTCTGTTAGGTCTTCTCCTTTTTGTTGTGCAGGTGTTGTTCAGGGCGCGCAAGTATCGTGTGACTCACTGGTGGTTTTTTCGGCATCATCAGATTACATTTCTCAACATTTTCTATGTTGGGTGTAAACGTACTGAGTGATGAAGTCGGAGATCCACATTGACTAATAATGCTATGAGTGAGTAGGTAATATCATATAGTTGGGTCCCTATGGATGATACCCTGGTGAAAGAAGGAAACTCATTTGGAATGGAGGAGCTAGTAGGTAAAGCTTGTTAATAGTCTATAGAGAGGTAATAACTTACACGTGAAGGGAAGATTGTTAGGTATACACGTGGAAATGAAGTCTCAAACTTACAAGTTTAAGCTTTTTCGTAAAATGATGTTCTTATATTTTATATTAACATCTCATTAATTGAAATCTCCCCCTAGATTCTCCAATACAGTCGTTGATGGGGCTTGGAGTTGAGGTCCTAGTACTGATATCTAAACATATTAGAAGAAAACGCATGCGTCAATTTTTTATTTTTTTGGATAGTAAGTTCTTCAATTAAATACAAATACATAATTATATTAAATTTAATTATCTTTTAAAAAGATAAAATTATTTGTATTTTATTGGTCTACATTACCATGTATTTGAATTTAATTGGAAAATTTGAGGCGATGATGCCTAAGTAGCTTTTCCTAATTTTTGTCATTTTTCTTGTACCAATCTATCACAACGAGAGCCATGCAAAACAATGGAAACAATATTTGATTTTATTTATATTTGAATTTTTTGATATATTGATGATTTTACACAAGCACATTACAAATTTACAATAGTTGTATAACACAAATACTCTTCTAAGTACTACCACCTCCCAAATTTTCACAAGCATATAAGAAATACGAATCTAGACCTGTGGTGGCTTATCATGGGCCGGAGATTGGGCTTGGAATGGAGCAGGGACGGAACTAAGCTTGGGGCTTTGGCGGGCAATGGCCCCTCCTAATTTAAAAAAAAATAAACATATATATATATATATATATATAAGTATTAATTTTAGCAATTTTGTTTTATAAAATTATACTTTGCCCCTAATAATATCATTGATTCTTTTAAGAGTAATAATAAAGTCACAGACTTTTCTACAATATTTTTACTAAGTGTTGAGATAACAAATTCTTATTGATTTGTATCTGAGCTCATCATTTTTGTCATTTTTTTATTTACTAATAACACTCACCATATCATTAATTTATAAAACAAGCTTGTATCGTTCACATTTTTCTATTTTTAAAGGCCATAAAAAAAATTATAGATCTAAAATCAAAAACAAAATATACAAGCCCAAAACCATTAGCACAACAACAAAAATTACTAATGGCAAAACTAAAAAAAAAAAATAATAATAAGTCCAACCAACAAATTTTACCCAAAACAAACAATTTGTCCCTTTAACAAAATTTTAGCAAAATAATTTTGTCCTTACTTAGTAGCAAACACACATCGAAAAAAAAAAAAGAAAAAAAAAAAGGAATTTGTTAGACATAAAAGTAAATAAAGACAAAAACTTTTGTCAGAAAAAATACAAAAATATTGCTGTTAACGGGCACCACCCAAACCCTCAACGTCTAGAGGCTGGAGTTACCGCAAATGACTAGAGTCGCCTCCCCTAACCCCTTCCTTGCTCCATTCCCTGACGACCTGCTTCCTTTTGACCACGGTCCTTACCAAGGAGGTAACATACAAATGCTACGATAATAAGTATCACTATCCCTGGACCCACGATTTGAATGTAGCCATGTGCTTCGATCGTACTTCTGCATTGACAGCGTTGACAGCATTGTGCTGGGGTCATACTTCTGCATTTTCATGAAAGATACAAATTGCTCAGTCAACCGTTTCAAATTATATCAACATAAATATGAGAAAAAATATATATATCAACATAAACATGAAATCAAAAAAGAAATCATAGCTTGTCACTTCATACTTGGGTTATATTTACATAATTTAAAATTTTTTTTCTTATAAAGGCAATAGGCTTTTGGCAATATTTATGTAGAGCATTGGTAGCAACTAGGGGTGTACACGGTTCGGTTCGATCAGTTTTGGAGAGGTTTTTTGCACCACGCCTATAGGGCGCGGTTTCACCCTATGCTTGACCGCACCTCACTTTGGAAGGTAAGAACCGGTCTACACAAGTTGCGGTTAATCTTAGCGGCTCGGTGCAGTTCGTTCGGTTATATGGGCTGGACTTTTAAAAATTACTATTCTAAGTAACCTTTAACTAAAACACAGAGTCATACACTAATTTTAATAACATATTAGTAAACAAAAACCATACACATAGCTTACTCTGTGCTAAAATCACAACAACAAGATAATCAACTAAAACCATAATAGCATGATATAATAAACTAAAATCACAACAGTATAATCAATTAATAGCATGATATAATAAACTAAAATCACAATAGTATAATCAATCAATAGGATAATCAACAAATAAATTTACAATCCTTGAACCCTTCAAACAAAATCAAACAGCATAGAAAAAAAAATCAAACATTAGTGAACTCAAAAAAAAAAATTATAAATAGTATGAGAAAATACCCAGGAACTCTTTAAGCCTTTGAGATTTAGTCCTTTACTTGGCTAAAGCTGAATCTCTTAAATTACCCTTGAAATTACAAGAAAATAACGCGAAAAAAAAAAAAAAAAAACAAACAAAAATTAGAATGAATAAGAAACATTCAATGAATTCAAAATAAAACCAGAAAAATTAGGGGTTAGGGTTACCAAAGACATAACTATATAGTGGCAGAGCCACGGTGGAGAACGGAGATGATAACAAGACTGACTGGGAGGAAAGTCTTTCTTTGTGAGAGAGAGACTGAGAATCAGAGACGAGTTTTGATTAGAGTGTGAGACTGAGAGCTCATGTTCTTAAAGAGTAGAAGGTTAGGTCATAGGTGGGACTTGGAGCCCAAGATTTAGAATTTGAGAGGGAAAAACTACTGTTTGCTCAGCAGGATTAGGGTATGGAAAAAAATTATGTGACTAAGGGCAAAAGATTAGAGAAAAATAGTTAAGTGGGAGCCTGAGAATCTAAGTTTGAGAGGGAAACTTTAGAGAGTGTTTGGATTGGAAGTATCTCAAAACTCAAAACTCAAAAACATCACTCATTTCTCAAAACTCTATCTCACTAAAAAAAACCCAAAACTGAAAATCTTTGTTTGGCTCCAATATCTCAAAATCGTGCCCCACATCTCAGTACTCAATTTTTTCACTTTTTGGTGGAGCCCACAGACTGCACAGAGCCTCAAGTTTTATAGAATTACAAAACAAAGTTACAAAATAAAAGTGATGACTCAATCTGATCCAAGAGAAAGAATAAACCCAGTTGTACACTTTGTTATTAGAAAGAAGTAGCCACTCTTGTCAAGAAGAAATGACCATAGATATTGAATTTATAATAAAGCACACACAGAGTCCCTTCAAGACTTCAAGTGATTATAAAGGAGTGCTTCAAAATATGAAATTTCTGATAAACCATCAATATAAAGAAAAGAAGGAAGACAAAAGCAACAAAATGGCAAACAAAGTCAATTAAACACAATGGCAAACAAAGAAGGGAGTAATAAACCATCAATTAAAGACTCATCACACACAATGGCAAACAAAGTCACAAAAAGATGGGATTTTTAGCATAAACCAGTGCTAACCCATACAATAACCCATAACATATACCCGAATCAAAGTTTCTCAGTTCACATTTCATCACAGACAAAGTCGATTATTTTACAAAACCCTTCAGACACAAATTTTTTACAAAACCCATCAGACACAAATTTCATTATTTTACAAAACCCATCAATGTTTAGAGAAATTGAAAAAAAACATTGAAACACAAACAAAATCAAAACAGAGCACCTGAACAAAAACTTTGAAATACAAACATTGAAATTTAACACAAAACAGAGTAAGGTGGGTTTACGGAGGGAGAGAGAGAAAATGTGGTCACCTGGGCAGAGGTCGGAGCTGATGAACTGACTGATGTCGGCGCAGGTGAAAGATGAGGGTGTCGGTGGTGCTAGGTCTTTGCTTGGATGGGTTCTTCTCTCAACCATGCCCCACGCCTGAGATTATGAGATGAACAACAGTTACAACACCACTGGAGTTTGATATAAAGGCTGGGTCTTAGAAAAAATCAGGGAAGTGATTTTATGTATGTTCAAAGAGGTGGGTGAGATGAGTGAATGGGGAGGTTGGGTTATGAGTAATGTCCTCTCTTATAAAGTCAGTCAATCTCTCTCACTTTGTATGGGAACAATGTGATCACCAATTGTCATTATGCAGAGCCTCAATTTTTTTGACTCTCTCTATTACCTTTCATATTGACCTACTAGACAAGTTTGTCCAGGTGACACCCTGAGAGTTAAGAGAGCAAAGTGCCTAATGAGTAGTGAGTACGTGAAATTTCTCTGTTATTCCCTTTCACTTTCTCAGTCTCTCATTAGGAGAAAGAAAGATTCCCTTCTCTCGATCAGTCAGTCAATCTCTGTTCCTCTGTATGTATGGAAGCATTTGTGATCACCAATTCTCATTATGCAGCGCCCTCGAAAGCTGTTAAGAAATGTTGTTTTTCATTGATTAGTGGGTATGCCAGTCAGTAGCAAACGCCAATGGATTCTGACACTCTGTTGTAGAACAAGAAAGATAGCAATAATTTGTACGACGTTGGGACGGTGAGGTGGGCATTTTCTGTTTGGCTGAGCTCTACGTTCACGTTAATGACTATGAGATTGAGCGTGATGCACAAGTAATAAGGTCTGATCTTTTTTATTCTTTTGCTCTCGCCTAAACATTTGAAGTTTTTCTGTTATTTCCATCGAACTTCCCAGTTTTCACACTCTCGATGGGATTCACATCAGGTGCAATACCTTACTTGGTGTAATTCACCCATTTCCTTCACAATTTTTTTTTACTTTTTTTACTTTTTAACTTTAATTTTAACTTTTTTTTAATATATTTTATTTAATGGTTGAGATTGAAAGTTGCTTTTTCAACTTTCAATCTCAACCATTCATTTAGTATTGCACCAGTTGCAATACCCTAGGTATTGCACCTGATGTGAATCCCTCTCGGTCATCTTCTCATTGAAAATTTGTCAGTTCATATGATAATAAATTGTTATTTATAGTTTCTGGATGATATAAAGAGTTATTCATAGTAAAAATTCATAAAATTTTGAAGTGGCGAAATGTTTTAGTTATAATTTTACAATATATAGGAAAAAATAAATTAATAATTGTATCAAATTATCTAAGCTTTCAAATTTTGTTTTGTGAAAATACTTTCAAAGAATGCTTATTTTATTTTATTTTTAAAATATAAAATCTGTAATTATGTAATTTCTCTGTCTCTTAATATTTTATTTCAAATATTAAGAAACAAAGAAATTATGTAATTTTTTGCGTTACTAGAATTTTCCTTTTTACTCTTTTGCTCTTGGCCACATATTTTATTTGAATGTGAATCATGTGATTTAACTAAATGGCGTTTTTCTATTATTTTCCTTTAAACTTTCCCAATTTTTACAAAAGTCCCTACCCATTAATATGTAATAAGTAATCAGTTTTGTAATATTTTTATTACCTTTTTAATTTATTAGAGATAATAAAAATATTACAAATTTTATTACAAACAAATAATGACAACTGTATAAAAATAAAAATGTTATATAAACATAACAAAATAAAATAGTTACATCTACCCACATTGATAACATATAATGACAAATGATAATGAATTATTTTGTAATAATTTTGAAATATGAAAACTTGTAGAATGAAATTGTAAAACTTAATGTAATTACATTTTTTTTTTTTTGTTAACAACTCAATATATTCAAATTATCTTTTTATTAAATTTTTTTTTAATTAAAATTTCTTAATGATCATCATAAAAAAAAAATTCTAGAGTTACCACTAAATAGAGTGGATGGTGTTAATGATGTGTGAAAATAGATAAACGGCTAAAATATCAAGAAATTTTAATATTTTAATAAAATAGACAATATAATAAATAATGGTTATGTAAAATTTAAAAAAAAAAAAGTAAATTCTTATCTAAAATAAAAATAAATTTTTGGACAAGTTAATCGCTAAATCCATATTTATTCATTTTTAAATTAAATAATAAAATCTAATAAATACATTATTATACATGCAGGTACATCCGCATGAGAAGACAAAAAGAAAGGATTTCATTCACCCCACAATTTTTGGAAGTAAAGATGCATGGTATGGAGTTGATTTCTGGGTTATTTCAAAGATTCTCTGACACTATGCTATAGAATCCAATCCACGAAGATAGCAATAATTTGCATATCGGCATTTCTTGTTTGGCTGAGCCGCTTTTTTAATCAGTCATCAATGAGATTGAGCGTGATGCACAAGTAATCAGATCTGACATTTTTGACTCTTTTGCTCTCATCGCCCGCATATTTCTCTCTCGTCTGAAAAAAAAGACGCGCTTAACACCAATTTTCAAAAAGCAAAACACTTTGTGACAGGAAATGACAGCTCATTCATTGAGCTCTTGAGTCTTTGACAAAACCGTGTGCTGGAATTTCAGGGCGGTTTGGCAGAGGGAGTTGAATAATATTATTTGTTGTTTTTTGAAATATGTGTCGGTGCAAATATGTGTGAAAATATCCGTATTGTTATTTAAAAATTGAAAATATATTGTTTAACTATTCTACCCAATAAGGGTCAAAGTTTTGGTTTTTTCATAAGAAATCTTTTACTGTTTAGTGACCAAATTATTGGCGAAAATAGCAAAAAATATCACGTTTTGACAAAGTTTATAGCAAATTAGCACTGTTTTGAAAATATTTAGCAATCTAAATAGTACTCGAGTTTTCCAAAATCAAGTTCTAAATAGTACTCGAGTTCAGTGAACTCGAGTTTCTAGGGAATCCCTATCGTGGCACTGCTGACTTGGAATTTGTGCAATTAAAAAAATAATGTGATACTCGAGCTTGCTAAACTCAAGTTCCATATAACACAATACTCGAGCGTACCAAACTCGAGTTCTTTGTAAATAAAATGTTGTTTATTTTTCTTCTACGGTACTCGAGCTTTCCTTATACTTTTTTTTTGTTTTTTTATAATCAACAAATAAACATAAACGTAAAAATAAATAATTTTTTTCATTTGAACGCACAAACATATGTTTTTATTTATTTAAATAGGCTCGAATTCACGTCTACTGTATATTCAAATCTGACCATAACGCTTCTAAGAAGTTAGAAATTGATAAGTATGTTAAAAATGACTGAACAAGGAGTATGAGTGGCCTAAAAAATAATATTTTGAAATTAAAATTTCTATATTTTACAATGTTTCTATTTAATAGTTTGATAAGCTCGAGTTCCTTATATATATATATATATATATTTTTTTTTTATAATCAACAAATAAACATAAATATAAAAATAAGTGGTTTTTTTCATTTGAATGCACAAACATATATTTTTATTTATTTATTTAAATAGAAATATTATAAAATATAAAATTTTTAATTTCAAAATATTAATTTTCAGACCACTCATACCCCTGGTTCAAAATATGACAATAATCCGTACAGATTTCCGGATATATATGAAAAGAAATACGAAGCTTCGTGGAAGCTCAGTAACACATGGCCCATGCATGCACAGATGTGTTCAAATATTTCGTACGTGGATGCTCAGGCTTGATGTTAATCTAGATTGGGATGGGACTAATATGTATTGGAAGTGGGCTTTTTGGACTGAAGCAATAATGTGATATGAAGCAGCTATTATTGTACTTAGTATGTGGTTATCACTCTCTCGTCATAGGCCCACACAAATTGGCAGACTCTTTTAATGAAAGAGAAAACAAATGCTATGATTTCTTTTGCCAACAGGGTTGTGTTAACGGGCACTGTAAGTGCCCGATAACAACACACTTTTGGGTAACTTTTTGGATAATTTTTTCAGATTTTGGCAATTTTTTTTTATAACTTTTATTTTTATTTTTTAAGTGAAACACAAAAAAGAAAAGTTTAACAAGCACCACACGGTGCTTGTTAACATTTCCCATACAAATTTTTGATCCCATCCCACATGCCTTGATGACTCATATATGGCAGAATCAAAATGATTTACACCCACCAAATATTATTTCCCAACAGAAATATCATTGACCTAACAAGATGAATACCAACAAAATTGCACCGAGCATGTTTCATCAACTAGCATTTGCCACTAGGTGAACTGAATCCAATTCTTTTTTTTCTTTTTCTTTCTTCACTGGGTAATTGTTTATTGCTTGCAGGGGATAGAACCCCTGCGCTAGCGGTTACATGGTGAACCGGGTACCACTTAGGCCACAAGGCCCGATGGTGAACTGAATCCAATTCAAATACGAAACCAAAGAGTAACTGATGATGGAATGATATAGGTAAAAAACTGGAAAAAAAAAATCAAAAATAAAAAATTTGGCCAACAGATCAATAAATATGAACATGTTTTTTTGGTTAAAAATTTTGAGAAAAAATTAGTTAGCTAGACTAAGGTTTTAAGACCTTAGGAATTTAAAAATGAAGTGCAGTACTCAGTATACAAAATTATTACTTTTATAAAGTCTAAGAGAAATTATGGTAATTCCTAAATTTTTGGAGTGGTTGATTTAGAAATAAGATGTCATGGTAGATAGTCTTACTTAGAGCATTCTTATCAAATATGTCAAAAAAACATTTAGCATCTCAAAATACTACTTTATTTATTTTCACACTACAATTTATAATACACCCAATATCAAAAGTTTTATTTTTTTACCATTTTATTCAAATATTATTTATTTTATTCAAGTGAGAGAGAGAGAAAGTATTGGAGAGAGGCACAACACAAGAGAGAGTGAGAGAGAGAGAGAAAAAAAAAGAAAAATATAATAATAAAAAACTCTAGCAACTTGCTACAGTGGAGTGTCACTACAGTAGGGTGTCAAAGATGACACTCCATTGTAGCAAAGATGTCAAAAATTTTAAGAATAGCATGCTTGATGTGGATGATATTTTAAAGGGATAAGAATTAAAATTAGGATTTAGCATTTTTCACATCTTTAATGTGAATGCTCTAATGTTTTGAAAATACTGATTTCAGAATAAGGGTTTTTCTTTTTTGGCTTAAAACAATAGGATGAGAGGAATTAAACATAAGTTCTACTATAATGAGTAACCAAACAGTGTCACTAAATTGTAAAGCTCTGGATCTTAATAAGAGATAAGGATACTAACATTATATAAGGCATATTTGATTACTTTCAAAGCCTAATATGAAGTACACGAAATGTCTCTATCTCTACTTAAAATTCCAAAGTAAAACAACAAGGGGAGTAGCCAATCATTGAAATATACATGGTAACCCTGTAGGGTAAAAATAGCTAAATATCACGTTTTGGCAAAATTTATAGCAAACTAAGTTTTGGATGATTATTAGACCAAATTTTTTTTTAAGAGCATCATTGAACTAAATCAAATATTTGGAGGGACCCACTCTTATTTTTTAGACTAAATTTTGAAAATATTAAAATAATTATATATATATATATATATATATTTAAAAAAATTTCAAAATGGGGGCTATGGCCCCACCCTTACACATAGCTACGCCCTTGACTACGTCCAATCGCATTTTGTCTTGTCAGTAAGTTCTTTGTTTCATCAGGGAAAAACAAAATCAAGTTCTTTGTTTTTCTTTCGTACAGTACAATGTACAGATACCGCTGCATGCATTCCGAACCCAAATGATTATATTTCCATGTTTTTTATACTAAAGGCTTTTTTCGATATAGGTAACATCCTACCAGCCTCATCAATAAGGCTTTTTTATTTTTTGAGTTTAGTATCGTAATTTTTTTATTTATAACCAAATTTTCTATGACATTTTTTATATAGTTTACACACCACAAAAGGTTATGTAGTTACCAATTCACAATATAATTAGTTAATATACGATACACAAATAATTCGATTGAAAAAATGGTATATAAATTTTGTTCATAAGCTTACAATTTTGACAAGAAAGTGCCTAACCATTAAGATAGGAACATGTAATTTTATTTTTATTTTTTAATAAAAGGAACATGGGGTAGTTTTGGTTGTATACATGGGGGTAGGGGGGAGTTTATTTTTGTGTGATAAACATTGGGTAAGAATTTTGTATCTATTTACTATCTAGCGAAGAGTTTTTATACCATAGGTTTTTTGTTTTTAATTTTAGTCTATTTACAATTTTAACGCCATTTCTTACATCTTAGGAATAAGAATAAGTTAATTAAATTATGGGTATTTTTGGAAGTAAAAAAGGTAACAACTAAATTTCCCAATTCTCTTAATATATAGAGATGATAATGTCTTTGCAACTAACATACACTTGAACAAATTCCAAAATCAACTGATGAGAAACCTAATAGGTACTCCCCTAGGTCTTCACTAATTAAGTAATTAACCTACTTCATCTTTTAGTTGCTGGTGAACTTTTCTAAGTTGGCATATCACTTCCCCCTTAATTATATTAGAAAAGGGAATGTCTCAAATTGTCAAAGTCATGGTCTGGTTGTTAGAATAGGATCTCTTTATTTTCATTGAAAATGGAAAATGAGGTTAATGTTTAAGATTTCATTATATAGCGATTTGTTTCAAAAAAAAGATTTCCTATTATAGATTTGATGGTGTACAAACATCATGTAAAATTTTAAATGAAGTAGTAGTGAATATACTTTTAAATTTATAATATTTAATCTGAAACGTGTAATTGATTCATTTCTAATGAATATCTAGTTATATGGCTCATTTATTAAGGAATGTGATACTTTAAGTTAGTGAGGATTTTCTTTTAGGTAAGTTTTATATTAGTGCAATATTACTTTCTAATGTGACTATTTGTGACATCAAATTTTCTTTACACTAATCAATGTAATCATAACATGTCACTTCAACAATCATGAAATGATTTGTGTTATTAGACATATTGTTTAGATTAATTCTTAACGGATATTATCTTTTGATTTTTTTTTCTTCAATCTCTCAAAGTGTTTTTTGAAACTAACAAAAGTACTAGTATTTTTTAGAAGAACTGAAAAGTAATTTCACCTTAAAAACGCGATAACAATATCATTGGTTAATTGGTGAAATAATTTAATGTACATTCGCACTAAAAAGGTATTAGATTTTGTGAAAAAATTATTATTATAATTTTAATTTATGGTTAAATTATTTATGACATGATTTTAATATATTTTGAACAGTTTTTAGACCCCTTAACACAACCGGATTAACCTAGTTAATTAGCTAAGTGATTAACTTAGTCAAATTATGCAAATCTAGGTTATCACAATCAAACAATCATATCAAGTATATAGCAGCGGAAATATAAATAACACAAAGATATGATGACCTAGGAAAACCAAATCGGTAAAAAACCTGGAGAGGATTTAACCTAGTTATCCTCAAGGTAAACTTGAATCCACTATCTTGAAAGAATCGAAGTTAATACAATAAGACTTGCAAGCCCCCACGCTCGACTTCTTATTGCTATCCACTAGTAGAACTTACTGACACGACCACGTGCAAGCTCCAAGACCACGGACTTCTTCTTTCTTGGATTCTCCAGCAAGTACAAGTACCTCCGCTTGTGTATCTTTAAGCTCTTATGGCAGCAACTGAATGATCATCAAGTTCTTGAAGAAATCTCCTCCTTGATAATCCTAAATTTATGTGAAGGAAAGCTCCTCTCAAATCTCACAAGAGATTCACACAAACAGCAACATGAGCAACCTCTAAAACGTGGCTAGGGTTTGCCTTATATACCTAAGGCAAAAACATAAAACCCTAAACGTTTTAGGAGTTAGGGCTGAGTTGGAAATTCTGCAGGAAAAACGCATCTGCCCGATTTTCGATTGATCAAGCCTAAGCTTCGATTAATCGAGCCAGACCGAGATGCACAGTGAATTCTACATCAGCTCGATTCCAACTTTACATAAACAACACTACTTTGAGCAAGTCTAAACAATACTAAATAACTTGTTTTGATTATGGTTTGCCAACAATACTTATTAAAGTTCTAAATACATGAAATCCTAAATCTTTAGAACCTAACATATTTTTTAAAATGAACATTTCCAAATAAACGAATAGATAAACAATTTGATAACAAAATTACCTTCATAATTCTAGGGTATCTTAATTCATTTTAAAACCAAATAGGGAGTAGGGACAAAAAGAAGGTTGAGACAAGGACGAAACTGCTATTATCAATCAATATATTTAACGTATGCAGTCATATTTATGCATTATGCATAACATTCCATTTGGTACCTACTGGAAAATTCATGCGATTCTTTTTTTCTCTTTCTTTTTTGTTGTTGTTCTTTTTGGGTCTGGAACTAGGTTGCTGGGAGGATGCAACTTTGTCATAATTATTGGTTCTCATTTAAGCCCATCATTAGCGCTTCAATTTATCATTTACCATTAATATATTTCTATTCACAGTTTTGAGATATTTTGTGAAAATGACTGTAACTCTAAAACTTATTGAAATAAAATCAACCGCAAAGGCTTGAATTACACCCTCTAGGATGGAAGGAACACTTTGTATTGTTCACAGCATCTTTTTAAACATTGTGGTGTTTGCAAAGTTTGTGGATGAAATTTACAAAATCCAACTTTTATTGTATCGAAATAGCATTGACAATTACCCAATAATTTAAAGAGTTTTACTTTTTTTACTTGTATAATTAAGTTTTTCTCTTTACCTTTAACTGTTTATAACATACAGAAAGAATTTGATTATCCTATTTTTAAAAGGTAGCACAATTTAAAGTTTTAAAATTTAGGCCAAATTTATTTTCCATCCTACTTTCTATCTCTCCTATGGCTTGAGGAGACGTGAGGCTATCAAGTTCCTATATTATGTCCTATATTAAGTCTTATCAAGTTCTTTGTATTTATTTCATAAGTACAGTGTACATCAGTACATCCACTCCTGAGTCCTGAATGCATTCCAAACCCAACTTATTCTATTTCCACGATTTTTTGTACCAAGATTCCAAGAGAAGACAGCCTTCGTGACATCTATTGGGAACTACCACTACAAGGTAATGTCGTTAGGTCTGAAGAACACAGGGTCCACTTATCAAAGGATGATGACGAGGATGTTCGAGTCGCAGTTGGGCAAGAGCCTTGAAATCTATGTCGATGATATGGTGGTGAAGAGTAAAGTGGTGTCTGAGCATTTAGGAGACCTCGGCAGCACCTTTGATGTCTTAAGGAAGCACAAGCTGCGCCTAAATGCTTCCAAATGCTCATTTGGCATGGGATCAGGCAAGTTTTTAGGCTACATGGTTACTCATAGGGGTATTGAGGTTAATCCTAACTAGATCAAGGCTATTAATGATTTAAAACCACCACAAAATGCCAAGGAGGTCCAAAAGCTTACTGGAATGATCGCAGCCTTGAACTGATTCATTTCTAGGTCGGCGAATAGATGCAGACCATTCTATCTCTTGATTAACAAGTGGAAATGATTTGAGTGGTCCGAGGACTGTATTGTGGCCTTCCAGCAACTCAAGGAGTACCTATCCCGGCCACCTATCCTATCTAGTCCTGAAGCCGATGAAGTCCTATATGCATATATTGTTGTGGCCCCTCATGTAGTAAGCTTGGTGCTAATATGGGATGACAATGGCCTCCAAAAGCCAGTCTATTACGTGAGCAAGTCGCTACATAAAGTTGAGGTCAGATACTTACCCTTGGAGAAGGCCATACTAGCTTTGGTCCATGCCACGCGAAAGCTTCCCCATTGTTTCCAAGCTCACATAGTGGTTGTTCTAACTCAACTACCCCTGAAGTCTGTACTTTGGACTGCCGATTACACTGGAAGGATTGCCATATGGAACACAATTAGAACGTGTTCTCTTGGAATCGTTTTATTTCTCGATTAGCAGATAGATGCAGACCTTTCTTCTTGTTGATCAATAAGTGGAAGGGGTTTGAGTGGACTGAAGAATGTGCTTTGGCCTTCCAGCAACTTAAAGAATATCTTGCTCAGCCACCTATCATGTCCAGTCCGAAATTAGACGAAGTCTTATATGCCTATATCGTTGTGGCCCCTTATGCTATAAGTTTGGTGTTGATACGAGTTAATCGCGGTGTACAACGGCCAGTTTATTATGTGAGTAAGTCGTTGCATGAGGCCGAGGTTCGTTATCTACCGCTAGAGAAAGCCATCCTAGCAGTAGTGCATGGTACACGGAAGTTGCCTTATTATTTTCAAGCACAAACAGTTGTTGTCCTTACCCAGCTTCCGCTTAAAGCCATACTCCGAAGTGCTGACTACACAAGGAGAATAGCCAAATGGGGTACAATTCTAAGAGCTTTCGACATCAAGTATATGCCTCGTACCTCAATCAACGGCCAAGTCCTCGCGGATCTGGTGGCCGAGTTTACTGAACCCCCATTAAAAGAATTAGTACCAATGCAGAACATGGGTGAAAAATCGGTTGGCAAGATCTCTCAACAAAGCCCCTCATCCTGGGAGGTGTACGTTGACGGTGCAGCAAATCAAAAAGGTTTCGAAGTGGGACTAGTGCTGGTGTCCCCTGAGAAAATCACCATTGAAAAGTCATTGAGACTGGACTTCTCGGCTACGAATAATGAGGCCGAATATGAGGCTCTACTAATAGGAATGGCCATAGTTCAAAAAATGGGCAGAAAAGCAGTTGAGATGTTCTCAGACTCAAGGTTAGTTGTCGGCCAGGTAATAGGTGAATTCGAGGCAAAAGATGAAAGAATGCAGGGGTACTTGAATCAAGTCAGATGCCTGCAATCAGAGTTTGAATCTTTCAACTTGCTGCACATCCCTAGAAGCGGAAACACGCATGCTGATTCCTTAGCCATGCTTGCGACCTCCTCAGCACAGAATCTGCCTTGGGTTATCCTCGTCGAGGATTTGTACAAACCACCAGAGATGAGGAGAGAGACAGTCCGAGTACATCAGATCAAAGTGGGGCCTAGTTGGATGGACCCTATAATTCAATTCTTGGAGGAAGATATTTTACCTGAAGAAAAGTCAGAAGCTGACAAAGTACGGAGAAAAGCTACTAGGTTCTGGCTGTTTGAGAACCATAAATTACACAAACAATTCTTTTCAAGGCCATATTTGTTGTGTATACATCCTGAGACTACTGAATCACTCCTCGAGGAGTTACATGAAGGAATTTGCGGAAGCCATACTGGAGGTAGATTCTTGGCACATAGAGCCATCATCCAAGGCTATTGGTGGCCAAGTATGTAATGGGAGGCCCATGAATATGTGAAAAAGTGCAATTAGTGCCAACGGTTTGCACTGAACATACACCAATCGAGGGGAATCCTTAATCCACTATCTAGCCCATGGTCATTCGCTCGATGAGGCTTAGATATTGTGGGTCCATTCCCTAAAGCAATAGGTAATAAGAGATATCTGCTGGTCGGCACAGACTATTTCACCAATGGGTCGAAGCTGAGTCTCTAGCTAACATCAGAGACGTGGATGTGAAGAGATTTGCCTGGAAAAACATTGTCACTCAGTTTGGGATTCCTCATACCCTTATCTCGGACAATGGTCTTCAGTTTGATAGTAAAGCGTTCAGAAGTTATTGTTGTGAGTTGGGGATCACAAATAGGTACTCTACCCCTGCTTATCCCCAAGGGAATGGACAAGCAGAAGCTGTTAACAATGTCATAGTGAATGGATTAAAGAAAAGGCTAGATGACGCGAAGGGCAGATGGGTGGAAGAATTGCCACATGTTCTCTAGACGTATAGAACTACACACCGTAGGTCTACCGGGGAAACCCCCTTCTCAATGACTTATGACGCTGAGGCTGTTATCCCTTTGGAGACTGGCTTCCCAACGTTGAGAAATAGTTCATTCAGTCCGAGTAGCAATAATGAGCAACTAAAGAAGGATTTGGACTTGATCGAAGAGAGGAGGGAAAATGCAATGGTCCATTTAGCATATTATCAACATAAGCTTAAACAAGGTTATGATGCCAACATGAAGTTGAGACCATTAATGACTGGTGATCTGATGTCATGGAAAGTTGTGGGTACTGCAAAAAACTCAGCTTGGGAAAAGTTAGGACCCAATTAGGAAGGACCATACCGTATTACCTAGGGGGCAGGTGTTGGAGCATATTTTCTAGAAGATTTAGATGATCATGTAATACCACGCCCGTGGAATGTAAACAACCTAAAAATGTATTATTATTAATGAGTCTTCCCTTGATCAATATGTTTATCTTTTATATAAAGGTTTTGTACTTTCTATTACTTTATCCGTTATAAGTGTTTAAACTTAAACTTAATCATGCCTGAAGTCCTCGGACCAGATGATATGAGTTGGTTAACACTCCGTTACAAGTTTCATAAGTGTTTAAACTTAAACTAAATCATGCCTGAAATCCTCGGACCAGATGATGTGAGTTGGTTAACACTCCGTTACAAGTTTCATAAGTGTTTAAACTTAAACTCAATAATGCTTGAAGTCCTCGGACCAAATGATGTGAGTTGGTTAACACTCCGTTACAAGTTTCATAAGTGTTTAAACTTAAACTCAATCATGCCTGAAGTCCTCGGACCAGATGATGTGAGTTGGTTAATACTCCGTTACAAGTTTTATAAGTGTTTAAACTTAAACTAAATCATGCCTGAAGTCCTCGGACCAGATAATGTGAGTTGGTTAACACTCCGTTACAAGTTTCATAAGTGTTTAAACTTAAACTCAATCATGCCTGAAATCCTCGGATCAAATGATGTGAGTTGGTTAACACTCCGTTACAAGTTTCATAAGTGTTTAAACTTAAACTCAATCATGCCTGAAGTCCTCGAACCAGATGATGTGAGTTGGTTAACACTCCGTTACAAGTTTCATAAGTGTTTAAACTTAAACTCAATCATGCCTGAAGTCCTCGGACCAGATGATGTGAGTTGGTTAACACTCCGTTACAAGTTTAAACTTAAACTCAATCATGCCTGAAGTCCTCGAACCAGATGATGTGAGTTGGTTAACACTCCGTTACAAGTTTCATAAGTGTTTAAACTTAAACTCAATCATGCCTGAAGTCCTCGGACCAGATGATGTGAGTTGGTTAACACTCCGTTACAAGTTTCATAAGTGTTTAAACTTAAACTCAATCATGCCTGAAGTCCTCGGACCAGATGATATAAGTTGGTTAACACTCCGTTACAAGTTTCAACTTAAACTCAATCATGCCTGAAGTTCTCAGACCAGATGATGTGAGTTGGTTAACATTACGTTACAAGTTTCATAAGTGTTTAAACTTAAAAGCAATCATGCCTAAAGTCCTTGGACCAGATGATATGAGTTGGTTAACACTTTGTTACAATTTTTACAAGTGTTTAAACGGATCATAAATCATATTAGGTCTCTCAGACCACATACTTGGGTGAAACTAACACTCAGTGGTGTTTCTTGTAAGTGTTAGAAAGAGCCCAGTCCAGGAAATGTCACTAAGTTCCAAAACATGCCTAAAGCGTTAGCTAAGTTTTTAACTTAACAATTCCGAGTAAGGTAAAGTCCTTAATTATTTGCCTAAGTATTGAAGAATGTAAAAGGCATCTTTCTCCTCCATGGTTTACTAAGTTATTACTAATTCTTGTGCGAACCATTTTTTGCTAGTACTTAGTTTGGTTATTGGCGTCATTATCAAGGTGTTGTTATTGATTCTGCTCAAGTTAACGTAGCAACGAATCAATATTATCTGCAATAACAATAAACCTTATAGTGTGTATAGTGAAAACATAGAAAATAAAAGAAGAATGCTTTCATTGATCAGAAAAATAGCGTTTTACGTTCCCTTACACAAAAAAAAAAAAAAAAAAAAAAAACAACAACAACAACAACAACAACAAAAAATAAGGATCCTAATATCTAAGTCTTCGCTTTGGAGCTGAGAGGGTCAACAATATGACTTGGCAAGGAGGCAGCAGCATCTTGGGCTTAGTCCTAAGATTCAGAATGAGTTTCCTTCTTGTCTTGGCCCTTGCCCTTGCCCTTGTCCTGGGGATCCTCGACTCTCTACCTCTAGCCACCAACTTGGACGGACTCCTTAGAAACTTCAAGGGGAGCAAGGGGAGGGACTTGGTCCGCCGATGGCTGTTTGGATGCCCCTGGAGCTTGCTCAGAGGGAAAGGAGTCGGGACCTGGGAGCTCACAAATCTCAGGATCATAATAAATGCTCTCAGGTCGCCTCAAGTCAGAATCCGCAGGGACTCAAGCAGCATTGAGGGTTGTACCCCAAGACACATCGCAGTATTCCCTACGTACTCCAGAGAGCTCCTTTGTGAGCCTGGTTTGAGTCTCCTCCACCCCAAGCTTGTACGATGCTTGCTTTTCAGCCTCGACTGTCTCCTTTGCTAGTTGGGCTTCCTCCCTAACTCTTTGAAGCTCGGCGCGAAGATTTATCACCATTTGCCTCTTTGTAGCAAGATTAATTTCAGTTAAATGTAACTGTTTGCGTTGATCTTCAACCTGCCTCTCTGCAGACTTGAGGCCAGCATCAGCACTGTCCCTTTCTTTAATAGCCTCTTTTAGCTGCTCGGACAACCTGGCCTAGTCTTGCTTAAGATTACCCAAGGTTTTTTCGACCTCAAACCGAGAATGGGCCTCCGCCTTGGCTTCATTGCGGGCATCCTTAACCCATTCTTCGGCCACATAAACCTGTTGGGTAATCTACATAACAGAAACAGAGCAACTCAATATAAGGCAAAAAAGAGGAATGAGTAAAAATGATCGAATGTGTACTTAGAGAAGTGGATTGAATCACTTACCATAGCCAGATCCCTTTTGAGGGATAGGAAAATTTCTTGCTGACTAAAGCGCCTATAAGCATCCATATCCCTTGGCAAGAGAAGTGGTTATTCCAAGGTCTCAGCAATGTGGACCGCCTGCCCTCTTTGATAACTTCTGACAAAGGTGTCCCAAGCGAGGGGGGCACCATCTACCTCCAGCTTAGGGACCATATGCACGGTGGTCAACACACATCAGCCGCGAGAAGATCCTCTCGGCTTTCAACAGAAGAGACCTTCTGCCTCGCTAGTCTTTGACCACTTTTTGTTACTTGTTCCCCTTCAAAGGGCCCACTTCCCCTTCTTCAAGGACTTCATTGGGCCTCTTCTTCCTCAACTCAGGGATTGGCTTCAATCCAAGGTCAGCAGGAAGCTGAAGAGGGGGGGAGGAGGAAGATTTGCTGAGGGTTTAGACTTATTGGCTTCTTTAGGGATGGATACTTTGTTCCTTCCCTTCATAAGTTCCTTTAGGCTCTTGGCGTCTGCTTTTAAGGCCATGTCTTCGTCCTCTTCGTCTGAACTGTCTTCCAAGCAAGTGACCACAGGAACTGGGGCGTGAACACTTGGTGTCTGTTTGGCTCTTCCTCTGCCTCTGACACTGAAATCACTTATACTCCCTCTGGTTCCTCTTCTCCGAACTGAAATCTATCAATTTCCTTTTCAAGCGATGAAGTGGAAGAGGCAACTCCATCTCCAGAGGCTGCTACGCCAGGAGGAACCTACTGGACTAGGTGAGCGATTAAGGGAACACCTTGTGGGACTGGATGTGGTACTGGTGGAAGATCATGGGGTGCCAAGAAACTGGGCCAAGATACGTCGATCCGAGCTAACCGCTGATCACCCGCCCTTATAGCGTTGTCGACCTCTTGAAAATTATCAGAGAGGGGTTTAAAGTCCAAGATCAGATGAACAGCTCAAAGTTGTCCGTCTTCACTTACAAAAATTTGGGACCTTAGCAAGTAATTGAGCGCTCGGACGTTAGACAAGCTGATTCGAGGAGCAACGTGATTTCTATCTGTTCAAAAAAAAAACAAAAAAACAAAAACAAAAACAAAAACAATCAGGTAGTCGTCATGTCACGCTCTTGGGTTGGGCAATGGAGACCGTCATGTCACGCTCCCAAAGCAATCAGGTAGTCGTCTTTCATCCCTTTGTTAGATCTGGGGAGACAGGAAATGAGTCTAACAATATTGGAGTGGGATTTAAGGTAAAATCTCACCCCTTTCTATTTGTGGCATTCATACATGTGAACCACATCATGCCAAGTGAGTCCCAAGCCTAAATGCTCGTTCAGAGCATCAACACTGCCTAGGATTCTAAAAAGGTTAGGCGCGCACTGGTGAGGACAGATCCTATGATTACGGAGGTAATCCCTTGTTATACCACCCATGGGGAGAGTCATACCCCCTTCTATGAAAGCTATTATAGGGATGATGACTTCTCCCACATCTCGGTTAGTTGCTATTTCTTTTGGGGAACAATACTGCAGAGCAACCTCCTGTAGTATATGGTATTCTCTCTTAAAGGTTTCTATCTTCGCAGGACTATCTACTAGATACTTAAATCTACCCATTTTGTAAAAAAGAGGGATTCGAAGAAACTAAAACTTACGCAAACTAAGGTGTGTGGTGATTCGTGAAATCCTTAGAAAAGCTCTCAAAGATTTATAAACAAATGGAGAAGGTCTTGTGAGTTTGAATGCTTGAGAGCGCTTGGGAATTTGAGAACATGTAAAGTGAGGGAAAAAGGATTTTCTACAAAGAGTGGGAGTTATCCCGCCCAAACCCTCAAAAAAGTATCGACCGTCGGATTAGCGCTTTGCCGTTGGATGCAAGGAACATAGCACCACCTGGAGCAATTAATGGCGCTTTGCGGATTCCGAAACATCAGTAGCAATGATGAGGCGCACAAAACCATACCCACGCACGTGTAAACCCCAATATTTTGACATTTTTAACCCTCAATTTTGGGGCAATTCAAAATTCCGCTTCTTCTCCTCGGATGAGAGGGAAGAAAAACCGAAATTTTGAGGGGCTATTGTGAGGGTAGGATCCCAAATTTGTATCTGGGGCCTGGAACCTTATCTGAAGATGCGTACATGTCTGAGGAGGAGTAAAAAATATGGAGAGGTCCCAAAGTTGGAAATCACGTAAGCGAAGAATGGAGGAACATAGTTCGAGGAGTACCTCCTTCTCAAACACATCAAATATCGATCAAACCTGTACTTATGTAGTGTAGGCAACCTTCCGAAAAATCCCACCGATAAGGACAAACTTCAAGCACGTACAAGGGCGGTAGGAGCTCAAAAATATCTAAAGGGAAAGCTGTTACCACTGCATTAAATGCCCTGCAGCAGCTTTTCTAGTCGCATTTATGTGGAGAGGACCCCTGAACAGTGCAATCTCAGCTACCACAACTCACAGAAACCTAAAGAAGATGTCTAATGGGACATGTACTCAAATGAAGGCTTAGATGAAGAACAAGTGTATGATCAGGATGATTGAGGAGAGAATATATAATGTAAACGACCTCCCATGAGAGAGGGGACCGAAAAAAAACTCAAGAAAGAAAGATTGTAATATTCCAACCTATATTGGTACTGATTTCTAGTGGTTTACGATATAATCTATCTCTTCGGACAACAGTTCATTCAAGTTTTGTGTGTCCTTCCTATGCATTCATCTTTTGAATCTTTAATAGCCGTTGTTAAATTCACTGAAGGCTCAGTTCTTTCACTCATTATCTACAAATTTATTGTATCGGGCTCCTTGGGTCTAACTCTCATGCTTTTTGGGCTTGGGCTGCAAATTGTGGCCCTACAGTAAGTATTTGGATTGCCATGTAAATGTTTACCTATAAATTACCAATCATAACCATTTTGCCATAAGTGAAGAAATAATCTGTCTAGTCAATTAAGAACACCAAATTAAAAAATTATATCAATAATCAAGTTGAATTGCATTATCTAAAATTTTTAAAAAAAAATCATATAATATAAGAAATTATTAAATAGATACTAAAAAAAATGAAGATATATCTTCTCACATAAATCTCCTAATTTCATATGGTAGATGAGTTCCATCCCAAATAGATTCAGTGAAAAAATTTTGACCAAAATAAAAATTCCATAAATTAAAAGATATTCATCATTATTGATGCCAAGAGATAGCAAACTGGATGCTACTTTCTGTGGAAGTACTATGAATCTAAAAGAATCTAATATACATTACCATGAGATGATGACATACTCTAATGACAGCCAAAATTCAAGCATCAAATCATTTACAAAAACACCTCCACTTCTGCAGATGCGTGTGACTAAATATCCCAAAAGTAAATACATCATCCACTAGGGCGTCCGTTCTTCTATGCGACTATGCCTATGTTTAACAAATACAAATAATTAATTCCTAAATAGTAGAATAGAGTAGACTTAGTAGAATTTTAGTTTAACTCAATTTCTCTAGGATTCAAACTTAATTTGTGGAGGTGTAAAAAATAATCACATTAACTCAATTAAATATCACATTGTTGTTTTAGTTATTTATTTATTTATATATACGTGTAGCAATAGGCGTAGTAATTTAAATGAAAAAAAGAGAGGATTAGATGAAGAAATATCACGTTAAATTAAGATAAAGAAAAGAGTTTGGATTGTAATTAAATTAAGATTTTTATTAACTTAGAAATAATAGGAGAAGAAGATAAGGAAAAAAAATTATATCCATTTAGTAGACTTAGAGTTTTAGTTTAACTCAATTTCTCTTGGATTCAACTTTTCAATTAAATATCATGTTTTTCATTTTTATTTTTTACGAGTAGCAATAGGTGTAGTAATTTAAATGAAAAAAAAAATGGATTAGATGAAGATGAAGATTTTGGATTTTTTTAAATCTAAAAATCTAACAAAATTTGTTTAGTTTGGTGCTGCCACTTGGCGCAACCACAGCGGCTAAACCCAACTTTTATTATATATATAATACTAATCGCTAACCCATGCGATGCACGAGAAAACTATTGATTATGAAACAAAATTCAATAATAAATGAAGAATTTAAGCTATTACTTTTATAAAAAAAATAATAATAATAACAACAATGAATGAAGAGTTTAAGCTATCACCTATGCAATTTTTTTTGTGCATTTCAGTTAGACTTTAGACAATAATAATATTGTTATTACTTCTACTATTTTTGGGCTGAAATAAGTTTTTTTTTCCCTGAATTGAAATAAAGTTATTTTTTTACTATTTTGTTTTTGTCGGAATTTATTTACTATTATTGTTAAACTAAAATATTTAAAAATGATTATCTGATTATTTATTTAAAAGAAATATTTTTATAAAATGATGTAATGGCAATTTTGTGAATAAAAAAGCATGTGATGGCATTGTAAAGGAAGCACCTTCCTAGAAACTTCCTTTCTACCCCTCCCATGTGTCATACATGTCATCTCATTTAAAAAAAAAAACTATTTTCATTCCTCTTCTCAGGCTACTCAAGCATCTGCAAATCTATAACACTCCTCTTTCGTCTCATCTTCTTCACTCAATTTTTTTTTTAAAATCGGTTTTCTTTTCTAACGTCCGCACCATCAAATCCAAAAGAAGCTACTCAGTGAAAACACATTCTTCATTTAGCTCAAAATTTTATATTTTGTTCGGAATGATGAAATTTTAGCCGGAACCAATGGAGTCAATACTGTACCGGAGACCCTTTTCGGTTTAATTATGAAAACGATATATTTTGGTATCAGTTAATACCGGTGTACTATTTCGAAATTACCACTAATATAATAATAATAATTTTTATTAACATTTAAAACAGATAAATTTAATAGTCTTTAAATAATTATTCGGTCAATTTGTACAATTATGTTGTAGTATTGGTCAATACCGTAAACATCTTCATTAACTCAATCCCAATCCCTTTTTATTATAAAAAAATAAAAGCCCAACCCCTTTGTGTTCAAAAAATAAAAGCCCAATCCCTTTTTTCAATTCATTTTTTTCTATTTTATTTTTCCTCCACCGTCTTGTCTAGTCAACTTTATCTTTTTGTTCATTTACTTACTTTTTATTACTATCTCATTTCTCTTTAATTCCCATCCACACATTTTCAAATTGAATCTTATCTTAAGATCTGTCCTTCAGTACTTGTGCCTCACAAATTTGCTTCTCTCATTCTCTCCCTAGTCTTTCACGATGCTTTTCTCATCAAAAGATTTAAAACTAACTCATAATCACACTTAGATCTATTTCTCTCTTTCCCTCACAGATCAGTTTCTTTCTCGCAAGTTGCTTCTCCTCACTCAAACATTGCATCGGCTGGTCTGGCCACCCTGTGCTTGAGCTACACTACCACTACCATGCCTCCTTCTATCTTTCTTTCTTTCTTTCTCTCTCTTTCTCTCTCTCTCTCTCTCTCTCTCTCTCTCTCTTTTCAAGTTGCAGAGGAATTACATTCCGGGTCGAAACGCATTTCTCCACCGGAATGACCGAAATTCGTCGGAAAGGCCGGTACAAACCGGAGTAGTTCGGTATTTAAAACGAAACGAAATAAGGATCTATGGGTACCGGATTGTTCACCAGTACAAAAAATTATTGCTATATCGGCCGGTACAAAACAGTATTGACTTCCTTGGCCGGAACGCCGATACAGGCCGAATTTTGGAACGAAATAGAATAGTGGGGTTGCCTATACCGAAACGAAAAATTCCGACTAGAACAGAACGGTATTTAAAACATTGATCCTGTACTGTGTTTGAAGAAATTTATGGAATAAGGAGGAAGATGACGAAGAGGGCGATGGGATTATTTTGGTTTTAGTTTTTTTTTTTTTTTTTGGAGAAACTTTTGGTTTGGGTTTGTGCTCATGTTTACTATTTTGGTTTGGTTTGGATTGTGCTGCGCTTGTGATATAGAGGAAGATGGGAGGAGAAAGAGTTGATCGGGTTTTTATAACGAAGGAGAAGGAGTATCGGGGAGAAATATTGAGAAATAGTTATTAAAATCAGAATTTTTGTTTTATAATGCTGATGTTTTAAAAATAACGATGACGTGAAAAATTGTGGGAGTTTCAAAAATTTCGATTATATAAATATATATATAAAAAGAGGGAGCCTCCCTATCTACAATCTTCCAAACTCCCTCATTACTCTCTCCAGTCCACAACTCTCTCCTCTTGATGTCTCTTAGCATACCCAAACCATTCCTCACTTACACAAACCTATGGCTTTTCAGCTCTTCCTATTCTGCAAATCAGTCTCCACTCTTACGGTATTTGACATACATTTCAATTCTCTGTTTATTAGCACCTCAAAAATTTTTATTGAAAAATTTCCTGCCAAATATCTTTGTATTCTCTATTTGTCTTTTAATGTTGTGAATGATTCCATGAAGAAAGAGCTAACGCAGAAGATTGACGGTCAACCTGTTAAGGTAAAGAAAGAAGCTTTGTTTGGGTTTTTTTAATGCTATATAGTTAAATTCCTACTTGGCAGCTCTAATGTGTCAATGGCTATATGGGAAAAATCTTTTTCAATAACTCTATTTTGTCCCAGGACCTTTTTTTATATGCCATACCAATTAAGAAAAGGCAAATGACCAAGAGCAATCTTTGAAATTCCTAGAGCCACAGATGTTTGTCACTTGCATGAGTTACCTTATGGTTAATAAACTTGCTATATTTGACATGAACCTTAATCTTATTATGATGAATATTTGGGTCACTCACAAATACAAGTTGCTCTTGAAATTTCGTCCTCAAAATTTTCTGGCTTCATAGGCGTAACCTTGGTTGGATTGTGGTTTTCGAAGAGCTTTTCTACACAACAAATTTCCAGTAATCACATTGTTTATGCCTATCTCAATAGTATAGGGTGTTCGTGGTGCAATTTGGTGTGGTTTTGGGCCATTTTAAGTACTACATTTTGCGATGTGGTTTGACCAAAACCATAACCACACTATACCTCAATTTTGTGGTCACGTGTGTGGTTCAGTGCGGCAAGGTGCAGTTTGGTCGGTTTTGAGATGATTTATTTTTTAAGATGTCATGAGCAATTTTTAATTTATTATTAATAATTATGATAATTTGATAGTAAATTTTAAAAAATATATATATATAATTTGTGTTATAAAAAAAGTAACACAAATATATACAAAACAAAAAAAATTTCATGACAGATTGACAGTAAACTAAAAGTACTACAAACATATTATATATACAAAACAATATATATATATATATATATAAAACTTTTGAACTTTTGATTTTGCGAGAGTATGAATGTGAGATGGAGAAGTGAATGATGTTCTGAACTTTTGATTTTGTATTTAACCAAAACGGAGTCATTTTAACATGAAATTGAAATGCACTAACACTAAGCTGACCACTTACTTCATATAATATTAAATTATTATATATATTTAATATAAAATAAATATATATATATGGGTGAGGTGCGGTGCGATTTTTTACAGTTTTCTTATCATAAAACTACACTCTACACCACACAATGCAGTGTGGTTCATTACCACTTGTGGTGTGATGCGGTTATTTCATTTTGTAGGTGGTTTTGGTTAGTTTGGGTGTGGTTGTGCGGTTTGATGAACACCCATGCTTCCTAAATTATTAGTGTGCAATCCATTCTCATAGTTTAGGGGTAAAATGTAATTTTCATTTTTTTCACCAAATCATTAAAAGAAAATTTTAAAAAATAAGATGGAATTTTTACGCAACAATATAAAAGTTCAAGACTCTTACTATTATTATTTTTTTAATGATTTGGTGCCAAAAAAATAGGAAAAAAAAAATTAAATAGATGGAGAATAAGCGGGAATATCCTTGCTACAATACCATAGTTGTATCCCAACTCCACGAGAGCACTAGAGGGGAAGGGGTCGGGGACGGGGGACATGGGTTTTTTTCTCAAGCGCCCCCCATTTTTGGATTCGAACTTAGGACCTTCATCCCCAAACCACATGGAAATGGGTCCCTTGACCACTAGACCACTGTCCTTTGTCGTTCAACAGCAAAAGTCTAGCTAAAATATGTACAATTTTTACATTAATAACTAGCATGAAAGAGTGAGTGAGCTCACCTCTCTTAGCCCCAAAGTTTGTGAGTTCAACACAACTTCAAGTAAGTCAGCTAAAATTCATTTTGGTTGAGTCAATATTGCAGCTAAACCTTAGTGACCTCCAGTGCTATTTAAAAAGAAGTCAAAAATGGGAAAGAAAATGTTTTATTACTACTGCTATATTGATAAGAGGGTCATTCCTAAATAACTCCAAAAAGTAGTAAGCTGTGATACTGATCAAAGTGTAAACGGATTCCTTCAGCATTTGATGCAGTCCACATGACTAATTTTCAAATCACAATCTTTTTTTGGCTGACAAAGGCTTTTTGTCCTTTTCAATTATTATATCTTAGCAGGAGATACAGCAGCATGGGGATTAGAGAAACAATATTCATACATATCAAAATAGTTTAGTTGATTGGAAGAGGAGCACCATTCCATTCCTTGAGGCAATCCAACATTGGATCAATGAGCTTTCCCCGAGACATAGCTGTGAACACCTTGTCAAAATCCTCACCAGAAGACCTGGTCTTTTCCCCAGTCAGCAATTCAGTCCCTAACTCTTCCCTCACAAACCTGTACAACGGATATGATCTGCATTCCTTAATCCTGTTTGCAATTGCTGGATTTCCACTCTCAAACGCAACTCTTGCACTCTCTACCTCTTTTGGCAAGACAGACTCCACTTCTTCCTCGAAAGCTACAATCTTTTGGAAGATAGATGTGCTTTCATTCTTCTCACTCTCGCCATTTCTCAATGCGTGTTCAACAAGTACTTGCCTCAGTTTTTGCATCAATGGATAGGTAGCACTACAGGGGTCATCAATATAGGCAAATACGTATTCCCGATCAACCACGTTGAGCAAATCCTTCTCACAGAATCTGGATGGGTGAAGCTCTCCATCAACACCAGTTGCTAGAACTCTCTTAGCCACTTTGCTTACAGTATTCTTGACAGAGGTCTTCAAATTTTCCTCCAAATGCCTCAAATCAATAGCTTGGCATAGTGCTATCAAAAATGTGGAAGACATGAGCTTCAAAATATCAACAGCTTCTTCTGTTTTCCTTGAAGAGATCAATCCCAATGAGTTCACATCTTGATTGTGTTGCTCAGCACTTTGGACATGGCTAGTAACTGGATTTGCCAGATATTGAAGTTCAGAACAATAGGCCGCCATGGCAATTTCAGCCCCCTTGAAACTATAATCCAAACTTGGATCCCTACTAGCATAAAGATTTGATGGCAATCCATTGTTGTAATAATCATTGACAAGCTCAGAAAATTGTGCAAACATGAGTTTTCCTATGGCTGCAATAGCCAAACGTGTGTTGTCCATTGAGACACCAATTGGGGTCCCTTGGAAGTTACCACCATGCAAGGCCTTGTTCCTAGAAACATCAATCAAAGGGTTATCATTTACCGAGTTAATCTCCCTTTCAATCGATTTGGTTGAGTATCTAATAACTTCAATCTGTGGGCCAAGCCATTGAGGAGAAGTTCTGAGAGCGTAGCGATCTTGTTTTGGCTTTTGCAGGGGATCTATTTCATGCAACCTCTCAGCTTCTTTCACATAAGCACTTCCATCTAAAATGTGCTCCATAATAGCTGCAGCTTCAATTTGGCCAGGATGGTGCTTCAATTTGTGTGTCAAATGGTCGGTAAATTCAGGCTTTCCCTGCATTACTTCAGCGAAAATTGCTGATAAGATTTCTGACAGAAGAGTTAGAAGGTTGGCCTCGAAAAGAACCATAGAAGCCAAGCCAGAACCAACAGCTGTGCCATTCACAAGAGCAAGGCCTTCTTTTGGCTGTAACTCAAAGAACCCGGAATTGATACCAGCTAGTTGGAATGCTTGAGCAGCATCAAGGGATTCACCGGAGGGTCCAACGGCTTTAGAATTGGGGCGGCCAGTTAGCAGTCCAGCAATGTAGGATAGAGGGACAAGATCACCCGAAGCAGTGATTGTACCGCGAAGTGGCAAGACAGGAGTGATGTTATGGTTGAGGAACTTGGTGATGGCCTCCATGACTTCAAATCTAATGCCAGAGTATCCTTGGAGAAGGGAGTTGATCCTCACCAGCATTGCAGCTCTTGTTGCTGAGCGAGACAATGTGTGGCATGTCTCTGTTCCATTGCCAAATATTCCAGCATTCAAAAATCTAGAGCAACAACATTCATCATTTTAGATTAGCCATGATAAAATGATCATTTCATAAATTTTGAAACAAAAAATACACACTATGATATTAAAATAGATGGGGGTGATTATTAAAATTAAATGACATGGATTTTAATGAAACAAAATAAACAGAACACTTTTCTTCAAATGTCTCTCGCACCTAAAATATATTCAGGTTGGCCAAGAAGGTGAGTTTAAATTTTTTTTTTTTTTTTAAATTATGAGGTCAAATTTTAGGGGTAATTGGAATTAATAAAGGTGTGGAAGAAATCCTTCTAAAATTGGAGGAAATTCTAAAAAAAATGGAGGAAAATTTAGATGAATAATATTTTTGTTTTTAAAAACACTTAAATTTATTTTGAGAGAGTGGGTATAAAGGAAAAAAAAAAAAAATTAACCATGATGTGATGATTGCCCTCCATAAAATATGATTAAATTAATTATTAATTTCTTCACCATAATGATAGGATTTGAATAGTTTGATATCACTCCAACAACTGAGCTATGATTAATTAATTAAAAACAATCATAACACAATTAAAAGTCTAACCAAACCCTCAACAGCTTTTGTGCCAAACAAGAGCTCAACAATTTACCCCAAAAAGAAACATAGGGTTTCTGATTAGGTTAGGTAATTAAGAATATCAAACATTCTTGACTCAAAATTTTAGCAGAAATAAAAATTTAGAGAAATTAAAATAAAAAATATAAGAATCAAAATTATTTGTTATAACACAGTCTATTTTTGGTCACGTGTCATGATTTTAACCGGTCCTCCAAACCCGAGCAAAAATTTTATCTTCTTTTACCATTTTAGGACAGTCTAATAAACTTGGTCTCATGACTTTTAAATAATAATAAAAACTTGGTCCCTTGAAATTTCCCAAATTAATTGTTCAACACTTTGTATACTTGCGTTCCTTTTCCAAAAATGGTAGGCAAACCCAGCTGGACGAACTCTAACGAGTACAGACTCGGTTACTCAAGCGACTGAGTCAACTCGTTCCACCCAACCCGTACGGCCGTACCCAAAGTTGACCATTACTGTTTATTATATTCATTACTTTTAAGCATTAAATAAGCCCATACTTAAAAAAGAAGTATTTTCATTTTTCAATTGTATTTTTCATTTTTAACATCAATTTAAATTTTCAATTACTCTTAAATATTCCATTGAAATTTTCAATATTTCATACTTAAATTAGCATATTTGAGTTAATAAAAATAATTAATATATTAATTAGTTTTATTTTTATATAGTATCATTTGTTTGTATATTATATATATATATTTATATACAAATAACATTTTTATTTAATTATTATTTATATTATTTAATTTTTGTAATTAATTAATTCAATTAATAAAGAAGAAACTCTATAATAATATATATATTTTTGAAATTACTTTTCCTGACACCACCGCTCTCCTGTGTCAACTCACAAATACAGCACCGACTCAACTCAGCCACCAAAAGTTTCAAGCTAACGTAAAACTAAAGAAAAAACAGTACATAAAAAGTTATAGCTCACCTAATCAACTCGGTCTGAAGAGCTCCACCATGTTTGGTTCGCCTATGCGAAGTAGCACCAAACCCGGTAGTGACACCATAGCTATCTTTACCAGACTCCACGCTCTCCAGAACCCAGTCACTGCTGGCCTTCACGCCAGCCCTTGCCGACTCGGAAAGCTCCACCTGGACTCGTGACTCACTACTCATTGCTATCGCAGCCACCTGTGATATCGTCAAGGTCTCACCTCCGAGCTTCACCAATGGCTTCCTGAACTCGGCCACCATGCGCTTCACCTCGTCTAAATGAGACCCTTTGAGTGACTCAGCAGCCACACCCCAACTCAGCGAGTCATGATGACCAATGCAAAGACCACCCTCATCGCTGCTTTTGTTAACATTGGTTCCCATGACGAATGACCCAATTGAAAGAGAGAAATAATGCAAGAAAAAAACTGAGCGTTGGGGTTCGAAAAGTATTGGAAATCTTTGCTAGGCTTGTAAGGATTTCCTGGTTTGTGAAGAAGGGTTGTGGGGCTTAAATAGAGGGCTACATGGCATTGGCATGGAGTTTTTGAATTTGTTTATTTCAATGTCGTGGCAGAGTGTTTTTGGTAGGTAAGCTCTGAGGAAAGGAATACAACAAAGGTGGTGGCTCAATGTGGGACCCATGGTAAAAGTTGTTGCACATATATAGTGTCAGTTTGGCCAGCACGTTGCGTCTAGCGTTGCGTTTTCAGCTCCCTTCTTTTTTTTTTCTTTTTTTTTTTTTCGCCTTTCCAGCTTTTCAGATACAAATTTTACTGTAGTGGCTACTGTTTATTGAACAGTAACTGCAAAAAGTTTGACATTTCATCTCAAATTTTACTGTTTACGAACCCACAATTTTTATTTTTCAGTAACTTTTTTATTAAAAATGAGTCTCACGATACTATTTACACATTTAAAAAATATTTTGCTACGATATTTTTCAGTTTTCAATTTTTAGCTGTATCCAAACGGACCCATAGTATACTTTTACACACAAGCCGTAAACACGTTAAAACAACTTATTGGATCAAGAAATATGCCCCGACGATGATTTATAAAATATTTTTAGAAATTTTTTATGGAAAAAGAAAAAAAATAACTGATATTTTTTTTTTTAATATCAGATATATGGCTTTACTTAACCATCTTTATGAATCTGTTTGGAATCTATTTATTTTGCTAAAATTACTGTATATAAATGTAAAATTTAGTTAAAATAGTATAATAGAAACTCATAAATAGTAATAAAAATAAACTGAAAATAATTTTTGTCAAACACATATTTAATACTAGAATCTTTTAATACGTGGCGGTAGGATTTTACTTGATTAAACAAATTTCATACTATATTGTTTTTGTAGAGATTTAAGGCTTTTTTAATTTAAAATGACACATTTTACTATCGCTTGTCTCCAAAAAAAAAAAAAAAGGAGACATTAAAAAAAAAAAAAGCAATAATTTATTTCTATTATTTGATTTATTTCGGACCATGGTTATGAAAATGGTTAACTGATATGGTTGGTGATGATTGAAAATCAAATATTGAACTCTCGGTTAGGTTCTGGTAGATCCTCAATCCCAACAAATAAAAGTACCTTGTACACTAAATCGATTGTGGTTCACTCGCCAGTTAAAAAATTCTTAACTCTGTATAAAGGAGGGGATAAAAGTAGATCACTTTTCTTTAAACCGTTAATTGAAGAATATTCACATTTACAACTTGACTGTAAATTAAAGAGAATTAAGGAATAAATTCGATATTAAGGTGATTGACTTGCATACTATTAATGATTTTAATATAAAATGTTATAAATTGATGTGACAATGAATATAATTTGAGCTAGTGAGTCGCTTTAACAACAATTAAAATAAACATTTAAATTAGAACCTATTTGAGTGGAGTTTATGGTGTGTTTTCCTTCTCACTTGCGTGTATGTTTATTTCTCAAAAAAATAAATGATTAAACATTTAAATTACTCTTTTACAATTGATGACACATAGGTCTATTAAATTAATTATACCCTAACATCACTTAAAGAAAAAGAATGGCTCATTACATAAAAAAAAAAAAAAATCTAATTTAATCTAATTTATTTAAAAATATTAATAATAGTGGGTTCCAGTTAGCTCAACTGGTAAAGTCTTTGATGGTTGAATAAGAGATCCGGGGTTCAATCCCCGCTTACACCAAAAACCAATTAGTGTCTTGGTCTGATGATAATGAGTTATCATCAAAAGCAAACGCCATAGGTTGAAACTCTCTAAAAAAAAAAAAATATATAAAACTATTAATCATAATTGTCAATATTGTATCGTGTACAAATTAAAAGTTATGTATCGTAAAGACATATTGTAAGTGCTCATGAATCGTTTGATACATAAGTACATATCATATGAATTGTATCATATCGTTGAATTGTACATATCTACAATACATAGACATGTGAGTATATGGTTTTATTTGATCTAAATAAGTTGTTATACTTTTTTTTAACACAAAATTATTTGAATACTTAATTGAGTCCAATAAAATAACATGTCTATGAGTTTTTTCCCCCCTCTTTTTTTTCTCTTACAAAAGGTGGACTACACACTTGACACTTTACTTTCATATTTGCAAATTTCTTTTTTATTATATGAATAATGTATTAAATGAAAATATAATTATTTTTTATTTTGTTATTATTTTTATAAGTCTAAGTAGCTAAAATGCCAAGAAAAAGTTATTAGAATAAAAGAACAATAAAAAAGATAGTAAATGTTGATGATGATGGAGAACATGTCAATGAATAAATAATTTTGCAAGATGATGAACATGATGTTAGCATATTATTACTTCTAAGTTTAATCAATTTGAATATGTATGTTATAAACATATGTTAATTTGATTTATTTAGTTAGTTTTGCTAAATATTATTACATAAAGAATGATTAAATTGTTCATTAATTGAATATATTCCAGATTTATAATGAATATATATTTTTTATATGTATATCTATAATTTTTTATAATTTTATTAAATATTTATGTGTTTTATGATACAATACACGATATAGAAAAATAAAAAATCGATTCATGATACGAGTTTTAATAACTTCGGCCATATATTTGTTGTGTTTGCTTCTTCTATAAACTGACTTGTGGCTATTCATCTAGAATGAATTGGATAAATATTGCCACGTGGCAAGCAATAGTTTGTACACAACTACACATCATGTTTATGAACTCATGTGTCATGTGTCAACAAATATAAATACATCTTTAATGTAGAATCTTTAATATATCCTTAAATCACTCTTCGATACCGAAATTTTAAGAGCTATTAAATGTGCAGGTTTTTTTTTTTTTGATCGGAATTAAATGTGCAGGTTTTGCTTCATAAATAGCACCATAATTGGTATTAAAAAAAAAACCCATAAATGAAAGTTTCGAGAAAATTAATAAAGCCTATTTATCATTGCCATAAATGATAAATTAAAGTTTTTTTAAAAAATAATAAAAAAAAAATTGGAAAGGATGTAAAAACGTATTTAGTACTTTTCAGTTTGAGTCATGTTAACAAGTGTCGAAGGGCATTGGTTAACAATTCAATTAAATAAAGTTTTTATGGGAAAAAAAAAAGCAATTAATGTTTTGACAGTTTTTTTTATTTCCCATAAAAGTAATGTCAAAAAATGACAATATTATAATTATTTGGTTGTGTAGTTTATGTTAGTTGTAAAAAAAAAAAAAAAATCTCATACTCCCTCCGTCCCCTTTTTTTTATTCTGTTTGAAAAGTCAAACTTTTTAAGAGAATATCATTTATTGTCTTGTTTACTTTTTAAAAATGTATAAGTTTCCAAAACTACCCTTAAAAAAAATTATCAAAAATTTGAATTAGTAAATTAATAGGGGTATAATAGGAATATTAGTAAATTAATGAATTTTATTTTTAGAAACATGACAATATTTTGGGACATCTCAAAATGGAATAGAAGACAAAAAAAATGGAACAGAGGAAGTACTATTTTCATTTCTCTCCCCCTTAACTTATTATATTATGTTACCTGCATATCCTCCAGTTTTGGCCATCTCTACTCTTATGTCTTCTTCTTTTCTTTTCTTTTTCTTTTTTTTTGGAGTAAATCTCAACTCTTTTGTCTTATTATTTTGTAGGAAACTCTTTCCGTAGGTGTTTTTGGATGTCCATTAAATTAGATTATGTTAACATGTTGTTTTCTTGTACAATTAAGAGGACCAAGCTCTTATTTAGTTTTTGGTGACAGTTAAGGAGAATTTTTAGGTACTTCCGAAGTTGGATTCAGATCTGAATCCTCCAAAGTATAGTGAAGTAGTACTCCTTCTTTCATATTTATAGTAGACTCCACCATGAATTGAATGAATAAACCCTATCATAAATGTGAGAGAAAGAAATATCATTTGTCATGTTCCGAAAGTACCTATAATTCTATGAATTACTCTATTAACAGACTAGTACCCCTCTTAACTTTATTATGATAAATAGTAATTTCAATAAAGGACCATTATATATTTATATATATATATATATTTTTTTTTTTGGTAAACGATATTTTAATTTGTGGTGATAAAAGTTTTCTCAGCATTTGTTTCTTTTTAGCCTGAATTGTCCGTAGTTAATTCGTTTCAGACTTTGGATAGCAACATTGAATGGACTCACGTCATAAAAAAGTATTTCACTGTTAAATTTTCCCCAGTTTTCTATGGCTAAGAAAGAAATTATGCATACGTAGCCAAAAAAGAAAAAAGAAATTATTCACACCCACTGACTATTCAGAGTTACACACACACATATATATATATATAATATCCTATTATGGGGTCTTCAAGTTTCGATTTGTTAGAGAAAACTTTGGATAATTAATAAGACAAAAATAATGAATATAATAACTACATGCACGAATAATAAAACGAAGTTATTAACCAAATAACCCAAAAAATAAAAAAGGAAAAAAAGGAAAGAATAACAGTACTCTTAATGTGAACATCGTACATCAACTCAGTTGATCCCTTTTTGAGTTCACATTCACAGATGTATAAAGTAAATTATTCCTGTGTTATAGTGATGCATCTTACCCCATATGTTTGGGTGCACTGTATATGTAAAGAGATAGTATAGAAAAAAAAAAAAAAAAGATTTTATGCTTGGGCATGAAGCATGATTGATATGATTGTACTTATTATAGACATTTCTTTGGACACTTTTTAGTGGAGACTGCTAAGAATAAAATTTATACTTTGGAAAAATTTTACCATGTATGCAAAAAGAGAGGACATGACAAGATACTTAGTTGTGCTGGTAAATTTATTTAATAATGCTAAAAATTCATTATTAATTAAGATAATATGTTTTAATATGATAAATCAACCACCCACTTGTTGTAAATATATAAATTAGGAAAAAGGTTTTTACTTTTTATGCACCTTGGTTTGCAAGAATTTTTATACAACCCACTATGCAATGCGGTTAAAAAAAAACCATTCACATTTATTTATAGTTACATATAACATTTTTGATGAGTCATGTGACTTACTTTTTTTTTTTTTTTTGAGAAAGTGACTTACTTAAATAATATATGTAGATGGTTTTTTTAACCACCTTGTAGTGGGTTTTATACAATATTTTACAATCTAGGTTGCATAAAAGCCTTGTTCTTTAAATTATAAAAAGTTTTCACAATATTTTTATAACAAATTATAGATGATAAATTTAACCGTAATTATTATTTTAGAGAAATGTTATTTCTATAACATTTTCACAACACTTTTACAATAAATCCCAATTGACAAGTTGTTACTGGTAGATAAAAAAGTAATTTTAGTGATGAGTTTAAATTAGAACTAATAACAACTTATCATTTAGAATTTGTTATGAAAATGTTGTATAATTAACACTTCTCATTATTAATAAATAATATATTTTTTTATGTAAGATAGAAATTTTACTATAAGATAATTGAGTGTATATGTGTGTGAAACTCTCTCTTGAAAACTTAAATCTTGACATTTGCTTTCTATATTTTACAAGCATTTATATTTATGGAGTGAACACCATACCAAAGGCGGACGATGAATAATATTTTTAAATTTTAAACAAGGTAAATGGAGATAAGATAGAAGTTAACCAATTAGAGATGCTGCTTAACCAAAAAAAAAATTAGAGATGCTGACTTGACATTGAAGTAGCACCAACTAAATGCATAAAAAGGAAGACAAGGAAATATGCACTGAAAAACAAGTGGAAAAAAGTCTGGAAACACAATAAATGTTTGAGTATGGCCGGGGAGGTCAAAGACAAATCACATTAAATGTTTTCATATTGTTCTATAAATATAAATAATAAATATAGGCCAGGGATGTGCCCCCATAATAATAACAATTAATAAATCTGGATGAAAAATATCTTTTTAAAAAAATAAAAAATGCTTGATGGAATTCTTTGGTAGAAAAAGTTAGGAAACTTCGTCTCATGAGTCATAACTCCTACTCTCCTTTTACTCTTAACAACAAACGCGGTTATATATTTCTGAAACATTAGACTGATTAAAGTCTTTTTATTTTATATTCTCAGTAAAAAAAAAAAGTCTTTTTTATTATTATTATTTTTTATGTTCATGCCTAACCAGTCAAGGAATGCAATTCATGAACCATTCCTGTGGAGAAATTAATTAACAATTATGAAACAAGACTCTCACATAGGTTTTTTTTTTTTTTTTTTTTTTTTTTTTTTTTAAGGCTGTTTGTTGAATAAAGTTTGTCGTCTCGTGCAACAAAAACTCCGAGTTTCCTAACCTTTTTTTTGGGTAGGTGACAGAATAGCAAATTCTCCATCTAACTAGCTAGTTCATATTTTTTACAATTACAACCAATGTGGTTTTTTTTTTTTTTTTTTTTTTTACTAAGTAAACATTCCATTAAAAAATTAGAATTAACCAATATAAGAAAATAATCCTTGAATGCACGAAGGTGTGCCTTGAATCTATAAGTAGAATTTCTAGCTAGAACCCACTAAAAAGAAAAAGAGAACTTTTTTGAAAGTTTACTGGTCAAAAGGCTACATGCCTACAACCACTATGTATATAATAAAGAGAAATAAGAGCCGCCAGAGCTTTTAACTTAACTCTACGAGTTACCATACTCCTATCCATTCGTTACTATATTCTTATCCATTCGTTTTAAACTGATTGTGTTAAATTTTATAATATCAACATTTTAAAAAATAATAAGAAGAATTGACAATCATTGTTTTGGTATTCATTTAAATTATTGATGACGTAACAAAATATAATTCACTAATTTCAAAATTAAAAGGTTATTTTAGAATATTTACACTAGTGTTACCCAAAGAGCCCTAGAGAATCTTAAACCTAATAAGGAATTTCAAGAGCAGCTAGAAAACCCTTGGGAAACACCAAAAAAAAAAAAAAAAAAAACTCTAATTTGTATTAAGAACAAACTAAAATGACTAAAAATTGAAAAAAGGCAAATAGAAAAAAGAATTACAAAATCAAATTCTATGTACTCTTGGAAATAATGACCTAAACTGATGGAACCTTATTCTAAAATGGGGTAGGTGTGGACATGGGTTGATATGACTCTTTGCTTAATCGGGTGCTTAGTGGGGAGGGGAGCATGGAAAAACTATATGAAAAAGAATTATTTTAATATGATATATATTACAAAATGAGAATGAGATATATAGCGTATTATAAAAGTTTATAGATTGCTCTGGTGGGGTAGATGTGGTCATGGGTTGATTAAGTCGGAAAGTATAGTGTTGATCTGAACGTGGATGGATGATTTTTGTGATGGTTAAAATGGGGTAGGTGTGGACATGGATTGATACGGTCGTTTGCTTCATCGGATAGTTAGGAGAGGGGGAGCGTGGAAAAAATGGTATGAAACACATTATTTTCATATAATAGATTACAATATATATATATATATATATATAAAGTGTATTATAAAAGTTTATAGTTAAAATAGGGTAAGAAAAATTGATATTTTGTTAAAAAATGGAATGTAAATGCTTGACTTGTTCCTTAGGTATTTAAGACACAAAGAAGAAAGAGGGGACCATGATTCATGAAGGGGTCCACGGTTGAGGTGGATCAGAATTGATTCTCCACCGTATCTCCCACCAACCAAAAAACCTTATGTTACCAACCAATAGATCTTTATGTTATGCTAGCTTACCTACATACCAAAAAGGTCCCACATACCATGATCTTGTTGAAATTGAACGGTTGATTCTATGGAAAGAAATTGGTGGGAAAATGTGGCCGACTTGATCATGCATTAATAATATATTTTGAAATTTTCTTTTTCTTTTCTTTGTTTCCCTTTGCGTCTCTAAATGATAATAGTACATTTACAATATTGGCTGCGATATAAAAATTCAAGAGAAGTTAACAATGATGGCCCCCTTGCTTTCAAGAAAAGCAATTAATTGAATATAAGAAGCTTTAAGATCTCTTTAACAATGACATAGTTTGTGTGGAAATTTTGATGATATAGAAAAAGTAGTAATAAGGAAATGGACAACTTACACGGGAATTTGAAAAATATGTATCTGCTTCAGCTTCACCAACATTATGACATATATGCTCTGATCATCACAGGTTCACCAAAAGGATAAAGTTTATTATGTCAATTAACAACTTCGGTTTGTTGTTTATGAGCACCACAACCACCCCCCCCCCCCCCCCCCAAGTTATATTAGAAATGGGAATGTCTCAATTGTGAAACTCATGGCCTGGTTGTTAGAATAGGATCTCTTTATTTTCATTGAAAATGGAGAATGTGTTTAATGTTTAAGATTTCGTATTATAAATTTGATGGTGTATAGATCTCATTTAAAATTTTAAATAATGTGACACTGAAAATACCTTTAAATTTATGATATTTAATTTAAAATATGAAATTGATTCATTTGAAATGAATACCTAATAGTGGCTCATTTATTAAGGAATGCGATACATTAAGCTAGTGAAGATTTTTTTTTAAGTAAGTTTTATATTACAACAAATTTCACAATTTTGTTGAGGTGTCCAATTGTGATTAGTGTTATATCACTTTCGTATATAACTATCTTCAGCATTCATTTTATTGTAAACTAATCATAACATATCACTTCAACAATTGTAAAATGTATTGTCACTTCAACAATCTTCAAACTTCAAAAAGTACTTTCGCGAAGCGGCTGGAGGGGATCAAAAACATAATAACAATATCATTGGTCCAATCAATGTTGTAAAAACTGGATTAGACCGGCCGGTCTGACCAATTGAACCAAGAACCAGAGGCCAATCCGATTTGGAAAAATTGCCTAAAACCGAGTAAAAATTGGGAACTGAAGGCAAATCCGGTTTTGCCTCAGGTCCAATTTTTAAAACCATGGGTCCAATTGGTAAAACGGTTTAATTTAAATTGGCACTAAGAAGGTATTAGATTTTGTGAAAAAAAAAAAAAATATATATATATATATATATTATTATAATTTTGTTATATGGTTAAATTATTGATGACATGATTTTAATCTATTTTTTGAAAAGAACATTTCAAATTGAATAGATTAACAATTCCATGACAAAATTACCTTAAAAAATCTAGAGTATCTTAGTTCATATTAACACCAAAGAGGGAGTAGGGACAAAAAGAAGGCTGAGACGAAAGGCAAAAATTGCTATAATCAATCAAGATATATAGTTGATGTATGCAGTCATATTTATGCATTATGCATAACATTCCACATGGTACGTACTGGAAACTATTCATGCAATTCTTGTTTGTTTGTTATTTTTGGGTCTGGGATTGGGGGAGTGCAACTCTGTGACCATTATTGATTTTCATCTAAGCCAAGCACTGGCGGATCAATTTACCATTTACCATTAGTATCTTTCTATTGACACTTGACGTACAGTTTTGAAATATTTTGAGAAAAGTATTGTAACTCTAAACTTATTGAATAAAATCCATCACTAAGGTTTGAATTACACCCTCTAGGGATGGAAGGACCACATTATGGTGTTCACAAAATCTTTTTAAACTTTGTGGTGTTTGCAAAGTTTGTGGATGAAATTGACAAAATCCAAATTTCATGGTATCAAAATGACATTGAACAAATTACCCAATAATTCCTACAACTACTAACACTTTGTTTGTTTCAGTGATAATATTTTCTAGAAAATGAGTCATTTTTTAAGAAGCATTTTCTATAAAATTATTAAATTTTCTTATGTTTGGTATCAACTTTAAATGAGTTGAAAAATAATCTTTTAACTTCCCTTATTTAACTTGATGTGAATAGAGTTGTTTTTTAAAATAAATAAAAAATAGTGGAAAACAAATTTTAAAAATAAGCCATGCTTTTTCTGTTAACCAAAAATATTTTTCTTTTAACTCATTTTTTCTGATGCTATCAAATATTGGAAAACACAAAAATTTATCATTATACAAAGTTTTCCATCTAAAGAAAGAGGTTAAAGAGTTTTACTTTTTCATTTGTGTATAATTAAAAGTTTTTCTCTTTACTTTAACCTTTTAACATATGGAAAGAATTTGATTGTCATATTTTTAAAAGGCAGTACAATTCAAACTTTAAGCCAAATTTATTTTCCATCCTACTTTATCTCTTTCCCATGATTTGAGGAGACGTGAGGCTTATCAGTTATCCATGGGCAGAGCTAGGAATTTTTGTTTGGGGTTGACAAGTTGCAACTCTAATATATTTATCAAGACAATCTCACGTACACATATACATACGCTTTTTTATTATATACACACTTTTTTATTTGATAAGTTATATATATACACACACCAAACAACAACTAAAAGAGCTTAGTAATTTTAATCAAAATTATGTTCGATGGCGATTTTACATAAAATAAAATTCATTTTTACTATTTTTATTGTGAAATTCTTACCAAATTTCATTTTCGATACAAATTATCAAATTTTATACTAAAGTAAGTAAAAAATCTTTCAATTGAACTAATAAAATTTTCAAAAATATGAATGATCCAAAACTTGGAGGAATAAGTTAAGCTTCAAACATATTTGAAGTTATCTTGCTCTAACCTATTATGTAGTAACTAAAAAGACATTTCATGTATAGTTTTAGTGATATTATTTTTTTAACGAGTAAATGACTTGTTAATTGCCACATAACTAGTTTAAAAAGATATAGATTCAAATATGTTTGGTGCTAAACTTTATTAAATATTTAATCGATATAAAAACATATTTTATAATAAAAAATAGAATTGTAAAAAATAACGTTATGTCTCTATAATTATTAGACCAATTTTTTTTAAGAGCATTATTAGACTAAATCAAATATTTGGAGGGCCAATCTTATTTTTTAAAATAAATTTTGAAAACATTAAAATAATTATATATATATATATATATATAAATTTCAAAATTGGGGGGCCATGGCCCCCACCCTTACACATAACTATGCCCCTGACTACGTCTAATCACATTAAGTCTTATCAGTAAGTTCTTTGTTTTTCTTTCGTACAGTACAGTGTACAGTTAGCACTGCATGCATTCCAAACCCAAATTATTATATTTCCACGTTTTTTATACTAAGATTCGAAGTCGGTAACATCCTACCAACCTCATCGACGAGGCTTTTTTTTTTTTTTTTTTTTTTGAGTTTAGTATCGTAATTTTTCATTTATAACTAAATTTTCTATGACACTTTTTATATAGTTCACACATCACAAAAGGTTATGTAGTTATTAATTCACAATATAATTAGTTAATATACAATACACAAATAATTTAATTGAAAATATAGTGTGCGTTTAGGTAGAAATTTTATCTACCCATGTCTGAGTTTCTAGAGTTTCAATGGTTTCATGCCTTTTTTTTTTTTTAATTGAGGAGCACGTGAACACAGACTTGCCAGTGGGTTCCATGCAATATGCATAGGACCCACCACCTCGTTGACAACCAAAATTTACACTGGAATGGCACTATTTAGTGGGTCTTGTACACTGTTCACGAGACTCACAAACATTTTTTCCCAACAACTTTTTCATTAAAAATACGTCTCATGGCACTATTCACACATTTAAAAATTATTTTGCTACAGTGTTTTCAGTTTTCAGCAAAATAATTTGTATCCAAACAGACCCATAATATATAAATTTTGTCCATAGGCTTACAATTTTGACAAGAAAGCGCCTGACCATTAAGATAGGAACATGTAATTTTATTTTATTTTTTTTAATAAAAGGAACATGGGGTAGTTTTGGTTGTGTACATGGGGGTAGGGGGGAGTTTATTTTTGTGTGATAAACATTGGGTAAGAATTTTGTATCTATTTACTATCTAGTGAAGAGTTTTTATACCGTAGGTTTTTTGTTTTTAATTTTTGTCTATTTACAGTTTTAACCCCATTTCTTACGTCTTAGGAATAAGAATAAGTTAATTAAATTAGGGGTATTTTTGGAAGTAAAAAAGGTAACAACTAAATTTCCCAATTCTCTTAATATATAGAGATGATAATGTCTTTGCAACTAACACACACTTGAACAAATTCCAAATCAACTGATGAGAAACCTAATAGGTACTCCCCTAGGTCTTCACTAATTAAGTAATTAACCTACTTTTTCTTTTATGGAAATTAAACCTTCTTGCCTCTACAAAATTGGTTCCTAGTTTAGAACAATCTTCGATATTAAATTTAGGGTATTATTTGTTACTCACATATTACCACACACATTTTTTTGAATTGAAATTGTGAATTGTACTTTCAACTTAGGATTTCAATTCAAAAAAAAAAAGTGTGTAACAGCTAACAGGGGCGTATGTCATTGGTTTTATCCTTAAGTTTAACCTAATTGCCACGCCAAAAGTTCCATTCAACAAAGATCTCATTCTTCCATTTTTTCTTCTGTATGTGAATGCGATATTGACCAAACACTTGCTTGTTTCGCTTTTTCCATCAACCTCTATCAAATCTCGAATACATACTTTCCTCTAATTAATTTGATAAATTTTATTATGCAAATTAGGTCCTGTTTGGTAATGATGTTTAAACAACAAAAATTGTTATTTAAATATCACAACACGTATTTTCATACTCTTTTTCACCCACACATATTTTTACAAAACTTAAACAATATTACTAGAAGTCTCTTATCAAATAGCCCCTTAACAACTTCGGTTAGTTGTTGGTGAACTTTTCTAAGTTAGCATATCACTTCCCCCTTAATTATATTAGAAAAGGGAATGTCTCAAATTGTCAAAGTCATGGTCTGGTTGTTAGAATAGGATCTCTTTATTTTCATTGAAAATGGAAAATGAGGTTAATGTTTAAGATTTCATTAATAGCGATTTGTTTCAAAAAAAAGATTTCATATTATAGATTTGATGGTGTACATACGTCATTTAAAATTTATATGAAGTAGTAGTGAATATGATTTTAAATTTATAATATTTAATTTGAAACACGTAATTGATTCATTTCTAATGAATATCTAGTTATATGGCTCATTTATTAAGGAATGTGATACTTTAAGCTAGTGAGGATTTTCTTTTAGGTAAGTTTTTATATTAGTGCAATATTACTTTCTAATGTGACTATCTTTGACATCAAATTTTCTTTACACTAATCAATGTAATCATAACATGTCACTTCAACAATCATGAAATGAATTGTGTTATTGGACATATTGTTTAGATTAATTCTTAACTGATATTATCTTTTGATTTTTTTTTTCTTCAATCTTTCGAAGTTTTTTTTGAAACTAACAAAAGTACTAGTATTTTTTAGAATAACTGAAAAGTACTTTCGCCTTAAAAATGCGATAACAATATCATTGGTTCAATTGGTGAAATAATTTAATGTGTATTGGCAAATTAAAGGTATTAGATTTTGTGAAAAAAATTATTATTATACTTTTAATTTATGGTTAAATTATTGAGTACATGATTTTAATATATTTTTTAAAATGAACATTTCAAAATGAACGAATAGATAAACAATTTGATAACAAAATTACCTTCATAATTCTAGGGTATCTTAATTCATATTAACACCAAATAGGGAGTAGGGACAAAAAGAAGGTTGAGACAAGGACGAAACTGCTATTATCAATCAATATTTAACGTATGCAGTCATATTTATGCGTTATGCATAACATTCCATTTGGTACCTACTGGAAAATTCATGCAATTCTTGTTTTTTTTTTTTTTTTTTTTTTTGTTGTTGTTGTTGTTGTTGTTGTTGTTCTTTTTGGGTCTGGAACTGGGTTGGTAGGAGGATGCAACTCTTTCATAATTATTGGTTCTCATCTAAGCCCAACATTAGCACTTCAATTTATCATTTACCATTAATATCTTTCTATTGGCAGTTTTGAGATATTTTGTGAAAATTACTGTGACTCTAAAACTTATTGAAATAAAATCAACCGCAAAGGCTTGGATTACACCCTCTAGGATGGAAGGAGCACTTTGTATTGTTCATAGCATCTTTTTAAACATTGTGGTGTTTGCAAAGTTTGTGGATGAAATTTACAAAATCCAACTTTTATTGTATCGAAATAGCATTGACAATTACCCAATAATTTAAAGAGTTTCACTTTTTTACTTGTATAATTAAGTTTTTCTCTTTACTTTTAACTGTTTATAACATATAGAAAGAATTTGATTATCATATTTTTAATAGGTAGCACAATTTAAAATTTTAAAATTTAGGCCAAATTTATTTTCCATCCTACTTTCTATCTCTCCTATGTCTTGAGGAGACGTGAGGCTATCAAGTTCCTATATTATGTCCAAGTATATTAAGTCTTATCAAGTTCTTTGTTTTTATTTCATAAGTACAGTGTACATCAGTACATCCACTCCTGAATGCATTCCAAACCCAACTTATTCTATTTCCACGATTTTTTGTACCAAGATTCCAAGTCGGTGAGTTCCAAGTCGGTAACATCACATGATAATGACTCCACAATTGACACTCGAGCAAATTCCAAATTCGACCGATGAGAAACCTAATAGGTACTTCCTTAGGTCTTCACTAATTAAGTAATTAAATGTTCAATTCAACAAAGATCTCATTCTTCCCTTCTTCTTCTTCTGTATGTGAATGCAATATTGACCACACATTTGCTTGTTTCACCATTGCTATAACCTCTACCAAATCTCGAATACTAGCTTCCCTCAAATCAATTAGATAATCTCCAGATCATTCATTATTGGAGATGGACCAACAAGTCCTGTTAACGTGGCTTTTGGACATTCTCTCATACATTTTCCAAGGAAAGCCGAGGTATTGAGCCACATGCTGCGTCTTCTATATATCTAGTTGCATCAGTGAGCAGTTTATCTCGATAAAACAACCAAACAAAACCAGAATTCTAAGATTACATTTCTCAACATTTTCTATGTTGAGTTTAAACGTATGAGTCATGAAGTCAGAGATCCACATTGACTAATAATGCTATGAGTGAGTAGGTAATATCATATAGTTGGGTCCCTATGGATGATACCCTAGTGAAAGAAAGAAAGAAACTCATTGGGAATGGGGGAGCTAGTAGGTAAAACTTGTTCATAGTCTATAGAGAGGTAATAACTTACACGTGAAGGGAAGATTGTTAGGTATACCTGTGAAAATGAAGTCTCAAACTTATAATTTTAAGCCTTTTCGTAAAATGATGTTCTTATAGTTTATATTAACATCTCATTAATTGGAATCTCCCCCAAGATTCTCCAATACAATTGTTGATGGGGCTTGGAGTTAAGGTACTAGTACTGATATCTAAACATATTAGAAGAAAACGCATGTGTTGGTTTTTTATTTTTTAGGATAGTACATTAAGTTCTTTAATTAAATTCAAATACATAATTGTATTAAATTTAATTATCTTTAAAAAAGATAAAATTATTTGTATTTTATTGGTCTATGTAACAATGTATTTGAATTTAATTGGAAAATTTGAGGCGATGATGCCTAAGTAGCTTTTCCTAATTTTTGTCATTTTTCTTGTACCAATCTATCACAACGAGAGCCATGCAATACAATGGAAACTGTAGGGTCAATTTTTGCAGCCCAAGCCCAAGAAGGTATGAATTTTGAGCCCACCGAACCCAAGACAATAAATTTGTAGAGAGTGGGTGAAAGAGCTAGGCTAACAATGAAATAACAGTATTAAACAGCAATGTTTGTGGGTGAATTTGTATTAGTGTGTGCTCGGACAGATGTAAATGCCACGTCCGAAGAGGTGTTTTTCATTCATAAACTTGGGTTACAATTCTTGGAGCTACAGTTAATGGAGTATATTCTTTCCTACTTCTGATTTTCGATCCCCCTCTATCAGAGGCACCCTTCTCTTATATAGTACTTCCTTCCTACATCTTCACCGTCCACTTGTTCATCATCTAGACGCCCACTTGAGTGCATGTCCCATCACACTCCCCCTCTAGCCATGTGTGAGTGGCGGTAGCTGAGAATGCACTGTTCAGGGGTCTTCTTCACATAAATGCGGCCAGGAAGGTAGGTGCAATGCATTTAATGCGGTGGTTGAAGTCTGTCTCCTTGATATTTCTCTGTTCCTGTTATCTTCATGCGTGTCCGAGGCTTATTTCCCTCCTGACATGATCACTTGAACCTCTCATACACCTGTCGGGTCAAACTTCTTCGGATCCGAGGATATTGGACTCCTCGGACGTATGAACATCTCCTCGGATAATACACGTGTTCATCTCCAGACATTCTCCTTTTACATGGGCCTCTGATTGAATGTCTTCATCTCCTCGGACTAACAGTGTCCCTCATATAGGGCCCTGGGCCCAATACGTTGGGTTGGGTTTTTCTCCCCCACAGAAACAATATTTGATTTTATTGATATTTGAATTTTTTGATATATTGATGATTTTACACAAGCACATTACAAATTTACAATAGTTGTATAACACAAATACAACAAAATAGTACTCTTCTAAGTACTACCACCTCCCAAATTTTCACAAGCACATAAGAAATACGAATCTAGACCTGTGGTGGTTTATCATGGGCCGGAGATTGGGCTTGAAATGGAGGAGCTGGAGGCCCATAATACTGAGGAACTGCTTCGCTTCGACCACGGGCCCTACCAAGAAGGTAAAATGCAAGTGCTATGATCAAAATTAACAGTATCACTGGCAATGATATCACAATTATGTAACCCATTTTCAGGCCCACTCCTTTCCACACTTCTGCATTTTCATGAAAGATACAAATTGCTCAGTCAACAGTTTCCAATTATATCAACATATATATGGGAAAATATATATATATCAACATAAACATGAAATCATAGCTTGTCACTTCATACTTGGGTTAAATTTGCATAATTAAAATAAATAAAAAATTAAAAAAAAAAAAATCTTACAGAGGCAGTAGGCTTTTGGGTATATTTATGTAAGAGCATTGGTAGCAACTTCCCTAAAATTTCTTCCTATTTTAAAATAAGAGCTTATTTTTCTTGTTTTAGTTAATCATTTTTTTCTTTTCACCTATTCCAAATTCCTTATTCTAAACCTTATTTTATTTAAATATTATTCTTTATTATTTCTCACAACTTTCAAAATACTCACTCTACTTTATCACAGTTATCAAGACACAAGAACAATAAACAATGCGTTTAACGTATTCCCTAAATATAGGTAGCCACTATTCATATAACCCATTTTGGGAGTGAAATAGCCTTAAGCTCATGCAAAATGTTTTTTTTTTTTTTTTGGTTATTCACCCCTTAATAATAGCCTATTTTAGATAATATGCTACAATGTGCTAATTACATGAATAGCTATAGTGCAACTTTGACCATGTTTCTTGCATATCCAGATTGACAAGATATATTGTATTTAGTCTTCCTCGAACATTTCTTTCTTCTAATCTTATGCCAAAATCATCAAGATCTATAAGTTATATACAATTCTTACATGAAGGTAATATTCATTATTAAAAAACAGCAACAAAAAAAAAAAAAGAGACAAAACAAAACCTTTCATGAATAGTACATCTAATGGAAGAACTTTTCTGTGGGCTTATTTTGTCGAGGTGTTTAATTTCAACTACACACACTTATTTCAGCTAGAAGCCAGTGTTATCAGAAAGATAAACCAACGTTCTTGTTACACTCCAAGTCTATATAACTCAAAAACCAAAAACTAAACATTAATAAAATAAAAGTTCCAATCCAAGCAGCTCTCGAAGATAATCAAAGCACAACCAAAAAAAAAAAAGAGTCAAAATAGAAATTTAGCTCTAAATTATGTATAGTAAATAATTAGACACTGAATTTAATTGGTACTTACCTTTTGGTAACCCAGAGCTACGCAGTAAAACGCAGGCTTTCAAAGTTCAAGCCAAACCAAGGTAGCAAAAGAAAATGAGAGATTATAATCAATCACGATGAAATAAGAGACACAAAGGAGAAGGGAAAATAATAAATAATAAAATAAAAAAGTGGGCACAAGAAAAAAAAATGATTGGAGCTGAGGTGGCGTGTTACAAGTCCTCCAGGTGTCTAATTAGGCATTAAATGGTGATGTGAAAGTCTGAAAGAGAGTGATAAGCATGGTATGCCTACCGACTACATTTGAGTCACAGAAATCACAATTCTATTTTTCTTATCTAAACTTTTACTTGCTCCCACTATCCATTCATTTTTGTTTTTGGCACAATTACACTTAAGACTTATGTCATGTGTGATGTAAAGCAGTTACTTGCACACATTTTAGTGTTTTCAAACTAACAGATTCAAATCCTTCTATTTTCAATTATCGATTTATCTAAAATGATGTTTTAATTTTTGGCCAGATCATTCTACCTTTTGTGCATAAATATATTGTTGATCTTTAATTTTAAAATTTGCATTTTATCTATATGTGGATACCTCCATCATACTTATGTAACTCATCTCTACTCTAACAAAAATAAAAATGGTTAGGGTTAATTAATTTAGAGTGTTGATAAACCCGTATCTAAAACTTTATTCATGTAATTGAGTCGTAGTTTTAGTGTCTAGATGTGTGTGTTGAAGATCTACAGTGAAGACACAAGAAATCAACTCACAAAGACAAGTTTTTGCTGCCTCAAATGTAGTTGGATCGATCGAGGTTAAGTAAACCTTGACTCTAATCGACTGATCAAGCTTCAATTTTACAAACTTTTAAGTTTGTGGCCCATGATGACTAAAAAAACCTAGGAATCCGTACACTCAAGTTCCATAATGTATATAAAGTTAAGTCATTATAAATATAGAGTAAAACCGTGCAAGTTAGGGAAGCTATTACGACATTTGTGCTCTTTGAGTTTTGTACCAAGTTGCATCTCTAGTCTCCATTGAAGATCCATGCATCGAAAAGATTCACGAAGTAGAAGAGTCTAATTGGGTTGGAGCTGCATGTAATCATATGAGTAAGTTCTATTGTAGGTTACAATATAGGATCTAGTATATTCTGTATTATTGTAACTTTTATTCTATTATAGTGGAAGTTGGTGGTGACTTTCAAACCACCAATTAGGGTTTTTCCCATTATGATCTGTGATCATATTTCTATGTTAATTTATTTTCTGTTGCACACTAGTTTTGGTGATATAGTTGTATCAACTATAAACCAAATTGGACTTTGGCATAATCTAACTAATTAATCAACTTGGGTAATTGGTTAATTAACTTAGGGTCTAACTTTACCCTCTCAAAATCATAAAATCTATCCAAGCTAAGTCCTAAAAAATCAATCACAGGTCACATCATTATTTTAATGTAACTGAAAATTATGTTACTATTTATAATTTTGTGAAGGATATAAAAACAAGCAGATTAGAAATTTGTATTACTATGAAAATCAAAACATTATTAAATAAAACTGACACATATTGAACAAATTAAAAAAAAAAAAACAAAAATATATTAGTTAATTATGTAATGGAGATTTAAACTCTAGACAATTCCATTTGAACTTGGCCTAAATTGAAATATAATGCATGTCAACAAGATTTTGTGCTGTGTTGCTGATATCAAAAGATTTTCCTTCTTCACTACCTTATTACCATTATTATTTTATGATTCGATAGTTGGGATTAGGGAATTTGAAACCTGAACATCTTCGTTGGAAATATTAAAAAGTGTCAGTTGAGTTATAAGATTCATGGCACTTCTCTACTACCTTCAACCAATATGAGGTGGGCACTTTTTAATCAATTTCTTGTCCACTCCTTAATGATTCTAAGCAATAAGTATATGGTGCTATTCTCCTTATGTAAGTGAACAAGATGTATGCATCCCATATTTTTTTTGGCCTAAAGTTGACCAAAAACCCATTTAAAAAAAATGATATTTTTCTAAATTTTAGAGCCAATCAAGTTGCTAAAATTCCTTCTTTCTCACCAAAAAAAAAAAAAAAAAGTTGCTGAAATTGGTCCAGGGTACACGCAAGGTGAAGTTTGGGGGAAAAAAAAAAAAGAGAATTTGTATTTCAAACTTTGTAAATGTAGTTAATTCCATCGCAAATGGGGTTTATTTTGAGTTTGGAGTATCTTATTGTAGCACTGTCAGATTAATATCTACGAGATTATAAAATTTCTGTCTATCAAAAAATATTATGAAATTGCTAAGGATTCCATTTATGCATATCTAAGACCACAACCAAATAAAAGCATTACCAGTCAAAAAATAATAATAATATTAAAATTTCTCCATTCATTAACATTTCCAAAAACCAAGTAAATAATATATGCGAGACACGATAGCGGTTTATTTGTGTAGATAGAAGATGTTTCTCCACAACTCAATAATGTACTCTTAAGATGAATATGGTTAATCTTTTTTAATGATATTTCAGGTTTTCTTCTAAAAAATTTCCCTCAACTGTCAACCCACATTATTCTTTACAAACCATCTGAATTTAATACATGTCCAAAAGACACCCTCAAATATTTAGAAACGAAGCCCTTAACCTACAATACTCCAAACTCATATAAACACCATTAGAGATGAATACAACTACATATATGAAGTTTGAAAATATAAATTCCGTAACAATTTTTTTTTTTTTTTTAAATTTCCAAAACTTCAACACATCGGAGTGTGTGTACCAATTTCAGCCATTTTTTAAAAATGATAATTCAATTTCAAAAAACTTAATCAGTTCCAAAATGACAATATGATTAAAAAAGATGAAGATAATGTGATTTTCTGACCGATTAAAATTTGCAAAATCTTTGATTCAAGGGCTAAAATGAAATGCTTTGGATTTGTGTGTTATTCCAGTCTTTCACCTTGTTTCTTAGTACTATAGTCACCTCTGAATGATAATAGAAATGAAATTTGTAAAAGATGATGAAAATTTTGCATAAGTTGGGAAGATTTTATGGCTTTAGAATCGTTCATAGATGACTATAGAAAGGTCAATTGGAGTTTTTTTTTTCCCTTGGCTGTGCGCTAGAGATACGGGTATTTGTTTTATGGCTGTGGTAATATAAGTTTTGACTGATTCTTTCTAAAATTTTAAATGGAAAGTCAAATTGATAGGCTTAGTCCATATGGTTGATCTCTTGAAAAGTTGAAATATTGTCTGTAAAGCATTTGTGAAACTGCTTGTTGTTTGCTTTTAATTCTCTATTGGCTTACGCTCACACTTCTGGTGGATGGTGTCATTTGTGGTGGTATTGTTTTAGCTATGTGGTTTTCCTAGAGCTATGGGAAGGGGGTTTAGAAAAGGGCAAAGTGGAAAGTCTATATTGCCCCTTGGCTTGAATGAGGTCTTTGTGAGAGCATAACATTTTTTTTTCTTTTATTTTCTTGTGTTCATGTGTTTAATATTCTGCAAATGAGGTATTTGAGAAAATGCAACTTAATGAATGAATGTTTGCACTGTTCCTTTCCATGTAGCAGGAAATTAAATAATACATCCAAAGTTTACTAGATTACTAAGTGGTAATATCATATTGGCTTTGCTACTTAACAATATCTTCGGATTAGTCCTCTTCCATACTGAAGAGTGATGAATTATAAATTCGTCTGCTCTACTATATACAAAATATTTAATATTATTTTTGGTTTCCATTAACTTGGTTTTGGTAATCAACACTGCAAATCTTGTTTAAACATTCTAATAATTGTTATTACATGAGATTTGGGCCTTGAATATAAACTCTTTTATTCATTTGAATCTATGGCATTCGAAAACTTTTTGGGGCAAAGCTATTTTTAATACAATTTGTCTTACTGTGTGAGCTGAAGTATTGTGGCCTCTTATGAAAAGCCAGGCACTAGAGAATTTTTCGGTGCAGCAACGCAGCCCATTTGTAAAAAAAGGTCTAAATATAAGGTATAGTTGTTCATGAAGTCAAGCGCAAGCGTTATCCAAGCATCATGTACCAAATGTTGCTCCTTTGTCATCAATGAAAGGCTTTGAACTATTCAAGGATCGATTGAAGTCAATGCATCCTGAAGTTGGCAAGGCTAAATTTAAGGCTTTTAGCAACCCAACAATTCAAATTTGATATTTCTAGTTTGTAGGACAATTTGGACAATTGTTTGCACACTTTGCAGCGGCTTTTTGGATAGTTTTTGACTTTTTGTAGTTGGTTTTTTATATGTACAGGTTTGAGTACCTTCTACTCAAACATTGATGTGATGCTATTAACATAATGCAGATATGTTCAATGAAGTTTTTTTTTTTTTTTTTCCTAGTAATTGCTTAGAAAAAATGTGTTTAATGAAGTTGTATTTTATTTTCTTTGTAGTTGCTTAGAAGTGTCATTTGAGGATATGATTTGATCACATTACCTCTTTAATCTTCTGGTGAATTATCATTTACCGTTAAGGATGGTTCTACATCTTGTAACTACCCTATAACTTGAAAAATGAAAACATGGACAAGCGTGTTGTTTTAAAGAAACCAGAAACCAAAGGAATGACTATAAGTTCCTAAAGTATTATAAACAGTTACTTCAAGTTTAACAATTTTGATGTCTTGCATTATATTGAAATTTGATTAAAAAGAAAGGTAGACAATAAAAGATTTTGATAAAAAATGAACAAAATTTTATTAAAATGTACACTTTTATCACAATGCCATAATAACAAGAGTCTTACAGTATTAAAATATAAATTTTTTTTTATTACAAGGCCATAATAACATGATAGTTCCACATTTGATGTATCTCTTTCTTCTTGATTAAACATTCCATCCAAAATCTGCAATTTTCAATCTGCAAACTCCATTGGCTCTTAGCTAGATCACTTTGACCTGGTATCAAAGCTTGCTCTAGAATCCATTGAAGCTTCCCGCTGCCACAAAATCAAATGCCAAGCAACATGAGAGAGATTAACAAAGTCTCACATCAGATACAATAATCTCAAAACACAAGACCAAGCAAGCGCCTTAACTCCAAGTTTTTGGTCTTCTGTAGATAATGGAATGCTGCAAAAAGAGAAGAATTAAGATAAGGGAAAACAACAGTTTGGAAACCAGGACCATTTAAAAAAATAAAATAAAATTGACAAATAATAAACTTAGATAAAATCAAAGTTGAATAAAAGCAAGCAATCCCACTTACTGGATAATACCAGAAATCCAACATTTTCTAATATATAAATTAACTAATGCCAAGAGGTTCCAATATACTACAGACTAAGAGCATAGAATTCAATCGCTATAACAATTACCTCGTAGAAACTAGATTTCACATATTCCCCCTTTAAAAAATTTGTTAGAGATAGCAGATCTAAACTGTACAAGTTTGTTATATGGACAAAGATCAACTTCAAACAGTGGTTAATGCTAAGTGACTCCTTTATGGACAAAGATCAACTTCAAAATTCCAATTTTAATTTCTATCAAATAGCTTAAGTCAGTTTCCATAAGGAGCAACTAAATCCTTCATAATCCAAATGGAAAAAGATAAATTTGATTTTAGTTCATCCTGTCTTTTCTTTCTTCCATTTTCTCTGGAACCAAACAAAAGCTAAGAACTTCATTGATGATTCAGAGCAGTAAAGACAGAAACGTAAAACAAATAAATGTTCATCAAAAAAAAGAAAAAAGAAATAAATAACATCTCCTATTCTTTGCTACATTCTCTCGGCAGCCAAACAGTGGTTAATTAAGACATTTACAATTGATTCCACCTCCAATTTCTGGGCAATCAAACAGAGGCTAATACTAATATACATGTTCAGTAATTTAGAAACAAGGTGAAAGACTGGAAAAACACACACACACAAACCTTGACGGTAAGATCGATTTGCTTGTTAGAGAGAACCGAATCGAGGTAGTTTTCCAGGGACATCTTCTCTGTCCTCATTTTCACTTTCGAGCTCATCCCCTTCCATAACCATAATGGCATTTATTATCTAACCTGTGTTGTTCTTATTGGTTGGGACTACATGGTCAGCTTGGTGACCTTGTAGTCCGGGACTAGGTAAGAATTTCCCTGGCTAAATTTGTTTTGAGGAATCTTATGATTTTCTATTAGGGGTAATGTCTAAGCAGAAGTACTTGACGGAAGCATAATGAAGTTAACCACAGTTAGACAAAGTGCTATTTTTCAAACCACAAATAGACAATGTGTAAAACTTTCCCATGCTACATATGAATCAAGTGTATGTTGTTTCGCATCGCCATCCTCCTGGTTAGTGCGATCCCTTGCATTCTCTTAAAACTTTTAAATTTTATGATTATAATGCAACACAGTTGAACCTCATTGCAATGTCTGGTCTTCCCCTAGAGGCTTTTCCACATAAACAAATAAAACATTAACAGAAAAAACAAAAGGAAGTATCTATCCAAAAATAAAAATGAGAGGAAGTACGTAGGATTGCATTGTACTCAATATGGGCTTTTTTCTCAACACCATAGTTGGTATAAATGAAGTTCAATAAACGTTTCAAAAATTTTGAATAAAAAATAAAATGAAAAAACATAAGCAGAAATGAAAATTTTAAGATTAAAAAGACAGGTTCATTTAATAGATAGTTTCTTTTTAACATATTCCAAATTTAATAGCATCTTTATATTATCTGTAAGGACCGGTTTTGAGTTTTTAGCCCACTATGTGGAATGGCTTAAGCCCAAAAAGCCCAAAAGAAATGAATTTATAGAGAATGGGTTAAAGAACTGGGCTGTAGTTGATCAAGTAAATCTGGGAATAAATTTGACAATCAAAGAATGAAACGACATAGAGTTATTTTGAAGAAAAGTTATCCCCGGCAAGGTCCGAGGTGCATTGTTCTTTTATATTATCTTTCAATTGGGTTACAAGTATGATTCCTCAATACTATCTCCTTTTTCCTCCTCCTTTTCTTCGATCCCCCATTCATGAAGGGCCTCATCCCTTATATAGTTCCTTTCACAGCATCTTCATCCTACATTTGTTAAGCATCTGAGTCATCACTTGAGTGCTTATCCCATCAGACATCCTTTCTAGTCTTACACGTCTTGGGGTAACCAATTTCCTACTATTTAGGGGTCTTCTTCACATTAATGCAGCCAGGAAAGTAGCTGCAAAACATTAAATGCGGTGGTGCCAGCTTTGTTCCTAAGATATCTTAGGATTTCCTTTGGTTCAATGTCCATTCAGTGACTATTTATACCGACAGAACTTCCTGGGAGATTCTTCTGCATTAGTAAGCCATTTCTTCAGACCTCGGCTCCAATTTGCCGAGGAAATATTACCCTCGGCCAATACCACCTGGAGCCTCAGTAACCAAAACTAAACCTTTTCCTTGCTAACACAGTCCTCTGTGATGGAAACTGTTCCTATCCAGAACAATCCCTATCTTCGGCTTGGGCTATGGGCCCATTATAATAATAAATTTACATTAAACTTTTGGGCCTAACATCCCTACATTATCATAATATACTTCTGTAAGATATTGTTTGAAAATAATTAAAGAATTATATCCTCAATTTTTTATCTTGTTTTCATGCAAAAAAAAAAAAAATCATATTTATTTTCGCACATTATTATTAAAATAATATGAAATTTTATTGAAATCTAACTTCTCTCTGTGTGAGAGGGGAGAGGGGGGGAGAAAGAGAGATTTAGAACTAATTATTTAAATTATGAAAATTGTTATAAATCAAAGAAAAAAATTTCACTAGTTTAAATCAAATATAAAAAAATTGGTGTTTAATATAAGTAAGAAACATTAAAACTTAATATTGATTTAAATATTTGTTAGACATATAATGGTACAACTTCATGATGATGACTAATGCATTACAGGGATAACAATGATTTAGTATCAGGAAGTGACATAGTACAAGACAAACCAAGCCCTAAATGTTGAATTTCCCGTACCATATTATTATTGCGGTTAAATCTACATGTTTTTTTTTTTTTTTTTTTTTTGTCTAAGATATAAATTTTACTTTAACTTAATTCAAGTATATATATGTATGAGTGAGACTCTCTCCTAAAAATTTGAACCCCAACTCTTGTCCCATCCCTCCACTTTTCAAGAACTTATACTTGCAACATGATCATCACGACAAAGGTGAGCAGTGATTAAATCTTTATGTACTAAGTTTACTATAGTATTTGAAAATTGGAGAAAAAATTAGCGAGAGGCACATACACAAACTAGATTTTAGAAAGTTGGAAGTAAAAGACTAGAAGTAACTTTTTTTTTGAGGAAAGATTAGAAGTCACTTGTTTTATAAATCTAGCATGTGATTAATATGTTACATTGCATGTAATAAATGTAAATTAGTTATAGTGATGTCATTACCAAGTATCAACAACAAACTCCTAAATTTTCTATCCAAAAAAAAAAAAAAAAAACTCCTAAACTATAAATATCCATTTACAATTTTAATTCACGCATAATTTAGATTGAAAGTGATTTAAAATTTTCATATTTGAGTTTGAATTGAGGTGTAAATTCCCTCTCTTTCTCTACCTCTCTCTCTGTCTCTCTAGGGCAGGCTTGCATTGCTTAACACAATAAAAAAATTTATAATACCAATAAGAATTTTAAAATTTTACTCAAATTAAAATACTTTTGTACAAAACATAATACATATAATACTTTACTTTTTTGAAAAAGAGTTAAAATACTCATTTTCCAAAGTACTTGGATTTGTCCCTTCGGGGACATCCGATAAAATTGGAACGATTAAGTATTTGGATTTCATTTACTAAACATGAGCCTTTCAAAAAAAAATTGAAAACTCCATTCATATTTATAATATATGATATAATTTAGCATATACGATTTTCATCTAAATTGATTTAAAAGAAAATTCCTCCAACCCACCACGAGTATAATTACCAAAATTAACATCCACGTGTACTATTAAGTTACATACATACGTGACGTATTTAAATCACGTGATGTAGTTTGACGACTTACTAAGTTATCGGAACAAAATATATACAAAGGTGGTGACTATTTAAACTGTAATAAACAGAGAATCAAATGATCACATATCGCAAAGAAAACCATATGCTTGCATATTTAGAACTATGCTTAGCTTAGCACTACATAGAGCAGTGTTGTAAAACCTTCCCAAAGGAACTGACTTGACACCCTCCACGCATTGAGATGGTAACCTTAACTAGCAACTAGTGAAATCTGTATTGGCACTTTTAAGCATTCATGGATTCGACTCGTTAGAGGAAGTGATGAAGTACCCAAACAACGCAATTGCGATAATCAATTTTCTACCTTTCTTCTCACCATTTTCATTAATTCTGCTGCAATAACATATCCAGTAATTTTTATCCTATGTATATGTAAAATACATGGAAATAAAATTTGCAGCAAAAACTTTGATACACATTGAGAGAGAGAGAGGGAGAGACCTCTAACAACTGAGGACAGAGCTGATCAGGAGCATGAGCTGCTTCCCAAAATCAAGCAACCCAATAATCACTGAACCTGTTGGAAACTGAGGGCGGGAGCTACAAGATATATGGAGAAGATGTAGGAACCTTACGTGGCCCAGACCCCTCATGAGCACCAACAGATTTGTTAGATAAACGACGCTTGTAGCGTTTTAGGACAGATGCAAGATTTTCTTTACCCTTTGGGAAAGCCACATCACCAGCTGCAGTGCCTGTTCTGCCCTTTCTACAAGAGATTGCAATCTCTACATCCTTGATTGTATCTAAGACCATCACTGCAGTTGTGCATTTCCCCCTGCCCGGTTTTGAAGCAGGGGGTAGCATTCCATTTGAAACAGGTGGACTTGACTTCTGCTGGTACGCCTCAGGGATATGAAGGCAGAAGCATGGGGTCATTGGAGAACGAGGTTTTGAAAATGCTGGATCAATTATCCCCTATCCATAAAAAGATATCACTGTCTAAGTCACCAAAAACTAAAAGGATTTGATTTAAAAAAAAAAAACTGCACAATTCAAGAATAGGCATTTCTTGTGCATTGCAAGGCCTTTTATGTTTCTTGTAATCATTCTTTGAAAAACGGTGCAAAACTTTCCTGTAACAAATGAACTTAACAAGATACCCCTAAAACTACAGGCAACCAAGACAATGATCTTACTGCAGAGACCATGACTAACAGAAACAAGTGATGCTCACAAACACTTGCATCATAAAAGTGAAAAATAATTATTTACCTGAAGACGGTTTAATACGTATGTATATTTGCCCCACAGCTCTGGCCGGCTTTCCATGAGTGACAGGTCAAGAATCCGGTGGATGCACCACACCCCAAAGCTCACTATCAAATCTATTCTCCAAACACAGCCCTCCCCGCAATGAGGAACAGAGGAAATAAATAAGTTGTTTAAACCTGCATCACTATTCCTCATGGCAGAACCAGACTTCCTATCCGAAGAATACTGAGGCTCACCTATTTGAACCCCCCGATTCATCTCTCTAGTTTCGGCTTCATAAAGAAATTTCTCTCTTGCGGCCACTCGGTCAATTAGATCCTCATCAGCCCCATCATTTTGTTTAAATAACCAATCAGATCCTTCCAATTTCAATAGCTTCACAATACAATGTCTGAAAGACTGAAGAAGTTTGGCCTCTGAATCCACAAGAGAAGTAGCTTCTTGAGTAATTGAACTTGACCTACTTCTAACTCCTTCACTCCCAACAGTGAGATTTTTGTCAGCTACACCAAACTGCTCAAAAGGTTGTCTAGACCAGAGGGATCTGGAACTAGAATTCAACTGTGAAGAGAAACCATCTCTGTAAACTTTTGTTGGAGAGAGTTCATCAAATACCAAAGGAGCTCCTGTTCTTGATCCAGAATTCAGATATAAGGACGGTTCATAAACTGTTCTACTAACAGAGGGTCCATATTGAATAGGACTGTCCCATTGTGCACTCTTATCAGACATATATAAGTCCTGTTGAGGGACAGAGAATCCTGACATGTCCGGCAAGCTACGGTATTTCTTCGTGTTGGCTGAACTTACAACAGTATCAGCAGGTCCAGAAGAGCAAGGATCATAATACGATCTTTCGCATTGCAACTGACTCTCTCTGGATATTGCCGGATTCTGGAAACTAGAGTTATGACTAGAGCTTAACCCATTTTGCAACTTTTGCCCTAAAGCAAAAGCCATCGAATCTCTACTATAGCTTGTAACACCCAATGATGGGGATCTCAAGGCTGTTGACTCCATTTGACTATTCAAGTGATCAGAGTTTCTGTCTATAGCCATTCGATAGGATGCAAGCTGATAACCATGTACTGTAGCGGGCTGATAATCCAAACTTTCCACAGAAGGTAGATTGCGCACACTAGAATAGCGCCTCTCGCTGGAGTCTGGGACATTTCGGCTTGAATTCTGAACATATGCATCCAACAACTGCACAGGGTTGGACCACATTGAGGAAGATCCCCTTTGAACCCCATATGCCGACTCTGTACTCCTTTGCACATTCTGCTGCTTGGGAGAGTTGTATAAACTTGAGTTGCTTAAATGATCAGATCCCCTACCTCCCACCGATGGGAAGTATCCCGAAAATTCCTGTGCAGTGGTATCCACTTTCAGTGATGAAGAGGAAGGCTTAGAATCCACTCCCAGCAAAACATCCAGTTTCTTAGTCTTTGCTTCTTGAGTAGTTTGTCCATGGAAATCAAACAGTTGTCCCCAAAACTCATCAAGAACTCCAGCTAGCTGACGCCTTGCAGCACGTCCTAATCCTGCTAATCTTGAAAGACTTCCAGTACCACTTCCTCCTTCATCACCTCTCCCACTGAGACTCCTAAATGATCCTGGACCCTCAGATGTCAAAGATTGTGTGCTCCCAGAAACCCCTTTACCTGATTCATCAGGTTCCCAAGTATCTGCCTCATCGTCATCTTTTTCAGTTTGTAGATCTCCCTCCATTCCCAGAATCTTCTCAACAGGGTCCATTGATTCTGACTTCACACTTCTAGTGTCTAGCAATTTAACATCTGAAACCACATTAGGAACAACAGGGACTGACTCTACCGCCACTGGCATTGCCTCCACACCACATGTGAGGGAGCTAGTAAATGTAGAATTGGAATGATTTTCCTCTACAGTAGTCAACTGATGCCCATGATCAGGCTCCGTAATAGTTTCAGGCAAGTTGATACGAGGATCTGCAACTAGTCCATCTGAATGACTCTCCAAACCCTTGCTCTGTGCCAGTGATGGTTCTTGCTTCTGAATGGGTGCCTTGCCATGATATGCACTTCCAGTTAAATCAGATTCTTCTCTCTCGGTGGATGTATCAGGTACAGCCTTTGGCATGTCCCAATCCCACGCCTGAGCATCTAATCTAGCACTAGCAGATTTTAATGGGGTGGCTAATAGCCAAAGCATCAAACAAAGTGATGCACAAGCAGTGACAAGAAGAATTACATATGAGAAAGATATACTGCTTCCCATATTCCACTTCAAATTACTTACCCAATCGCTATTCCCAAATATCATTTCTACCACAAATATAAGCTTCAAGCCTAGCATCCCAATAAATGTGACAATGGCTAAAAACTCCACAATCTGAGAAATTTTGTAGACACCCATTATTGATCTGGATGCAGCAACACGGAAAAGGGGGATCACAGAAGATGGAAGCAGTAAAGCTACCATCACCTGTGTGAATATAAGTAGTTGATACATCCCTTCAGCTCCTAAACTCCACACACAGTAAAGGGCAGGAACAATGGCAATAACTCTGATTGTAACACAATGAAGCCAACCAGGAATATCCAACTTCAAGAAATCATGCAAAACTACTCGTCCACATAGACTCCAGGTTAATGACGTGATTTGATTTGAGAAAAACAGAACAAATAGATAGACAAAGGGGCTCATAAACACCTGTAATGATAATATGGAAAATTAAACCTGATCAGTATCTATCACTTGATTCTGAACAGTATCTTCTAGTGATACTCATCATAACAATTGCATATAAAAAAATTAAAATTTTAACCTGTTCCATTAGTGTCATTGCATCCTGAAAAGTAAGCATAACAAGGCCGGAACTGTTAAAGACAGATGCTGCTGAGATCATCAGCACATAATTCACCACATAAATACCACTGAACACGCCGAAGATGGCAAAAAAATGGTTATGACACAAAGCATCCTTGGAAATGTTTGGTGATCGCAGATGCTGCAGGAACATAACACAGAGCAAAGTCTCAGAAATTTAACAAGCACATCTCGAATGTAAGATCAGCATTGTTGCAGTCAGATTTTTTTTTGGTGGGCGGGGAGAAGAGATAAGCTTGGGAAATTAGCCATATGAGTTTACATGTACAGTAAAGAAGATTATAAGGGATAACCAAGTTATGAAAATATTCTTTGGCGTGTGTGTATCAACATGAACAAATGACTAAAGATAATCTATTCTGGAGAATATTTCCAAATTATATTTTAAATAACATATACCAATTAAAGGAAGAGAATGAATCCCAAGCATGTTGCACTTCTAAGTTATTTCAAACAGGACACGGACTACCCAGTATGATGCACTAAAAGTGTAGTAAACCAAGATTACAAGATAAAAAGCATTCAGAAAAACATTTATGGTACAATGTGTGCAGCATTGATAGTAATGAGAACAGCCAATGCACCAGAAGAAACCATGACAATGGTTTATTTAAAATTGCAATTTCCTGAAGTTTATCCATAGAAAATAACTGGCATACAATGAATAAGCAACATTAATAGAAATTTCTTATATAAATAATTTACAACCAAGAGTGATATCCACTAAAGTTTATCTCTAAATTCACAATGAGAACAATAACGTTCAATCTTCCCCAATGAAACAAACTTGTGTATCTTCCTCTATCAAAAAAATTCTGTCATTAATCTTTAGCCATTTAAATCTATTTCAAGAAAGTCTTATCAAGAAGATGATCCCTGTACCCTGTGCCAATCCAAAATTCAATGAGTCAACTTTCTGCAAGCATGTATTACACAGAGGCACTAGCATTACTGACTACAAACCCTAACAAAGGGCAGAGATGGTAATAAATGAATCCACCTAAAGTGCAGAGTACTTAGAATATACAAGGATATCCGTGATGCAGGAAGCAAGAAAAATTTTATTTTAATTTACTTTTATTTAATTGTGAAGTCAATTGTATTTTTATAGGACAATTGGATTTTATTTTAGGCCTTATTAGTTAACTAGGTTTTTAGTATTTCATTTAATTTCCTAGAGTCAATGGTATTTTTATAATTCAATCAATTTGTTTTAGAATTAGGGTTTCTAAATCTAGTAGTCTATATAAGCAGGCCATTGTACTTCTATTTGGAAACAAGTTTATCACGAATAAAATTTCTCAGGGAATTATTCCAATGGCCTGGTGTGGACTCTTACGCTATCTGTCTTTTCTTCTTCTTCTTCTTTTTTCCTTTTTCTTTTTCTGTTCTTCAATTTTGTTATTGCATCCATTTTGATTTAGTCCTGCTCAAATTTGGTATCAGATTTTGTTTTTCTAAATCAATCTCCTATCCCAATTGTCAAGGACATGAGGCCTATCTCAGCGTGTATTCTTTTCCAACTATGTGAGATTACAATAAATTCATTGTACTTGCGCTCAGCAAAAACCCAACATTACTTCCATCTTTTATCAATTGTTAAACTACTAAAGAGTCAGCTTGCTACTACATTTCCAGCGTTTCCAGTCTCATGTTCATGAGGGTTTGTATTGATTATCTAACTTAAACCTCCTTTAACAAAGATTGAGATTGACTCTAAAAGATAAGGTTCTCTAAGCCAATATGGACACATACATATTGCTATGGACTGCAATTTAGAACTCATACCCCATCATATGGTATGTCCCATCAAGCAGCTGAATGATTTTAAGTCCAAACCATATCAGAATCTTATAGCCTATTTGAACTCTAGTTGTGCCCATTCTGCCACATAAAGACCTGTTTTAGATCCTTTACCCAGCACAAACACAGTGCTAACTAGAATTTAAGCCCTCATTGCAAATTAAATCATGTATTAACTAAAGTGATCACAAGCATAGCCAGTGCCCTAAGAAAGCTGTACCCTTAAAAATGGTTACAGGTTCCTCTCACACTCAAAAAATTACACTTTCTTAACCCTGGTATCAAGTGTGTGATTTAATGATTTCTACCATACAATGAAGTAGAAGGTGTTCAGCAAATTCCCTGCTATTCTTACACATACAACACTAGTCGATGATATACATGCTATGCTTCCAAAGACAATCCACTGTCAAAATGTTATCCCATACTGCTGCCCAGAAAAAAAAAAAAAAAAAAAAAAGACACCCCATAGCTCATGCATCCCCTCCAACATGGGTATTAGTACGGGGGTACGACATTTCTTGGAAAACTAGGGTACTGACATGTTTGGGGTACGGCAATTAATTAATAATTTTTTTAGGTATATTTTATATACTTTTAGACAAAGGTGTGGTTTGGATTCAGCATTTTGCGTCTTGCGTTTTCTCTTCTTCTTTTTTTGATGCACGCATTTCAGAGACAGAGTGCACTGTTCATGAGACCCACAACCACTTTATTCAGAAAAAATATTAAAAATAGATCCCACGGTACTATCCACACATTTAAAAATTATTTTGCTACAGTGTTTTCAGTTTTCAGCAAAATAAGCTGTATCCAAACGAACCCATAATATGCTTATTTTCAATTTTAAAATTAACAACAATAAAATGCTTGAAAACATATCTAAAATTAATTAAAGGCAATAATAAATAGCAAATAAGCACAATTACACACATAAAATGTTGTCTTAAGTACAAACCAAGAATTCAAATAAACTGAACATCTAAGTTGCACGGGTACCCACATGGGTATGGGTACGGTACTAGTACGTGGCCATTTTAGCTGTGTCCATGCAACAAAGCTTTGGACGCCCCATAACTCATGCATCCCATCCATCCTGCAAGGGAGAACATACCTTCCCACACAATCTACTAAGTGAAATTTTCTAATGTCCCCCATGATCAGCTATACCTATGGTCCTATTTAGCCTTCGGGTCTTATCTGACACATCAGAAATGGACATGTTGGATACCATTTACAAGTCAGAGTGCCGGCCAAACATGTATTGACATGGAAATATTAACATTGTATTCTTAGGATTTTGCAATTATATCAGATGTGTCACATCCTATTGAACACCTTGTTAACAATCCAAGCTCAAATCTTACACCGGTCAAACTCAATAGAAGAAGACAAGCACTCAACTTAAGTGAACGTGCATGCATGCCCATAACTCCAAGCTAACATTGTTGACACAAGTCAAGGCTTGCATCAAATGGCATAAACAAGATTCAACATTCAGACTGTCGCAACGAGGAATCCCTTGCATAGGCATTAGTGAAACACAAAGTTTTTGAAGCCAAGCATTGTCAAATTTTAACCTCAAAGCTATAATGGCAGTCAATCTAAAGGAAATATGAAAATCCAAATTTTTTCAAATACCAGTAAGATATTTTGAAAAAAGAATAGGTGCCAATGTGTGTATGCAGATTTGATACATTATGTCAGGGGAAAAAAAAGACAATGTGTATAGTTACAGGCAGATAAAAGCGGACTATAGAAGGCAGAAATACCTGTACAATAGAGGAATGAAGAAAAAAATTATGAGGCATGATACTTGCCCCAAGAAGACTCATCAGTGCAAATGCACTCTCCCCACTTGAAATTGTTAGCATCCCATTCATTGAAGGTGAGATTTCTGGTTGACTAATGAGTACTCCAAGAACAATAAAAAGAAAAATAAAGCCTGACATGCATATGCATAGGAACTTTGCTTTGCAGTTCTCCTACAAAATCAAAAATGGTAAAATTATACATCATAATGCGAAACAACCTTCCCAAAAGGGTATGCAATTGATCACACTTACCAAAAGGATTGCAAAAGGTGGAAATAAAACAGCATTGACAGCAGTCAAAAAGACACAAGTGAACAAGTCCCACCCAAAAAGAAGATTAAGTCCATGTGCAAGGCCCAAGATCTAGTCAATTCAGTTTAACCTTATGTTAGGTATAAAGCAAAACTGGTATTAAATAATGAAAAACACAGAAAATAGCTCATGCCTCAGTTCCACCATAATTCAAGAGTTAAACATCCAAAAGAATAAAAAAAGGCTCAGCAATATTGAATGAGAAATTACCATGGTAAGGTCCAGCGCAATCACAGAAACCTCTGTTTGGACTCCTAAGATTATGCAAGTGAACTTATCGTACTCATCACTGCAAATCTATGGCATAACAATTTGGAAAGAAAAAATATTAAAAATTTACTAGCATAACAAGTACACACGCACAGGGAGAAATTGTGCAGTCAGAAACTGTGAGCATTAGTTGTGAATATTTGGGTGGGTGAAGCGTTGGTTGGGGGGGAGGGGAGGGGGGCACAGCACTTAATAATCTATCAGATAACCAGAACCAAGTAGAAGAAATTTACAACTAAGGTTGTAGCCTGGCATTGCACGTAGACCTATGTTCTGAAAACCATATTGTGGACAGATATGTATGTGTATACACCTATTCACCTAACAACCAATCTACCTAAGGACCTACAGATGGAAAAGAGAGATCTTATAAAAACACTGTTGTGACTTCTTCACATTGCAATTAGCGGATCACATTGACAATAGGGTAATAGATAAAATATATTCATACAAAATTGTAATCATTAATTACTTATTCCAAATTTATTTTATAATTTTAAGGGGAAAATTTCAGTAGAGTGACACATTTGAGAACAAGAAAAACAACCATATGTCTAGAGAGAGAGAGAGAGAGAGAGAGAACAATAAAAGTAAAAACTGATAGAGAAAGAAATGATACCTGAGCAAGATCTCTTCCAGTGACAAAGCCAATCCGAGCCGACAGGTATTGACATAAAATAGCAGCAAAATTGAAAATTAACATTAATACTACCAGCTCAGACCCAAAACGGGCACCACCTTCAACAGTTGCTGCCCACTTCCCAGGGTCAACATATCCAACTGAAACCAGAAGCGCAGGTACAACAACAGGAAGTAGCCGATTAATACCATCCGGCAGATGGTAAGAATTAAAATTCTCAGCTTCCATGTTATGGATTGGTACTTTGCACAAAACAGAAGTACCAGGTTTTTTTTTTTTTTTTTTTTTTTTTAAAAGGTACCAGTATGATACTTAAATCACATGGCTGCTAACCCTGTCTCAAAGAGAGAAGATACAACATCCAAAAGACATTCACAGAGACATTGCAAATTCTGTGATAAATTATAGTTAAACTCAGTAAAGCACAAGCCTAGGCCAAATCTCCGGAGAACATAAATAACGAGTCAGCCAGGCCCTGTGGTGCAACTTGCTTGAATCAGACAACACGGCTTCAAATTGCAACTGCTATTCCAACACTAGCTGTGATCTTCAGACACCTTCAACCAAATTCACATGAATGCCACCATAGACTGACGTTGATACCCAATTGAAATTTCTATACACAACCTGAACATAACCAAAAATTTAATCCAATTTATGTTACACTTACACCATTTACTTGAATCAAAGAGTATATAACACACACACTCTCAAACCTAACAAAATTCCACAGGGAAAATTCTGTAAAATGAATCATCTTTTTTCATGCCCCTTGTTTACGTCTAATCCTGGCTCTACAAATCACATCAATTTGCAACCAAAGAGACAAGAAACAGAATCTCAACTTCAAATAAAACAATCAAAACTTTGGGCACCAGCTGTTTAAAAAAGCATTTCGATATTCAAGAACGATGCCCAACTGAAGTTACCAAAATTCAAATGCTAACAAGAAAATCATCGCAAATCAGGTTCCATGTGGGTTTTATTCTGGGGGGAAAAAAAGAGCTGAAAAGATTTACAGCTAAAAACAACCTGGTGTAAAATAACAAAATTATTTGATCAATCAGATACAGAAATGACAGAGGAGCACCTTATTCAACATATTAATGTCGCTAACTCGTTCCGTTTTTACAACAACTAAAATGCTCCAGAAAAGTTCATTTTGGCCAACACAAAGGCCTTAATAATCACATTCCTTACAAGCAAATCATAAATCACCGTGGTAATTTTCTATGTACGTTCCAATTTCGTAGGAACTCCAATTCATTTGGAAGTAATAAACCAAGCTTAATTGCCCCAACAGCACAAGATTAGATTAGCTTACCAATGAGGGAAAAAAATTAAATAAATAAGCCCAAAACAACACAAAGCAAATCTTCACTAGATAGTTACCTTAAAAACTACTCACTTAGTTATTAACAGCTATAAACATAAGCTTAACAATAAATATAGCAAATCCAACAAAATTCAAACCCCCCCCCCAAAAAAAAAAAAGAGAGAGAGAGAGAAAAACCCCAAGAACCCATTTCAGATCTTCACACAGAAACACTAAAACCAACAAAGACCTCAAATTTCCCAACACAAAAACCTTAATTTTTCCAAAAAAAAAAAACCCAAAAGCTCCATAGGATCAAAAAGATCAGAAAGCGCCGCCATGGATCTGAGAGTAGAAGAAAAAACTGAAAAAAAGTAGCAAAGGTAGGAACTTGCACGAATACCGAGGATGAAGATGATGATATATAGATAGATAAAGATTGAAATCAAAAAAATCAAAACATGGGTTCCGTACAGCTAGGGTTTTCGGAAAATTGGTTTACCTTGCTTTCCTATTCTGGGTTTTGCAAAGCTTTTATCTTTCTGTGCCAATCTCTGTCTATCTCTGAAGTCCTACACACTTCACAACTAGTAGTGATTGTAGATCTCAGAAACGCCACGAGTTGGATTTTTTTCTTTTTCTTATATATAAATAGAGAGAGAGCGAGAGAAAGAGAAAGGCTCAAGTTTTCAGAGAGAGAAAGAGAGAGAAAAGAAAAGGAAAAGGAGATTTATGGGTGGGGATTGAAAGGAGAGAGAGAGAGTGGAAGTGGGGAAAAGTTCCACAAAACAATGTGTTAAAAGGCTAGAAAGCTCCAAAGATAGTTAACGTTTCCTCTACTTTTTCATTTATAGCTCAGCTCACAAGTTAATACTTGCCCATCTCTCTCTCTCTCTCTCTCTCTCTCATATTATCCTTTCATAACCAAAAACACCTTACTTCTTTCTCTATCTCTCTCCTTTTATGACAAACACATCTTCTCTTGATTTTATTTCTTTCTCTTTGCTTGGTTTATGATGGCAAGATTCAAGAGTTTTTTTTTTTTTTTTTGAGAAAGAAGTTTCAAGAGATTAGACGAGGGATACGTATACAAAATTTTCATAATGTTTTTATAATAAAGCGGTGGTAAATTATTATTAGTTTTAATTTTAATCTATAACTTAAGTTTTATTTTTTTCGCCGTCCGTAACAATTTATCATTAAAAATTTATTGTGAAAATATTATAAAATTAACAATTTTTTGGAGATTAAACAATAATTGTAAGACATACACTTTTACGTATTCTTTTCCATAATGTTTTTATATGACAAACTGCGAGAATAGAATAAAAAAATAAAGAGGTAAATTCTTATATAAGTGATAAATAATTAATTATAAACGGTCACGTAAAATAATTACAATAAAAAGATACAGTATAATTTTTTTTTTTAAAGAACAGTATTTGAAAGTACATTTTTTTTTAAGTGCAGTGTATTTAATGCTTCACTCTTTCTAGAAAAGGGAAGGAAAAAAAAAAATCAACCGGTCATTAAATTGGTGGAGATTGTTAATGAAACTTTGACATAAATGCCGTACGTTACCAATTGTACATTTTTTTTTCGCTAAACACCGATTGTACATTTGTACATCTTTGTATGGGTACAAAAATTGTCAAATTTGTTTTATTAGGTCATGTTAACAAGTGTCGTAGGGTATTAATTAACAATTCAATTAAATAAAATTTTTATGGGAAAAGAAAAAAAGCAATTAATGTTTTGACAGCTTTTTTCATTTCCCATAAAAGTGATGTCAAAACTTTCTTAAAATAGATTCTTAACCAATGCATCAACGGCACTCGTTAATATTTTCCTTATTTTTAAGAGAGTAAGGTGATTTTATTAATTCAAATCAATCAAGTACAAAGGAATAAAGGTCCACAAGTTTTAAATCTTGAGCTTCTTTAAAACTCTAGAAATTATAAGATTTTCGTGTTGGATCAAGTCACTTATTTACCATTTTATTAAAGGCAGGTGTTATGTTTACAATATTTTTAAAACAAATCATAAGTGGTTAGTTGTTGTTGGTTCAAATTTGAACCTAACACTAAAATTATTTTTTTACCCTAACAATAACAACTAGTAACAACCTGCCACTTAGAATTTGTTGTAAAAGTATTGTGAAAATGTTGTGGATATATCATTTCTCTTTTACAAAAAAACTCTCATCTGTTTAAAATTGCTAAATCAAAAAAATAAATAAATAAACTGACTACTAATTCAACAATTTTAAACAGGTGAGAGTCTTTTAGTAAAATAGTGAACAAGTGACGTAGTTCACCATGAGGACCATATAATTTATCTCCTAGCTGATGAATGTGATAAGCGTCTATTTGGCATTCCGTAATTTTAGTAGTTTTTTACTAAATATAATAAAAAATATATATTTTTAGTAATTTTTATACTAAATATGTGACAAAAACCTAAACGTTAATTTTTTTTTTTAAGCGAGTTTTGTTAAAAACAAATTAAGACAAGAGGCAAAATGCTAAAAATTAAAAGTATTTTACATGAAAGAATAAAAGAGCCCAACAAAATTGAGCCAGTATATGAGTTTCAGTGATGAAGTTGCCGTAAAGAGTCAACCATGGTGCTCACTTCTTCAAAATATGTCAATCAATATAATATCTAAATTCAATAGAACTTTAATACATATGTTATCTTATTATATCTGGATCATTCTTTTTTCTTTTTCTTTTTTGGTTATCTTATTATATCTAGATCATTTTTTTTTTAGGAAATAGATCATTCTTATTTAAGCAAGATTTAGGTACAGTACTCAAGTGTTGTTCCTTAGGTTCTCTTTTTAAGATTCTGTCATGTAGATTTTTTCTCATGGGATAGAAGTATATTTCTTAGTTAAATAGTCACATGGCTGAATCTTAAAAGAAAAACCTAAGGAACAGCATTTAAAGTACTGTACTTAGAGCATCCACATTAGTGAATGCAAAATCTTGTATAATATAAAAAGACATTACTTTTACACACTTTGTCTCAAAATTGCTCCACATCAGTGCTTCCAAAATCTTGTATAATCTTGTATATTTATCCACGAGCTATAGTAACCGTGCATATATACATAGTTACTGTAGCATGTGTATATAATATTTTAATAATTTTTGATTCGCTCCTTTTTTTTCTCTCTCTTCTCTATCTGCAAAACTAACCCTCCCTCATCATGTTCTTTCTTCCTCTGATACACACACTCCAACATACACAAAATCAAAAATCAACCACAGAACAAAATCGTTGGATCGGTGATCGGTGCTTGTGGATCGTGGATTAGAGAGGCAATTTGGATTGGTAATGTGGATCGTGTTGATGGAGATCGGTGATGGGTTGATGTGGATCGGTGTTGATGGAGATCGATTTTAATGGAGATTGGTGTTGATGGAGTGCTTGTGATGGGTTGACAGAGATCGGTGTTGATGGAGATCAGTTTTGTGGGTTGACGGAGATCGGTGTTGATGGAGTGCTTGTGATGGTGCTTCTGGGTTGTCGGAGATCGGTTGATTGGAGAGGCGTTGTGGTGCTTGTGATGGCTGTGGTGTTGATGGAGTTCTTGCTCTGGTGCTTCTGGGTTTTGACCGTGAGAGAAAGAAGAAGAAAGCAGAGGAAGAAAAGAAAGAGGAAACGGCAGAGATAAGGAAAAAGAAAGAAGAAGAAAGAAAATGAAGTATTGGAAAAAGAAACGGGTAGGTAAAATAATATTAAAAAAAGAATATAAAAATATTATTTATATAAAATATAGTATATAATAGATGGACTAATGTGGGTGTTTTGTAAAATTGGTTGTGCAAAATAGAAAAAGAAGGTTTTTTGTGTAAAATAGACGGAATCTTTTGCATCCATTGATGTGGTTGCTCTTAAGTTTTGTCTTTCTTATTTAACTGTACATGCCATGTTTTCTATTTATACGAAAATAAAATCATCTATCTTCCCATAAAATAAACCATCTATCTTGTTTTAAAGTTTGATTTCTTACTAAAATATATATTTGTTTGTAAGATATCCTAATCATTTTTATCGTGTTTAGAGTTAAACTCGAAAAGTATATATTAACAGTATTTTAATTCATATAATACACGGTATTCACATATTTCTGCAGAGAATATGAATAATTTTTATTTGGATATAATTTTCCTCTAAATTAGTTTAGATGAAAATTATTCTAACTCACTATGTAATGAGTATCCACATGTATTTTTAAGTCATTTATCTATATTATTACGCTCCGTTTATTTCAAAGTAAAATATTTTCAAATGTAAAATATTTTACGTATAAAATATTTTACTGAAAATATTTTCATTTTACCATGTTTGACTGCATGTAAGGAAAATCATTTCAAAGTTTTGTTTGATGTATTTTTAAGTCATTTATCTATACTATTACGCTCTGTTTATTTCAAAGTAAAATATTTTCAAATGTAAAATATTTTACTGAAAATATTTTCATTTTACCATGTTTGACTGCATACAAGGAAAATCATTTCAAAGTTCTCCGTTTATTTCAAAGTAAAATATTTTCAAAATGTGTAAAATATTTTACTGAAAATATTTTCAAATGTGTAAAATATTTTACTGAAAATATTTTCATTTTACCATGTTTGACTGCATACAAGGAAAATCATTTCAAAGTTTTGTTTGATGTAAAATTTGAACATCTTTCTAACTCACAACACACCGGATCAGTATATATCCAACCATAGATATGGGGGGGGGGGGGGCAAATGCATAGGATAATAGGGGATTGCAAATGGATCTTGAGGGATCTTTTGGCAGAGAACAGGCTGCAAGACAGGATCAATTGTGAGAGATTCCCAGCAGATAACAAGATCAGTACCACCAAGGGAGGACCACAATTCTCTCTATCCATGAAAATGACTCAGGTAATTGAAATAGTGAAGGGAAATCCCAGTAAGAGATGCATTCAATTTGAGTACACTTGCAGTCGTCATTGCCATTTCTAGATTCATTGTAAATTTGTAACGGTCTAGCCATAGCCAAAAAGGTAGTGTATCGGGACAGAGAGAGTGAAACAAATGTAAAATATTTTACCAATATTTCAAGTGTAAAATATTTTACATAAATTTGCCTTCATTGGTTTCATTGATTGAAAATATTTTATCTTTGACCAAATATTTTACTCCAAAACAGACACCGTAAAATGTGAAAATATTTTCCTGAAAATATTTTACATCAAAACAAACAGAGCGTTAATAACAGGATTTCGGTTTGGTTTTCAACTTTTTGCGTATTAAAATACCCTCACACAAATTATTAAACTCTCTTAAATACCTCTATCATTTAGCTAAATAATTTTAAATAAAAAAACACAAACTGGTTAAAAGAGTAATTTATTTTTCCTAAATTTTAGGTTTTTTCTTTTATCTTCTCCATTTAGCCTAAAACTTAGGAGATTGTCTCTGTCTTATTTTTAAACATTATTCACGTTATCTTATCTCTTTCTTTAAAAAACAAAATACACACGTTTATTTATATATTACTTTTAAACATTATAACACTAAACCAAAAAAATAAATAAATAAGCGCGTGTGATGAATCTAGTATTATATATTTAAAAGTAATATCACCTAATGAGTTATTTAAATAAAATATACATAGATGATCATCTGAACCACTACATAGTAGATCGAATTAAAACTTTAGGATTGTTTATTAAAGAACCATTTGTAACAAAAAAAAAAAATTAGTGAGGTTACATTGGAAGGGATTTTTATAAAACTAAAATTTAGGATTTAAAATTGAGTAAACTGTTGGGTTTAGTGTGTACTAGTTTTTAGGGGGAAAATGTATCAAACGTACGTGAGATATGTTTAGATTGAGAGTGTGCTAAATTTTAGGAAAAAAAAGCTTCTCTGGTATTTTTTTTTTTAATTTTAATTTTTTTGAATTACAATTTTAACCCTAATTTTTATTTGTTAAGAATAAAGATTATCTAAGTAAATTAGGGGTATTTTTGATATTTTTTGAAGTCATAACTAATTTTTTGAATCCTCTTAATATATATTTGCACATGCAACGAGGCTCTTTTTTTTTTTTTTTTTTTTTTGAGTTTAATGTAATTTTTCAATTTGAATTTATCTATTGTTAGTGAGATTACACTAGAAGGAATTTTTAAGAAACTAAAATTTAGTATTTGAAATGGAGTAAAATGCTAGTTTTAGAGTATGCTAGTTTTTTGGAAAAAAAATAGTATCAAATGTGTATGAGATATATTTAAATAAAGACTGTGGTGATAATTTTTAGGAAAAAAATTTCTTGGATATATATATATTTTTGAATTTTGTTGAATTAAAATTTTAACCCAATTTTCTAATTTTTAAGAATAAAAATTATCTAAATTAGGAGTATTTTTGACATTTTAAGAAGTCATGACTAACTTTCAGAATCTTCTTAATATATAAAGATGAATATATATATATATATATATATATATATAATGCACAAAGTTAGCTTGTTTTTATAAACAATTTCAGTCATAGCATTCTGTTAATTAAAGATAATAATCTCTATAAAAAAAGAAGAAGATAATAATGAACTAGAAAAAAAAAAAAATAGTTACATGTCAACATGAAAAATAAGGAAAACCATATAAATTATACGATCGCATTTGTTTTCTTTTTCTTTCTTTGTTTTTGGTAAGGTAATTGTATAAATGAAAATTAAGTCATAAAAAAGTAATAAAGTAATAAAAATTAATATGCGGCCTCATCCATGCAAAATGGAATATGCATCTATAGCAATATAGCATCAGTGAGAAAATATTATAATAAACATGTGCTTAAAAGAAGTCAAAAGCTCTGTAAGTTCTATATATATATATATATATATATATATATATATAAAATGAAAGTAGTGTTTTACAAGAAAATACTAACCATTCATTTCTTTTAATTATTTATTAATTAAGGTGGAATGTGAGGTGTCTTATGCTTTTTTAATTATTTTTTATCTAAACAATATCAATGATCATGATAATGACATTCACTTTAAGATTAGACAACTTTAATAAAACAAAAGAGGGAAAAAAAATGAAGCATGGTTGAACGAGTAATATTAATTAATGCTGATGATTTATTTATTTTCTTGTTAAATATTGAGAGGGGGGATATGTCATTTTCAGTCATCATTTTTTTAATATATAAATGACATCTGTAAGAATGGCTTTTGGTTATATATGCAGGGTTTGATGATAAGGTTGGACTACTTCGGTAAAGAAAAAGTGGAAAAAATTGAAGGAAAACTTTGTTTTTTACTGACAAAAGTCTCCAATTAATGTGATGATGAAACTTTTTTTTTTCTCTTTTTACCATTTTTTATTGGGTTCTTTTGTGTTTAGTATATAATATAAAATATAAAATATAATATCAAAAATGGGTATTGTAGGGACCGGTTTTGGGCACTTCTACGAGTTAAGAGAGTGGACCCAAGCCCAGCTAACCCTGCAATGAATTTATAGATAATGGGTTCAAGAACTAGGCCCTAGTGAGGAATGCAGCGGCCATGCATAGTCATACGTGAGTGTTTAATAACTTAAACATTAACTGGGATGCACAATAATGCTCCTCGGACTGGCCTTTCAGAGCTTGGAGTTCTTATTACTTCTTTGAAGGATGGTTACAAGGTCTGAGAGAATACAAGTTGCTACAGTACTTCCTAATTCTGGTTTCTCCGTCCGTCCCTCTTCAAGAGGGACTTCTTACATTATATACATCTCTCTCGGTTGATCCTACCCCTACATTTGTTGATCAGCCAGGCCACCACTTGAGAGTCTGTCCCATCAGCCGCATTCTCATCCCTCCTGTGGGTTGCAGCGCCCAAAACGGCACTGTTCAGGGGTCCTATCCTCATTAATGCGACCAGGGCGTTAGTTGAGGGCATTAAATGTGGAGGTGACAGTTCATCTGGGACTTGCTCCTCCACCATGCTTCCTTTGCTGGTGCTTGGTACTTGCTTTTTGCTCCTTGGATGCTCGGGGAGACTCCCTTTGATGGTGTGCTGCTTGTCTACTTTCAGATCTCGGAGGTCCGAGGACGTTATCATTTTCGGCACTGTTTCCTGGGCAATTGGGCTTTACACTTTCGTCCTCGGACCTTGGACGCGTCCTCGGCGTGGGCCTTTGGGCCTGGCTCGAAGTGGGCCGGGGTTGCCTGACTCTTTCTGGCCCCACAGGTATTTTTATTTTATTTTTAGATAGTTATAGTATTCTATGACAATTCAAACTTTTTTCTCTTTAAACCTTCAAGTATTTTGTGTATAGGAAGACGTTAATTAAGCTCTAAAATTCTTGACTATTAGATATAAAAAAAAAAAATGTTCTTGTCTATTAGTTATGAACTTAGAGAAAAGTAATGTTATTTTTAATCACGGTTCTATTCACTCTAATAACTTATTTCATAAAAAGATCCTAATTTCTTCATGCTAGCATCATCAGCATTATCCAATTCAAAATGCATTTAAATAAAAACACAAAAACACACAGTTAATTATCTTTAACTTTATAAGATATTTAGTCACTTGTCATTGCATTGCAATGTGTCATATGGTTGATTTTTCACTCAAATTTTTTTAAGTATTTCTTTTTTTAAATGTCAAATTGATTTATGACTTCTTTTTTATATATATACACACACATACACGCACAACTTTTTATAAACTCTTTTTTTTATTTCTTAATTAAGTACAACTATACCACTTTTTATTAAAAATCAATTAATAAAAAGCCAAATAAATAGGTGCCAAGTGAACACCAACATAAAACTTTGCGAAATTTGTATTTTTGGTAAGATTTATAATACGTTGATAACGCTCCTACTTTTGCTTACATCATATCATCTCTTCGTCATCTGTGTATTTTGTAACAACATATAATGACAAGTCAGCTGATCTGTTGCAAATTTGACTTGTCAAAATAATGCCAAAATAAGTAGGGATGACTATGAGGCGATACAGGGTCGGATCATGTGCAAACCATGGATAATTTTGAGGTATGTTACTATCCCTAATGATGTGATTCAATGCCGATGAGAGAGAAATGAAAGGGGTTAGCGTGAGAGTGTGAAGAGAGAGATACAAGTGTTTTTTTGTGATAATTGCAATGTTTACCTCTTGTCAAAGAATATATATAACTTTTTAAAACCTCTTTTTTTTTTTTTTTTTCTTAAGTACAACTATACCAATTTTTAGTGAGAAAAAATTAATAAAAAGCCAAATAAACTAGTGTCAAGTGAACACCAACATAAAAATTGACGAATTTTGTATTTTTGGTAAGATTTATATAGGATTCGTTTATTTTGTGTGAAGTGTTTCCTATGGAAAAATAATTTGGTTTTCATTGTTTGGTTGTAACCTATAAAATTAGTTTTTCAACATTTGGTTGTACTAAAATTCCCAATGACGATTGCAATTTAGGGAGGAAATCCAGGATTGGTGTGGTGGTAGTAACAATTGATCATAGAAACAAAGATAACGAGTAAGTGGTGATGGTGGTCAACAATTAGTGGTTGTGGATATTTGGTGGTTGAAGATCAATAAGCGGCGGTCAGTAGTTAAGCAGAGGGTGAGGTGAGTGGTCTATGGCCAGTTATTGGTAGGGGTGGCAAATGGGCGGGTTGGGTCATAAATGGGTTGGGTGTGTAATTACCCATTTATCCATTTATAAACCGTTTATATATAAATTAATTATCCATTACCAACCCAACTCATTTAATTAGTAACCCACCCATTTAACCCAATATGGCTCAAATACCTCTAAAACTACTTGAATACCCTATTGGCCTCTAAAATTACCAAAATACCCTTAAATACCTAAAATGATACAAATACCCCTACACTTCCAAAATTACCAATATACCCTTGGACATCCAAAATTATCCCCAAAATCTCTAAAATGAGCAAAATACCCATGAAACCTCTAAAATGACCAAAATACCTCCAAAATCTCTAAAATGACCAAAATACCCCATAAACCCAAAAAATGACCAAAATACCCCCGAAACCTAAAAAATGACCAAAATACTTCCAAAACCTAAAAATGACCAAAATACCCCCAAAACCCAAAAAAATGACCAAAATACTCCCAAAACCCAAAAAATGACCAAAATACATCCAAAACCCAAAAATGACCAAAGTACCCCCAAAACCCAAAAAATAACCAAAATACTCCTGAACCCTAAAAAATGACCAAAATACCCCCGAAATCTAAAAATGACCAAAATACTTCCAAAACCCAAAAAATGACCAAAATAACCCCGAAATCCAAAAATGACCAAAATACTTCCGAAACCTAAAAAATGACCAAAATACCCCCGAAACCTAAAAATGACCAAAATACTTCCAAAACCCAAAAAATGACCAAAATACCCCCCGAAACTCAAAAATGACCAAAATACCCCCAAAATCCAAGAATGACCAAAATACCCCCAAAACCTAAAAATGACCAAAATACCCTCAAAACCCAAAAAATGACCAAAATACCCCCGAAACCCAAAAAATGACCAAAATACCTCAAAAACCTAAAAAATGAACAAAATACCCCTAAAACCTAAAAATTACCAAAATACCCCCAAAACCCAAAAAATTACCAAAATACCTCCAAAGCCTAAAAATGACCAAAATACCCCAAAAACCTAAAAATGACCAAAATACCCCCGAAACCTAAAAATGACCAAAATATTCTCAAAACCCAAAAAATGACCAAAATACCCCCGAAACCCAAAAAATGACCAAAATACCTCTAAAACCTATAAAATGACTAAAATAACCCCGAAACCTAAAAAATTACCAAAATACCCCAAAACCTAAAAATTACCAAAATACTTCTGAATCCTAGAAATTTACCAAAATAACCAAAAAAATCAAAAAATTATTGAAATAACCCTAAAACTAAAAGATGACATAAATGCCCTCGTAACCTAAAAAATGACTAAAATACCCTTAGAATCTAAAAGATGGTCAAAATAACCCCGAAACCTAAAAAATTACCAAAATTCCCTCGAAACCTAAAAAATTACTGAAATTCCCTCGAAACCTATAAAATGACTGAAAGACTCTTAGAACCTTTAATTTGTCAAAAATATCCTCGAAACATCCAAAATACCCTAAACCTCTATTTCGGTAATTTTAGATGTTTCTGGTGTATTTTGGTCATCTTACATGTTTAGCGGTATTTTGGTCATAATTTGGGTTTCAGTGGTTTTTATCGATCATTTTTTTTAGGTTTTGGGGTCATTTTGGTCATTTTTTAGGTTTTGGGGGTATTTCGATTATTTTTTAGGTTACGGGGTAATTTGGTAATTTTTTTCAGTTTTCGGGGGTATGTTAGTCATTCTATAGGTTTCAAATGTATTTTGGTCATTTTTTAGGTTTCGGGATTATTTTAGTCATTTTATAGGTTTTAGAGGTATTTTGGTCATTTTTTGGGTTTCGGGGGTATTTTGGTCATTTTTAGGGTTTTGAGAATATTTTGGTCATTTTTAGGTTTCGGGGGTATTTTGGTCATTTTTAGGTTTTGGGGGTGTAGGGACACGATTTTCAGACCAGGCCCTAAAATGTTTGGAATCTTGGCCCAGTGAGCCCAGTACAATGAATTTGTAGAGAGTGGGTCAAAGAGCTAGGCTATAGTGCATGGGTAACAGTTAATATGGTGTTCATGACAATCAAACAGAGATGAACTGAGTTTATCAAAGAAAGTTTATCCTCGGCACAATCAGAGGGGCTTTGTTCTGGTAAATATTGGATGAGAATGGTTACAAGAGTTCTTGAGATTTCTACAGTGCTTTCTCTCTCAATTGTCAGCCCCCTTTTTATGAAGGGCCTCTTGCATTATATAGTTCCTTTTATATGATCTTGATCCTACACTTGTTGATCTTTTAGGCCACCACTTGAGTGCTTGTCCCATCAGACACCCCGACTGGCTTTCTGTGAGTTGTGGTTTCCAAGGCAACACTGTTCAGAAGTCTTTTCCACATAAATGCGGCTAGAAAAGTAGCTGCAGTGTATTCAATGTAGTGATAGCAGATTTTCCTTAGATATTTCTGAGTTTTATCCTTTAGAACTTCCTGGAATGTCACTTTGACCATTTAGGACTTATATATGACCGTGCTTTAGCTAGTCCGAGGAGATATTCCTCCTCGGACTTGGACTACCATGCTTTCGGCCAAAGCCCCACGCTCTCGGCCAAAGCCCAAAACCCAATTATTGTATGATTTAGGGCCAATGACCCCACAATAGCCCCTCAAAACTCCGATTTTTTCCTCTCATCCGAGGAAAAAGGTGGGGTTTTGAATTCTTAAGAGTTAATTCTACTTTGATCCTTTAATTTACACCCGGGGGAGTGCCGTTTCACGCGCCCCATATTTGTACTGTAAATTGCTCCTTTCAGAGCTACCAATCTGAGGGGTTGGTTATAATTTTGGGTCTGTCTTGACACTTATAGAAAGATGCCATGTGTGTTAATTTTCCCAAAGCATGTGGTCCGAGGACCCATGCATGGCTAAGTTTCTTAGCAGGAGGTCTGAGGGACCCGACATAGCTAAGGCTCTTCTTAGCAGGAGGTCTGAGGGACCCGACATAGCTAAGGCTCTGTTTAAGCACTACTCCCGGGTGCCTTAAAAGGCTTAGCCTCAAGTGCAAAGATGCCACTGAGTGTTAACCAACTCATATCATCTGGTCCGAGGACTACAGACATGATTAAGTTTAAGTTTAAACACCTGAGAAAGTTGCCACTGAGTGTTAACCAACTCATATCATCTGGCATGATTGAGTTTAAGTTTAAACACCTGAGAAAGATGCCACTGAGTGTTAACCAACTCATATCATCTGGTCCGAGGACTACAGACATGATTGAGTTTAAGTTTCAACACATGAGAAAGATGCCACTGAGTGTTAACCAACTCATATCATCTGGTCCGAGGACTACAGGCATGATTGAGTTTAAGTTTAAACACATGAGAAAGATGCCACTGAGTGTTAACCAACTCATATCATCTAGTCCGAGAACTACAGGCATGATTGAATTTAAGTTTAAACACCTGAGAAAGTTACCACTGAGTGTTAACCAACTCATATCATCTGGTCCGAGGACTACAGGCATGATTGAGTTTAAGTTTAAACACCTGAGAAAGTTGCCACTGAGTGTTAACCAACTCATATCATCTGGTCCGAGGACTACATGCATGATTGAGTTTAAGTTTAAACACCTGAGAAAGATGCCACTGAGTGTTAACCAACTCATATCATCTGGTCCGAGGACTACAGGCATGATTGAGTTTAAGTTTAAACACTTGAGAAAGATTCCACTGAGTGTTAACCAACTCATATTATCTGGTCCGAGGACTACAGGCATGATTGAGTTTAAGTTTAAACACTTGAGAAAGTTGCCACTTCCTCTCATGGAGGTTCAGCGAACTCAGCCACTAGATTCGCGAGAACTAGCCCCTTAACAGAGGTACGGGGCATATACTTGATGTCAAGAGCCCCTAGAACTGTGTCCCATATAGCAATCCTTCCCGTGTAATCAACACTTCGAAGTGTAGACCTGAGTGAAGGCTGAGTTATGACAACAACCGTGTGTGCTCTTGGAAATAATGGGGAAGCTTTCCTGTAGCCTGCACCACCGCCAAAATGGCCTTTTCCAGGGACTCTTGCTGATGGGAGTTTGATCTTACCATGACTAACCGTTGCACTCACTATCACGCAAGCTCTCCCCACAGACGGCGCCAATTGTAGGGACACGATTTTCAGACCAGGCCCCAAAATGTTTGGGATCTTAGCCTAGTGAGCCCAGTACAATTAATTTGTAGAGAGTGGGTCAAAGAGCTAGGCTATAGTGCATGGGTAACAGTTAATATGGTGTTCATGAAAATCAAACAGAGATGAACTGAGTTTATCAAAGAAAGTTTATTCTCGGCACAATCAGAGGGGCTTTGTTCTGGTAAATATTGGATGAGAATGGTTACAAGAGTTCTTGAGATTTCTACAGTGCTTTCTCTCTCAATTGCCGGCCCCCTTTTTATGAAGGGCCTCTTGCATTATATAGTTCCTTTTGGATGATCTTGATCCTACACTTGTTGATCTTTTAGGCCACCACTTGAGTGTTTGTCCCATCAGACACCCCGACTGACTTTCTGTGAGTTGTGGTTTCCAAGACAACACTGTTCAGAGGTCTTTTCCACATAAATGCGGTTAGAAAAGTAGCTGCAGTGTATTCAATGTAGTGATAGCAAATTTCCCTTAGATATTTATGAGTTCTTATCCTTTAGAACTTCCTGGAATGTCACTTTGACCATTTAGGACTTATAAATGACCGTGCTTTAGCTGGTCCGAGGAGATATTCCTCCTCGGACTTGGACTACTAGGCTTTCGGCCAAAGCCCCACGCTCTCGGCTAAAGCCCAAAACCCAATTATTGTATGATTTAGGGCCAATGACCCCACAGGGGGTATTTTGGTAATTTTTAGGCTTTGGAGGTATTTTAGTCATTTTTTGGGTTTTGGGGGTATTTTGGTAATTTTTAGGTTTTGGGGGTATTTTGTTCATTTTTTAGGTTTTGGGGGTATTTTGGTCATTTTTTGGATTTCGGGGGTATTTTGGTCATTTTCTGGGTTTTGAGGGTATTTTGGTCATTTTTAGGTTTCATGGGTATTTTGGTAATTTTTAGGTTTTAGGGGTATTTTGGTCATTTTTTAGGTTTTGGGGGTATGTTGGTAATTTTTAGATTTTGGGGGTATTTTGTTCATTTTTTAGGTTTTGGGGGTATTTTGGTCATTTTTTGGGTTTTGGGGGTATTTTGGTCATTTTTTGGGTTTTGAGAGTATTTTGGTCATTTTTAGGTTTCGGGGGTATTTTGGTCATTTTTTGGTAATTTTTAGGTTTTGTGGGTATTTTGGTCATTTTTTGGGTTTTGAGGGTATTTTGGTCATTTTTAGGTTTCGGGGGTATTTTGATCATTTTTTGGGTTTTGGGGGTATGTTGGTAATTTTTAGATTTTTGGGGTATTTGTTCATTTTGTAGGTTTTGGGGGTATTTTGGTCATTTGTTGGGTTTTCGGGGTATTTTGGTAATTTTTTGGGTTTCAGGGGTATTTTGGTTATTTTTTTAGGTTTTGGGGGTATTTTGGTCATTTTTTTTTGGTTTTGGAGGTATTTTGGTCATTTTTTCGATTTTGGGAATATTTTGGTCATTTATTAAGTTTCAAGAGTATTTTGGTCATTTTCTAGAAATTTAGATTTTATGTTGTTTATTTAAATTTTAGATGAGTTTAGTGGATATTAGTGGATTTATCTATTTAGACCCATCTAATTAAATAACCAAATGAGTCTTTACCCATTTAACCCAAATATTCAAATGGGTTGGGTTAAAACTTATCCAAATAAGGTGGGTAATGGGTGAGTTCATGGATATGGGTAAAAATTACTACCCCTAGCTATTGGCAGTGGCATGGATGGGCTAACGTCAATAAGTTGGGTGAAGCTACAAAACTGCCTACGTTTTTTAGAAGTGTAAAACTTTCTTCTTCTTTTTTTTTTGCCAATTTTGTACTCCATTGCGTCACAATTTCGGTTACAACAAACACTAAAAAATACGGAAAAAACATTTATAAAGCTCACCAACCTTAGCCTACATGCGCAGGCTTGATAACAAGTATACTCAGAGGCTACGTAAGCACGTATCCAAACTTGCGTGGGCAAAACCAGGAGTTTTTCCATTTATTATCATTAGTTTTAAAATTTTAAAATTTAGGATCTATTTGGATATCGCTTATTACTATAAATTGAAAACTGAAAACACTGTAACAAAATAATTTTTAAATTTGTGAATAGTACCGTGAGACCCAGTTTTAAAGTTCTTTTTGCTGAATAAAGTACTTGCAGATTTCATGAACAATGCATGAGACCTACTAGAAAACGTACAATGCAACTGAAAACACTTTTCAGCTCTATCCAAACGTTCACTTAGTAATTTTAAAAATAGCAAAATGTTGTTGTTTTAGGAGTACTTATCGGCAACTCACTTAATGGAGTGGATGAAAGGATTACATTGAACACAAATAAAACTTATAGGATTGAAATAAATAAATTGGAAGTCATAGGACTAAATCAAATTTTGTACAAGAGCCAATAACCTAGTACTTCAGATGCAATAGATAGGGAAAGAAGAAATAAATGGGGGAATTCAGAATTGGTGTGTGTTTTTCTAGTCATAATTTGTATTTGTGTGTGGGGAAACACTAGAGAAAGAGAGTAAAGCATCCCTGAGTGCAGGCTGCAGGTTCAACAATGTGTCATACATGCATTGGCTTATTCTCTCTTTCTTTCTCTCTCATTGATGTCGTTGGCAATTCAGTGCATCAAACTACTTTTCCTTTCTATAATCATGTTGTTTATGTTCAGTATCAAGATTAGAAAGCAATATTATAATGCATTACATTACATGTAACTACGCCAATCGAAGCAGGAAGACTTAGCTGAGTTGAACATATTCACCGAACTTTGATTAATTATATGAACCTTGTAAAACTAAAATATATTCCCTAAGTATACCTTTTAGATATAACAAATCAAAGAACTACGTTTGAAATTACAAAACTACGTACATTCATTCATCTATCTCTTTTAGCAGTTAAAAATGGAGACAAATTCCCATAGAGACCAACATGGCCCAGATCACCAAGCTACCAAGAATCTAGTTTGTACAGTTTAGTTTACTAGATTGAGATTTTTGGGGCTTTGTGGCACAAGTTTATAATATGAGTGTTTCACTGTTTTTGTTAGTCTTGTGGGAGTTGATTCATTGTATCTTATCTAAATTGAAGCAATGGTCGACATGTGTTTATAAACTTTGTACGTACAATCATGTTTCTTTTTCTTTTTCAAATACACTTATACAAACAGCTTTACTAGCTGAAGTGTCCCTCCTGCGTTTATTTATGATCTTAAATGATGAATGATCTCTAGCTAATTGACTATAGGCGCAGCCAAACGTGCTCAAAATTTCATTTGTTTAATAAGTTATAGGTAATGTGATTTTATGGTAGAGTTAAAATTTGTGAGACTTCTGCATGGTCATTGTTAATAACTTATATAATATATATATATATATATATATAATTGGTTTGTCTCTTTCATCATAGTAGGAAAAAGATTTGTTAGAGTTCTACCAGATAGGATTTTCTTTTTTTGGAAAAATATTATCACTATTTTTTTCTATGAGCTCTAATCACCCACATTAACACAAAAAAAAACATGCAATTTTGTTGGTAAAACTAAAATATTTCTTGTTTTTTACTATTATTAAAGAAACTTTTGGGCAAATTTCATAGAATATCCTTTCCCTTCCCCTCTAAGGACAATAATAGGTCAGATTTTTTTTGGGTTTTTTGACCCAACCAAACTTTTGGGTTCACATTTTAAAATTCGTTAGGATCTGGGTTTTATACCCTAGATAGCCAAACCTAACCTGATTATTAATTTAAATTACTATAATACCCCTATTTTATTTTTTTTGTTACACAAAAAGTTAGAGTTTATATAATAAAAGTTAGCGTGCCTTTTTTTTGGGTTTCAAATACTACTGTACTTAATTGAATGTAAATGTGCTTACTAAAGACTTGTATTTTGTTAGATAGTATTTTTTTAATGTTCAATTTTAGGTTAGCTCATGATAAGATAAACAAATGTATTTAGTACAGGTTTGAATTTTTCAAATATACTTGGAATGAATTTTGAATAGGATAAATTTAACACGATGGTGTATACAAAATAATTTGAATTTGAAAATTTTTGCTCTTACCTTTTTGGATTTATATATAAATGGAATGAACTTAGATTAGAATTCCTAAAATTTAATACGAGGATGTATATCAAATAATTTAAATTTGAAATTTTTTGTATTCAAACCTAAACACACCACCATTCCAATGACCTCTTGTAACACTTCCATCACATAACATCCTAACGAATTTCAATTTTGGGCGTTAACTTGTCATTTCAAACCAAATTTTGGAACTAGAATTTTGGAGTTCACATCTAGTCGATCAACTTTTTCTAAGAAATTGCATAATATTTAACTTAAAAAAAATATTTATTTGTTTATTAATTTTTGCCACTCTTTAGTGAAATTTGCTTTATTTTTCTTTAAAAAGTACCATCTAGCATCCAAAAGCTTTTGATAAAAGTACATTTAGTTAAAATAAAAGTATTTATTTGTTTATTAGCCTTTTCTAAAGTAGTGGAATCCACTTTATTCTTCTTTGATGAGTACAATCTAGCATTCAAAAGTTTTCAATAAAAGTAAGAGTATTAACACAAGTGTTGCGGGTTCTAGTTAACTTAACTAGTAAAGTCTCTGATAGTTGAATAAGAAATTTATGGTTTAATCTTTGCCTATATCAAAAATCGATTAGCGTATTCGTCTGATAATAAAGAACTATCATCTGGAGCAGACGATATAGATTGAAACAATCTAAAAAAAAAAAAAACAAGGGTAGTTTTTGTTATACATATTGTTTGTAAATATATAGTGCTCAAAGAAAAGTGTTAGGACTATTATAAAGTTCACAACTTTTGTTGTAACTCGCCACATGGCGAGTTGTTACAAAAGTTGTGTAAACAGTTGTGATCCTAGTATGGTTCCTGCCCAAATACACTGAAAACACTTGGATTAGGATTGGCTCCAATTACCCCTTCTCACTCACAAATTTTTACTACACTCACTTTTTAACTTTTATTTTTATTTTTTACATTTTTTATTTAATGGTTGAAATTGAAAGTTACTTTTTTTCAACTTTCAACCTCATATATTAACATCAAGAGATATTGCATCATGTACATTGCACCTTATATATTGCACCTCATCTCAATTCAACTTAGGGTCTGTTTGGATACCGTTTATTACTAAAAACTGAAAATACTGGAGCAAAATAAATTTTAAAAGTGTAAATAGTGCCGTGAAACTCAATTTTAAAGATAGATTTACGTTTTTCCGTACTTACGGGTCCCATGAACAGTGCACGGAACCCTGCCAAAAAACGCAAACGCGTTGCTATCCAAACCCAGCTTTAGAGTCCGTTTGGGATGTGATGCAAGTTTCAACTTATTTGAATTTTTAGCTTCTTTTTTGGTATTAGTCATGAGTCTCGTTATACTATTCAACTAACTTTTAGGGTGTGTTTGTTTAGAGGTGAAATAGGGAGGATGAAAAACTTTTGAGAGAAAATATGAGAAAAAATAAATTTGTGTGTTGTTTGATTGGGAGGAGGGGAAAGAAAACTTTTGTGTGGGGCTCAGGCATTTTCCACCTGGGCCCACAAAAACTTTTCTCTCCAAAATGGAGAGAAAATGTTGTGGCCTGTTGTGTACCAAAAATACTTTCACTTTTTATTACTCTCACCTACCTCTCTCACTTTTCCACGTCTTGTGACCTATCAACCTTATTGCCTCTTCATCCTTATCTCTCAGCATCTTTAAAGCAACGTGAACTCCAGGTTTTTTTTTTTTTTTTTTTTGCCTTGCCCGGTTTTTAGTGTAAGGGTCATTGTATTATTGAAAAGGCAAGTGGATAATTTTTTTTTTGAAAATGTCATCCCAGTTTAGATAACAATGGTAATGTGTATAAATAATTTTTTTTTGAAAATGTCTTTCCAGTTAATGCATAATCAATTTTTGTTGCCCATAAATTTTAAATTATATATAATAGTAATAAAGAAAAGTAATATAAATGTATATGTATTTGTGTTAATTTTTATATTATTTAATGAGTGTAAATATATCTATTTTTTATATATCATATAAAAAGGACATAATAGCAAATTTATATAAATTACATTTTCCATCCTTCCATTTTTCTATCCAACTAAATAAAAGAGTTTTTCACCCTCTCACTTTTCCACTTCTCCAACCAAACACACAAGAGGGAAAATCAAATCTTTTTTATCCTCCTACTTTTCCATCTTCATTCTAATTTTCCATCTTCTCACTTTTCCACTTTTCTAACCAAACGGACCCTTAATTTTTTTCGACAGTATTTTCAACAAATTTTTTTAAAATTTCAACTAAATAAATTATTTCCAAATTCGATTTTAAGACATTTTTAATGTATTTTGGCAGTGGGGAAACAAACACTGTACACAACAGGATTTTCCAGCACAAAAACTGATACACACTCACTGTGTAGTCACTATCCCCACATTCCTACGTGGGCCTCTCACATGGGGTTAATGTAGTAAGTGCACAACTCCACAAGACATATAAGGGCAAAACCGTAATTCCAATTATATAAAAAAAGAGAAAAAAAAGAAAAGAAAACGTACTAAGTTGTCAGATACATACGTGGATTTTGCAACGAAACGAGAGAGAGACTCACACTCTTCTTTTGGCACTTGGCAGTTTTCTTTCTCTCTTTCATTCGTAGCTTTCAACCGTTACGTTCCTATGTCAATTTTCATGCTTTCATTTTCCATTTGTTTTTTTCTTGTTTTTAGTTTTACACTGATTCTTAATAAATACCCTTCTTTGCTTTTTCATTTTTTTTTTTAATGTAGTTCTGGGTTTCAAAGGGAAATGGGATTTCTGGGGAGTTTACTAGGAATCATTGGATTTGGAATTGGAATCCCACTTGGTCTTTTACTGGGTTTTTTACTATTCATTTATGTCGAGCCTGGTGATGTTAAGGTAATATATTTTTAATTTACTAATGCCTGTAACTCTAAGACTCTTATCTTCTTTCTTATAATCAACTATATATATGTTATATAATGGTGATCAGTGACATTCTTAATTATACTATATATTTGAATTTTTGGGTTAATTTTATGGTTAGTGTTACTTGGTATTGGTGTTTTTTTTTTAATAAAAAAATTTCTTGCTTGGGAAGGTTTATTATGTGTGTAGACTATAGTATTACTTTTATTAGAAATTATTAGATATAATATTTGATGCATGTGTTGAGTAGCAAGTTTGTCTCCGCAGAAAATTTTGGCATGGCCGACATCGACAAGAACAATGTGACACTCGTTATTTGCAGTTTATAATCGGAATTTTATGTTGATGAATCTCTTAGAGGTCTTAATTTGAAGTGTTTTTTTTTTGGTTCATTATTCACAAAAGTTGTTTTTATGTACTGTTTTAAGTGAGTGGTAGTTCTTCGAGACTTGCTATCATTCATATAGATGAGGCCTAGCAGTTGAAAGTTGAAACCATTGAGACAATTGAGAAGTAGTCTTATGTATTTGATATATGCATTTTCCTTCTCACAATATGTGGATCCCACATGATTCTTGAATCCACACATTGTGGGAGGGATGATCTTATATAGGGTATTGATTCTTACACATTTCTTATTGTATATCGTCCATTCACATCACCAATTTCATGTTTTAAATGTGGACACCGCGTGTGAAATTATGGATTTTGTGTGTGTAGTGTGTACATTAACAAATGTGAGATAACAATTTTCGAATTCTATATGCATTGTTTATTTTTCCACATAGTGTTTAGAGTCTTTTGGCAATTATTTTTTATTTTTTATTTTTAAAAAAGAACCGAAATGTTTGACAAATATGGATAAGATGGATGCCGGATGATTTAACTTGTATTTTAACATGAGTGTTATCTGTCATTACATCTCTAGGATACTTAAACATAGCAGCTCATAATACTTGTTATATGAAACTTCCAAGTGTAATACCCCTCTTTGGGAAAATCTCTTATAGACTTCAATCATGTGCATTCATCCTCAATTATTATTTATTTATTTTTTTGTGTGGAAAATAATCTATGTTGTGATTTGTCAGTGAAGTAACTCTTTTGAACCTACATTCGCAGGAACCAATTAGTAGACCAATTCATGAGTTTGACACAAACTCTTTGCTTGATATTTTGCCTGAGATTCCCTTGTGGGTGAAGCATCCTGATTATGATCGAGTGGGTTCTAAGCTCCTGTCCCCTTTCTTTTTCTGTTTAAATTTGATGAGTAACATTTTACATTATGTTGTTCATACATTTTATTTATGTTCAAAATTGTATAATTGTGCAGATTGACTGGTTGAACAAGTTGCTGTCTGATATGTGGCCTTACCTCGAAAAGGTGATCAGAAGTTTTCGGGATAAAACTAATTTTTCTTTAATAAAAAAAACCGAGCAAGTCAGTTCTAAATGATAATAGTACCAGGGGAATTTGACAATTTTTATAATGATCCATTTAATGCTCAAGTTTGCAGGCAATATGTGACGTTATAAAAAGCATGGCAGAGCCTGTATTCGCAGAGTACATTGGCAAGTTTAAGTTAAAGTCAGTAGAGTTTAAAAACCTGAGTCTTGGAACTATCCCCCCTTCAATTCATGGTAAGTAAAATGAATTGAATTTTGAAGCAACTTAATCACAGTATTTTAGACTTTGTAACATGTACCAGAACCATCTAATTTAAAATTTTAATTATTCTTTTATTTAATTGTGGGATTTTATTCATCGATTGGCAGGTATCAAAGTGCATGAAACTAATGAGAATGAACTAATATTTGAGCCTGCAGTTAGATGGGCTGGAAATCCCAACATAACTCTGGTGTTGAAATTATTGTCACTTCGGATTACGGTGCAGGTGAGAAGATAGTTCAAATAGTTTATGTGGGTGTTTGGGAACTTGATGAAAATATGACATACTTGCATTGTGATTTTTATATCATTTGACATGTCTTCTTTCTCTTTGTAGACTGCTTAAGTCAACTTACATTTTTCATCATTTAAAAATAATGAGTTCAGTTCAACATCTTACTTATTGACCTTCTATTGTTTTATTACTTTATTTGCTTGATGACAGTAGTTTAGTTGATGAAGCATTAAAATGGGATAAAAATTGGTTCTAAATTATATCATTCTGTTGTGGGTTAAAATGCCAAGTTATTCTTTATGGTTATGTAAGACAATTTTCAAAAATTGTTCATGCTTTTTCTCTCAGCTGGTGGATGTACAATTATTTGCAGTGCCACGCATAATTTTGAAACCTCTTGTGCCAACATTCCCATGTTTTGCGAGTGTAGCAGTGTCTTTGATGGAGAAGGTAACTTAGAGTCTGAGACATGAACAATTTGCCAGTTTCCATATGCAATGATGTGAATCTAAGTTTATGTCTCATGTACTTAAGTGACAAGTATGTTTTATATGTGCAGCCACACTTAGACTTTGGACTGAATTTACTGGGAGGGGATATTATGGCGATTCCTGGTGTATATCAATATGTTCAGGTGCCCTGTCTTTTGGGTTTCAAATCAGCCATCTGCTTTAAAGTTTTATATGATGATTTGTTATATTATGGTTAGATGAGCTGTCTTTAACTGCACAGTCAATCACCAATGATACAGTAATATTTGTAAGATAGGCTTCATTTTGTCAATCCATCTTATATAAAATACTCTAATTATAATTTTTTAAATTATCTTGAGTATTGGTTGAGCTTTAGAGTATGGCAAAACAGCTAACATGATTCCTTAGAAATAGATTAAAGTACATGTTTCAAACTAATAATTCAAATTTACCCTAAAAAACACATAAGAATCCCAACTACCTCTCTAATCCATTTGTATATTAAGTTGACTTTTAGTATGGTTTATATTGCATTATGAGGGATAAGATATAGTTATAATCTTCTATTGTTTTATTATTCCTCAAGAAAGCCATGTTAAGTATTGGACCTATAACCTATTGGTTGGCCATCTTTAAATTTTTTTGGGGGGGTGGGGGAAGCAATGGATTTTTTTTAGTTTGCATAGCTGACTAACTTACTTTATCTTGGTAAACTTATGAACCTAAATGTAAATTGAAAAAGGCATAGCTGTCCATCAGCACTCATTCACATTTGAAAACTCACTTAGAAGTGTACCTGGTAGATAACTGTCATTGAGATTCAATCTATTATGATTAAGTACAAAATTGGACATTTTACTTGGGAGGGGTGCAAAAAGAATTTTGTATCCCTCAAGATTTGAGTTGGATGTGAGAATGCACGCACTCTTATGTTTACAGGAAATAATTTATGTATTGCTAAGGAGTGTGTAACAATTTGTATTTGAATGTTTATTTGTAAGTATGAAGGATTGAAGCGCATATTCTTTGAAAGTTTTGGAAGTCTTCTTTAATTTCAAAATGGAATATCACAAATATGATTATCATATAGTAGCATATTTAAAAAAAAAAAAAAAAAAACTTATTTCTCTGTTGCTGGCAGGATATCATAAAAAAACAAGTTGCAAGCCTCTACCTCTGGCCCCAAACTTTTGAAATACCAATTCTTGATGGTTCAGTGTAAGTTCATATATGCCACTGTAAAGTTAAGGATGTATGATATTCAGTATCAAGGAAAACACTGTTATATGGATTCAGACATTACTTTATTGGAAAATGATTTAGTGGGATACTTGTGAGTTAAGGATTCAATGACAATTAATTATTTTAAAATTGAAATGCTAAATATCTGCCATGTGATTCCACATAGGTTCTTCACTACCTTGCAGATTAAGAATTGGTTGAGTAAATTTTGGTTATGGTGGTTTCATTTAGCAGAAATTTTCAATAATTTATCTGTTCTTTTCTTTGTCGATAGAGGGTCTACGAAGAAGCCTGTTGGCATACTACACGTGAAAGTTGTGCGTGCAATCAAACTCTTGAAGATGGACTTATTGGGAGCATCTGATCCTTATGTTAAACTCAGCCTAAGTGGAGACAAGCTTCCACCAAAGAAAACTTCTATAAAGATGAAGAACCTGAACCCTGAGTGGAATGAGGACTTCAAGCTTACAGTAAAGGACCCAGAGTCTCAAGTTCTTCAGTTACATGCCTATGACTGGGAGAAGGTTTTGTATTTTGTTTTCCACTTATAATTTATTGCTTGAGTATTTAAATTTATAGTATCTTGTAAATGCCCAAAAAATATTCTCTGTTGATTTTAAGTTGGTCCTATTGGAAGAGTCGGCTAAAAATCATTGCAGCATTTATGAAAAAAAAATTCGTGCAAGGACAATGATTGCGGAGAACTCTCAATACTGTCCTCTCCATAGAGTTTGATGTTTAGTTGAGAACTTTTCATGTCATCTTGGTCTTGAAAAAATTAATCATATTACTTTTCTTTATTTAACTGAGAAGTGTTTCCTATAACATAGGTTCAATATAGTAGCATTATCTGATCTTTATATTTATTCATTAACACATCATCTTATTATAAGTCATGTGCAACTTGTATAGCACCACCAAGTGAACTTGTTTTCTGGTATTTAAGAAGCTTCTAAGTTAAATTTAGGATTTAGTATTAGGAAAAACTTATGTGGTCGTCTGGTAAATATTTTGGGATTGTAAAGTTTAAATGAGCATTAGTTTTACAGGTGGGGACACATGACAAGTTGGGAATGCAAATAGTTCCACTGAGGTTGCTTACCCCACATGAGACTAAAGAATTTACACTTAATTTGGTCAAGAACACAAACCCCAATGATCCTAACAACAAGAAATGGAGAGGGAAACTTGTGGTGGAGTTAACATTTAAGCCTTTTATAGATGACAGTGAACTATTTAGTGGATCATTGCATGGATCTGGGAAAAGGGAAGATATGGTTGGAAAAGGATCAGAAGATGTGTCCTTGAACAGAGCTGGCTTACTTCTTGTTTTGCTTCAAGGCGCTGAAGATGTTGAGGGGAATCATCACAACAACCCTTATGCTGTAGTCAATTTTGGAGGAGAACAGAAGAAAACCAAGGTGAATTTTAACTTTTAACACTTTTTTTAATTGTTAGTTTCTGAAAGAAATGTGTAAGTTGTACATTATATTTAAGATTAGTAGTATGAACTCTCATTGCTTTAATTATAGTATAGATACATTTTGAGGTGCCTTTCTGATTAAATGTACTTTGTCTAGACGATCAAGAAAACCCGGGATCCGTGTTGGAACGAAGAGTTCCAATTTGTGCTAGAAGAGGCTCCTCTAAAGGAGAAGATCCGTATTGAAGTCATGAGCAGGCGGACAGGCTTTAGTTTCCGACGAAAGGTTGGATCATTTTGGTTCTTGATTACCTTCTTTGTAATATCTAATTCATTGCAATTTCTAAATTCTATACTTTGTCTAGGAATCATTAGGATACGTGGATATCAATCTAAATGATGTAGTACACAATGGACGCATCAATGAGAAGTACAATCTGATCAATTCAAGAAATGGAGTCTTACACGTTGAAATTCGTTGGAAGGTGATTTGAGACTTGCCACCAACACTTTATACTTCACTACTTTCAGAGTCTTACATTCTTTTGGTTATATTTTATACAAGCATATTCTTTTGTATCACTTTATGGAGTACACAAAGTCAAAATAATGGAAAAAAGAACGTACAAATCTGTATTTTATTTAGTCCTATTTCTTGTTGTGGGGGCCTTTTTTGCTATGTTGGGCTGGGCTGCCCCTTGGTGAATGTAGGCCCAAGTGTTCTGGGTTGCAGGAGTCGAGACCGGGCCAACTGAGACTCAACTTGGCCGGTTTGTGCGCGAACTATGCCTCGTCTGCCAGGAGAGTGCTTACCGCAGGCTGAGCTGTTTCAGAGAAAAGCTTACGGCAGGCAGAGCTATTTCAGAAAAATGCTTGTGGCAGACAGAGCTATGGATAAAACAAAATCACGTATTCTGGAATGACCAGATAGTTCTTTTAATAAGAAATGACCGAATGATCCATAACCACAATAACATTAACAATTTTTGACAAATAAATAGTAAGGGCAAATGGTAATAAAGATTAATCAACAGCTATGTAAATAAATTCAGTTTGGTCCGCAGGAGTAAGGCCAAAGAGGAAGAACGCCTCTTCTCAACGCGATTAACCTCCGAGGAAAAAAAGAATTCCTGCCGCGGAAGTTAATGGGTTTGAGGGAGGCGGACCCGAATGGATAATACCCAAAATAATTATAGAAGAGAGCAGGGATTTGAGAGGGAGAGAAGGGAAGGGGCCTATCGGTGCATGCCACTATCACTTGCTCTTTTTCCCTCTTTCTTTCTTCCTTTGCTAGTCTTTTCTTAGTGATTTTCACAATGGTAGTTTTTTAGTGTTATGCTCCTCTGTTTTTCCAAGTAAGTTACAGAGTATTTTCTTTAAGTTATGTTGTATTGCTCTCGTGCTTCTTGTTTTTGCACACGGCAGAGGCTTCCTTTATAGTGCCTGTCGTGACCGATTTTTACTATTCTACCCCCTAACCGTTTTTGTCTGGTCTGGGCGTACTTGCCGACATTACTATTTCGTCTGCGGGTTCCCCTGTTACAGACACAGACAACTTTTTGTCCGTTAGTCTGCCGCGACACCTCTTCCTACCGCGATGATGTTTTTTCTCTCTCTATCCCTCATGGCATGCACCTATTGGTTCCAACTCAGCCTTGCCTCTTTTGGGTGGTATGTCATCCCAGCAGGATGTATCCTCCAAAAGAGTTTGAGCAGGAACCTTAAAACAGGCATTCCCCTCTCCCCACCTCCAAACCATGCCCTCTTACCTCTGACCCACGACCCCACCACGTCCTGTATTGGCTGGGTACAGGCTGGTGGTGTCTGGGCCTTGCGCGTGTTTATGTCTGAAATCTGCCTACTGTTCATGCATTTGCCGTGGACTGAAGACTTTGCTTGCCTGTCGTCCGTTTCTGGCTCTTCACGAGTTGCTACTCTGATTTCCCGCTCCTTCAGGATCTGGGTTTTACTCAGTATTGGGCTTTGCATTCCTTTCAGCCCAATTCGTTAATTGCCTTTGCTTCCTACCGCATTATTTAGCATTTTCTGCCGCGGTGACTTCTTCCTGCTGGGCCTTTTCTCAGGCCTGTCGTTCCATTCTTTCCCCCAGTGGCTTAATGTGGCCACTGGTGTTCTTGCTTATGGGCTCCCATGTCCCTTTCTTTTCCCTTGGGCCTCTCCGGCCCATTTCTTTGGACGTCCTCGGTCCATTTACTAACTCCGCATCCCATGGGCTCTTACTAACTTAATTGGGCTTTCCTGGCCCAATTTCCTCATTCTCATCCTTGGGGTTCATGGACTTGCCATTATCCCCTACTTTCTTTGTTTACATTACTTTGGGCCTGCCGCGGCCCATTCTTTATTTTCCACAACATATACTGCCCATGGGTGCTATTTTCTCTCTTTCCGGGCCTTTTAGGCCCACTTACTTCCTCAAGACCCATTCATTTGTATTGAGGGGCCTGTGATCCATTGTTCCTGCCGCTTGGGCCTAATGGTTTTTTTTTTTCGCTTAGTCTGCCGCTTCTCTGCTGCCTGCATTGCTGGGTTGGGCTGCCTTCTGCTTATTTCAGAAAATGACCCTCAACACTTGTTAATCTTTATTCTTGTATAACACCAGTAGAAAGGTGTTGATTTTTGTAATTTGATACCTTGTAATTTCACTGTTTTAATATGCTCTGTAATTTGCGACCGTGATCATGTTTTTTTGCTGAAGAAGATTTTCTGTATCATGTGAAATCTTTATTGGTCAAAGCCAGGAGAGTTGTCAAAAGGCATCGTTAAGCTGGTTATATTTTTTTTCCATGCACTTTGTCTGCCCAAGAAGCTGTTTATGGCTCACATCATGATTTTGTTGTCCAAGTTATATATATATCATAGGTTTTGAAGGTTCTATTTATAATCACAACGTGGCAAAATACTTTATTATTTAAGCTAATTGGAATTCATATCGTATATGGCAATAATTATCTTATACATTTGATATATGAATCATCTCTCTTATAATACGTAGGTTTCTAGTATAATCTAAGTGTATATGTGTGTAAATTTTCCTCTTAGAGGCTTGAACCCCGACTCTTGCCCCCCACGCCTCACAAATATTTATACTTGTAGAGTGACTATCACGCTAAGGGTGCGTGGTAGTCAGTTTTGATTTTTTAATATGTGACTAATGAATACATTTTGATTAAGATCAAGCTTGTTCTAAATCTGCTAAATTAAAGGGATTGTGTCAATGGGTCCAATATCAGCAGGGCCTTCTATTTTTTTCTTGGGCTATGTGTATCGGACTTGTCAAAAATGGGCCCTTACAATATTGATAAAAGGAAATGTGGAATTTATTATACAACCCAAAACTCTGCCCCTTCTTTGTCAAGAGCTTGTAGAGGGCAAACTTGTTTCAGGCTGTGTACCTATTTATGAGAAAACTGAAAACATGTGGCACAAATACAATAGGAGAAAAGCTCAAACTAAGAGAAAACATTGAGTACAGTCAAAGATGGTGTATGCTGAAGCAGGTGTTGCACTTGCACCATCGGTGGCTGTACCCACTTCCATATTTGTGTCTCCCCACAGTTCTTAGCATGTGCCACCCCATTATTCTATCTTCTCGTGTTGGAACTTTCCACTATTTGAAATCATTCAAGCCATTTCATTTCACACTTCCTTCAAACTTTGAATTTCAAGGGCTTTCATGTAAGCTTATACAAAAATTTCTGTTTATTTTCTGAATAAGTAACTACTATTTTTCTATTTTAACCAACCATTTCTTAAAATTATTTATTTTATACTCTATTTCATTTAAATATCAAAATTTTAAATATATTTTAATCGTTTCTCTCTTCACTTTCTTCCTTCATCTTCGAAAACACAAAGAAATAATAAAAATTTGTTTCACATAAGCTACCTTGCCTCCTAAATTTAGACAAGCGCTACAACAAAATCCAATTTTGCATAAACAGTTCATGATTTGATGCAGATGATTTTTGAGTTTCATTAGTAAGAAAATTCTTTATATAACTAGACTTTTTACCTAAGAAGCAAGGACATAGGTACTTGTATGGGTACGATATGAGCAATTTATAAAAAAATTATAATATGACAAAGAGGGTACAAAACCAATATAACACAAGTATGACATGAATAAGGGCCTATTTGGTTAACTCATCACTCATAATCTATATCCCATATCTCATAACTCAATTTTCAATTTTTGAAAACTCCTAAAAGTTGTTTTCAATTTTCATGACTCTAACTCATTTTTTTGAGTAATGAGTCATGAGAATTGAGATAAAAAATTGAACCAAACAAGCATCCTTAAGGTAGGGCCTACGGAATTTGAGAATTGAGTGATAAAAATTCCTAAATCAAATACCCCTTAACTTCTGCCATGAGTTTCAGAGCTTGAATTTTTCAGAAACAAGACTTATTATTATTATTATTTTTTGGGGAGGGGGAGGGGGGTGTGTAAATAGATGAGACTTGAATTTATGACTGATCTTTCCACTGGCCCAAGCTAGGCCTGGAACTTGGCTCAAGTTTAAAGTTTTATGCTTAAAAATCTGACCAAGCTTTGCTTTGATCACTCAATATGCAAGAAATCTGCAAGTATCAGCTGTTGCTAAGAATTGAATGGGCTGCAAGCTGAAGCCATTAAGCCCATTTTGGCAAACTTGGACCTAAATAAACAGCAAACCATGATGCTGAAGCCATAGGCCCAAACCCCCCTTGATCCTCTTCCTTTCCATAAGATGTTAATCCATAAATCCATTTGTCAGTAGAATATCTCCATGGTTTTGTCCATTATCTCAGCTCTATCATACTCTCTAGTCTCTCCCTCTACTCTTGTTAGTAAAATTAGATACGTGCATCCTTGATAAGCCTTTCAAATTGGACGGTCATGATCTTCCAATCTCTCAGTCCATACTGCAGGCCAAGTGGACCAAAAAGCAAACAAGTCACCAACCAACAGACAAGTTGACACACATTTTGTGAACTGTGAACCCTCACCACACCCTATCCTTCACTCTCTTCCAATTTCCAATCCAATATATGTTAATAGTTTCAAATAAGTCTAGATTCAAAATAAATTTCACAATTTTTTCATAACATGAAATTGTAATTGTGATTGGTGTATATATTAGTATTAGACTATTAGTTCCTTATAAAAATTATGTTACACTAATCATAGTCTATTATCTCAATATTAATATTATTAATAATAAAAAATCTGTCATCTCAAATATTGTGTAAAAGAAAAGTTGTGAAATTTTATCTCCTAAAATTCAAATTCTCACTCAATTATTGAATTTAAAAAAAAAAAAAAATTTGTGAAATTTTTTAAAGAAATTTCAATCAATACAAAGGCTAATTGTAAATATTTTATTTATAAAACTCAACAAGATTTTTTTCTGGATTTTTTTTTTTTTTTTTTTACTTTCCCATAAATATCTCTAGGTTATAAGTATGACCGAGTGTGTGAGTGTGAGTATCCTTTACTTCAAAACCCTCTCTTCCTTCTACTTCAAAACCTTATCTGTTTAGAAACAGAGAGAGCAACCATGTCTACAACAGCCTCTTCCTTAGCTCTCCAATCTCTCACACCCAAAACCCTTTGTCTCTACAATCCAAAACCCACCTTGGTTTCTCTCTTCTCTCTCTCTCCCTCTACTCTCAGGCTTCACTGCAAGCCCATTTCCATTTCCGCTTCCTTTTCAGGGTTTCGGACCCTTTCGTCTCGGTTTGCCCGAAACGTTGCCGTTTCGTCTGAGTTTGACCAAGAAGAGGACCTCTTGAGCGATGAAGACGTGCCTGGCTTCGCACCTGACCTCAAACTCTTCGTGGGTAATCTTCCTTTCACTGTGGACAGTGCTCAGCTCGCTGGTTTGTTCGAAAGCGCTGGAAATGTTGAAATGGTCGAGGTATTCTACTATTATTCATTTCCAAGTTTGGTTTTTTACACTGTTTCTGTGTATATTTGGTGAAAAAGAAAGATGGGTTTTCTTTTTTGTTTTGTTTTGGGGGGTTAAATTGTTTGTTGTCCAACGTTGATATTGAGAAAAAAGAGAATTTAGTATTGTAGAAAAGTTGAAAGTAAAGAAAACCCAATTGGTTAAATGTGCTGAAGTTATTGTTGTTGTTGTTGGTAGGTGATTTATGACAAGACAACTGGAAGAAGCAGAGGGTTTGGATTTGTGACCATGTCTTCGGTTGAGGAAGTTGAAGCTGCTGCTCAGCAGTTCAATGGCTATGTAAGTAAAAAAGACAAATTTATGGCTTTCTTATTCCGCTATATACCCGTTTTTTGGGGGAAGGTGAACTTCTTTTTGTTTATTTATTTTACTGAGTTCAAGATCAAAAACATTCTTGTGCCCCAAAATGAATTATTTCTAGAAGAGTTTGGTGCGATGGCAAGTGCCTCCCACCAAAAGCGATATGTCGCATGTTTGAGTACTGGTTTCAGTCTCTTCAAACAATAATTGGGGGTAAGGTGGTCTACCAATCACCTCTCCCAGACCTTGTAAAACTGGGACCTTTGTGCACTAGGTACAATTTTTATTTTTTAGAAAGTTTAATCAGAGCTATAAACTAGGCCAAGTTTGGTTAAAGTTGAATAAAATTTGGTTTTGAAGCTTTTTTGGTGTGAGGCAGGGGTTGCAACCGGATTTTGATTGTAGTAATTGCTTAATGGACAAATTTTTAGTGTACTTATATTATGGTTTATTCTTCTTGAGCATGTGACTGATATGGTTACTGCATCTGATCATAATTTCATAACATTTGGCAGGAACTTGAGGGAAGGGCAATAAGGGTGAATGCTGGACCTCCTCCACCTAGGAGGGAGGATTCCTCTTTTAGAGGTGATTCTTCTTTTAGAGGTAACAGAGGTGGGGGAAGTTTTGGTTCTGCCAATCGTGTTCATGTGGGTAACCTTGCATGGGGCGTTGATGATTTAGCACTTGAGAATTTGTTTAGCGAGCAAGGAAAGGTTATGGAAGCAAGGGTGGTTTATGACAGGGAGAGTGGTAGGTCAAGAGGTTTTGGTTTTGTAACCTACAGTTCTGCTGAAGAGGTCAACAGTGCTATTGAATACTTGAATGGTGTTGTAAGTATATATTATCACTCCTCTCTCTCTCTCTCTCTCTGAGGATGTCATTTTGTGGGCAGATATGTTGTTACATATATGTATGTGTGTTTCTTTTATTTATGAGTTGCTTGATACAACCAGAAGCCTCATAGAAATAATTAATTATCACAATGTCCAATATTGCTAATTAGCAATATTATTTAGTTTCTTTTCTTTCTGTTTGGTCCATTGTTCAACAACATTTACCACATTACGAGTCTTAGTGTATAATTAAAATTATTTGGTAGCCAGTATTTGCTTTATGATAATTTACCTGTTTGTCATCTGAATGATGGTTATGCAGGGCACTTGATTAGTTGATGTTCACTGAAATAGTACTTTTACAACCAAAATTTTTGTCAACATTTTCTGAATTTCATTCATGTTCAGTCCACGAGTGGGGTTGTAAGATTCATTATATTCATGCTATATACTTGTGTGTGTGTATATATATATAAATATATTAATTATGAATTATTTGATTGTATCTTTTTACCAACCAGATATTATCAATCTGATACATATGTCCAGGTTAGGTTAATGAGAACTCTTGATATATCAATATAGATAGCCACTAATGTTGATGGGCATATAACTCTGAGGATGCAAACTAGTTTGTTTAATATGTGGTAGACTATTTAAAAAAATGTTTCAATTGAACTGATGCTAATATACGATACGTTTGTAGATCAGTGATATATTTATATAATGTGCATTCTGAGATTAGAGTGTCATTCATTCTGCAAAACTGAAACTCTCTTACAGTTTGGATGCTATTTTTGACATATTATTGAAATATTTTAAGATATGGTAGATAGTAAATACGTGTTACATGTCTGATCTCATTTCTTACTACTAAATCGAATCACCATTCATGGACTGGATTTGATTTTGGTGACTGCAGCTATGCGATGTCACAGAAACTTGTTTATATCTTGTTTCCAAACTTATTTACATTTTTCTCTTGGAAAATTTGTTGGTGTAGGACTTGAAAGGCAGACCACTACGAGTCAGTCAGGCAGACGCTAAGCCCCCAAGACGTCAATTCTGAGTTTTGACTCATTCGAATGTCCTTGACCATCAAAAGACATGGGGTATAACTCTTAACCTACTGTAAATTAAATTGGGTTTAGGAGTTATTTATTTCATGAAATCATTGTGTTCTAGCCCCTTTGTTCTCAATCCTGTGATTGTGTTTACTTTGATATGTATAAAAGAGAGAAAAAAACAAAAAGGAAAAAAAAAAGCTGCTGTAGATCTTTTATTTTGTTTTGTTCTTTCTTTAGCTGCTCAGGTTCTGAGGTACTAACAGTTTATTTTCTAAATGGTTATGAACTTATCTGCTTACCTTGGTGCTGCAATTTTGCACCCAATGGGTCTTGAATTCACAACCCACAATTCACCTTGAACTTACAAGGGGAAGAGTTGCCAATTGAGCTAGAGCTCATTGGCATTTTTTTTTTCTTTTCAAAACCATAAAATATGCTTATCTTTGTTACAGGGACTTGAAGTTGTGCAAGCTGGAACCTGCTGCTGTCCATCAAGAATGTACAGAAAATGGTCCTCGCACTACTGTAGTTTCTGGGCCTACAGATGGACGAGCTGATAAATGTGTTTTTTGAAAGATGATTATGTATGTTCTGAGTATCATAATCCTGATAAGAAACTGATATGTTGCCTATCTGTTTGACTTTTGGCTGATCCAGTACATGGGTATTTTAATTGTTTGTCTTTCCCAAATATGTTTTAGATGATTTTGTAATTGTAGGATGAATGAAAGAAATGAATTTGATAATTTCTTGGATGAGTGTTCTAGTCTTCTAGCTCTGGTCAACCATGAAAACTCTGAATCTTGTGAGAAAAAGTACCATGCTTTCTTTTCATGGTGAGCCCACTGGAAGGCCTTATTGATTTCACTGCCAGTTTCTAGGCCTTGGCCTGAAGAAATGACCTAAAGATATATATATATATATATAGAGGGAAGAAAAGGAGTGTAGGGTTATATTTTTGGTTTTTGGAAGCTATAAGAGGAGTGTAGCTTTAATGGTAGGGTATTGGGGTTGCATAGTTTTAATAAGGTCTTCTGGTTTCATTTATATGTTTTTCTCTCCTCTCCTTTGTGAATAGTAGGCTGTTGTGTTGAACTAAAGAATTCCTTAGAGAACGAGAGATACTAGCTGGCTATAGAAGAACGCTTAATAAACTGTAATAGTGAGTGGCTCACAATCCATGTGATTGTTAGTGTGGATGACTTTGGCATGGATGTCTTAATTTCTTGTTTGTTTGATTAATATCTATATTCTTTGGCCACTTGAGTGGCTATGGATTGTCTTTTATGGATTTTATGGTTTTGGGTGTGGCTGTCTAGATGATGACTCAAATGGACTTGAGATGATATCAGTTTGCACAAGCCCTTCGGTTAAACCCAATTCAGCCCATCTAGGGGTTCCACCAAAAAAAAAAAAAATTACATTTGGAAGTTTGATTGTCAGCAATTGGTCAGCGATAATCAATATTGAAGGAGTTTATTATTGTGAAACTGGTTTGTGATGATTTCTTAAGGTGTGATATTCTGAAGAAAAAAAACCTAATCAAACTGTTTTCTATTGTACTAAACTCTAGCAAATGCGAAAAATGTTTTCTGATCGAAACAAAATGGAACTTACAGTCACAAATTGAGTTTAACAATTGTTTCCTAATCATACACTTTCTTTGGCACCAATTGTTTGTTCTGATCAATTACTTTCTTCTACTTCGTCAAAATTGTTCTATATCCTGCTCTATCAGCTAGCTGGAAGAAAATTAAAAAAAATGTTGTTTACTGATGGAAATTAAAAAGAAGCTATTGCCTACTGGTGCAGCGTGGTGCTTCCCAATAGGCCTGTTGGGAATTAATACTAGTACTTTTGTTTCTCCATTCTCGAATTAAATTTGGGCAGTTAAGCTTTGATGCATGGCCACCTCTGTCTTCAATGTAGGTAGGTCACAGTAAACCCGGCGAAAATCCGACCACCCAAACTGACTCCGTTCACCGGTTGATGGTGGGTCTAAGTATGGGAAACCCGAAGTGATCGGGTTGGTTCCGGGTTGGGCACAAACCCGACCCGGACCGACCCGTGGACAGCCCTAAGCAGGACTGCAAAATTGCCGTTTATTGTTTATTTAAAGCAAGCCCAAGTTCAAAAATTGGAATTCTGACTAACTAGATTGTTGTCTTGGATTCCTACACTGTATACCATGACAATGATCCAACTCTCCAAGGCTAGAATAGTACACAAGCTATAAAATCATGCAGGTTTATAACAAGAAGATTATTAAGTCAAACCCAATTACAGCAGGGTTTAAAGTAAAGCTAAATAACTCTTACACACACTAACATACACATTACACACACTCTGCATACACCCTTCTTTTTAACTGAAACTGTGAAGTCACGATTTCAATTAAAAACAAAGATGTGTGTAATAACCATTGCTCGTAAATAAAATTCTGTCTAAACGCTGGACTCGAGCTTAGTAAACGTCGGTAATGATAGTAAATGATGGATGGAGATACACACAGCTGTAAAATGACTTTGGAATGTGGCCATGTTATTGTCATCTTACTGTCAAAACCATAGTTCTAATAATAATAATGACATCCCAAGCAATTCTTAGTACCTCACTTTCTATTAGAATTTTAGAACTTAATTGTCCTCTTCAATAATTTTTCCACTGGGGACCAGGAAACTGTTCTAGAATGCTAATCTCCCAGTGGCTAATATTCGGCCTCCCGAATCAATGTGTCATTTTAAAAACGACAAAAGTTTGACTCAAACGCCCACGTGAGAAGAAGACAGATACTAATATAATCTAATAAATGGCAGCTGACTTTAGTCTTTACGATGTCTTTATGAAGAATCTTTCATCTTTCTTACATTTTTGCTCAATTGCAAATCTATAGCTTCATGATGAAGTTATGTGTAGCTTTTGCAAATTACTTTATTCTATACAACCATTGTTCCCTTTTTTGGTAAAAAGGCAATTTCATTAAAAACTAAACAACAACAACACTAGAAAAGACAATCCGATCAGAGGAAACCCCAGCCTTATCTAAACTAATCAGCAAGGCAACATCAGAAGGGGGTTCCAAGAAGACTACAAAATCTTGAGGGAGCAAAGCTCCCCTCCTAGCTAAGGCATCGGCACATTTATTGGCCTCCCTATAACAATGGCGTACCTCAACCCTCGGAATTAATCTCAAGCCTGCCCTGCAGTCACCAAGGATAGCATCAAGACCATTCTGATTGCGAGTCTCCTTCTGCAGTAAGTCGACCACAACCTTCGCGTCCAATTCTAAAATCACCGCAGGAATTTTTAAAGCTATACATAGCCGGATTCCATCGCGCAAAGCCCAGAGCTCAGCAGCAGCACTAGTAGTGACTCCTATGGCCCTTGCAAAGCCTTTCATCCATTCTCCGTTGGTATTGCGCAGCAGCCCCCCACCTCCTGCAATACCAGGATTTCCAAGCGAGGATCCATCAGTGTTAAGCTTGACCCAATTCTCTGGAGGACGTTGCCAATGGATCGGAATAGATGTGCGGATACCCTTCGCTCTAGCATTAATTCCAAGCAAAGAATATTCAGTGGCTTTCGCCACCACGTCCTTCTTCAGATCAGTCCGGACCACTCCACCGCCAAACACTAAGCTATTGCGGTGTAACCATAAGCTCCACATACCAAAAGGGAAGATGCTGCCCCAATTGATCCCCGAGAAAGAGGTGTGAAAGGTGCTGCGGCAATTCAGCCTCTTCCAGTCCGCAACACCAACACCATAAAACAAAGAATCCTGCAAAGGAGGAGGGAAGGAGTTCTAGAAGCCTTGAGCAAATGGACAGTCCCTTAATACGTGCAATATCGTCTCAGGAGCCTCATTACAAATGGGGCAAGAAGGCAGAATGTCCATGCCCCGAGAAGCGAGGATTGCACGAACCGGGATGCTGTTGTGATGACATTGCCAGAGGAAGCATTTTATCTTCGGAATAGTAGAGGTCTTCCAAATCCACTCTCCTTCAAAGGGCCTAGCTTGCTCATCAATGCCATCTAATCTAGCTAACCTATACACCTCTTTAAGCTCAAAAGCACCAGACGGAGAAGACGACCAGGTCAGCCTATCTTCATACAAAGCTGAGTAGGATATCGGGGTAGCTTTGATGGCAGCCACCAATTGATTAGGAAGAGCAAAAGATAATTGTTGCCAACTCCACCCACTATAGCTAGCAACCTCCTTTAAACAGGTAAATTCTTCCCTGCGATTGAGGGGTCCAGAAATGAGGCTTCTCAACGGACCCTTGTCTAACCATTTATCATTCCATAAGGAGAGCTGACTGTTATTGCCAACAACCCATTTAGACCCCTTCTTGAAAACAGCCGCGCCTTTCCTAATCGCCGACCATGTATTGGAGCAAGTACGAAGCTTCATAATAGCAGAATCTGGCCTTCTATCCTTCCTGTACTTGTGGTGAAGAACCCTACTCCAAAGTGAAGTCGTCTTAGTCTTTAGTCTCCAATTGAGCTTTGCTAAGAGGGCAATGTTTTTTGGTTTGGCAGCATGAATACCAAGACCACCCTCAGATTTGGGCTTAGTAATTTTCTGCCAACTCACAAGATGAACCTTCTTTTTAGTTTCAGTTGACCCCCACAAAAAATTACGGCTCAACTTGTCCACATTGCTAAGCACGTTTGCAGGGAGAGCTACACACTGCATCGCATAGTTGGGCACAGTGGTAATAACAGATTGAGTGAGCACCAATCGACCAGCAAAGGAGAACAAATTCGCCTTCCATCCAGTGAGACGTTTTTGGATTCGTTCAATAATGAACCCAAAATCCTGCTGCATACCTAAATGTTTTATAGGAAACCCCAGATACTTCCCCAAGGTCGGGGTGGACCTAAAACCCAAAATATCACATAACTCAGCTCTAGAATCAGTGCTAACATTAGGAGAAAAGAACGCCCTGGATTTCGCATTACTAACTTTTTGGCCCGACAAGGCGCAGAAGGAGTCAAGAGCATCTCTAATAGCCACACAATTTTTCCTATCTGCTTTTGCAAACAAGACAAGATCGTCCGCAAAAAAAAGATGAGAAAAGGCTAACCCTCCCCTTGAGGCTCTTACTGGGTCCCACAGCTTAGCATCGCATTTTTCAGTGATGAGCGCTCCCAAGACTTCCATATAGAGGATAAAAAGGTACGGGGACAGGGGATCCCCTTGCCTAATGCCTCTTGAGGGAAGAAAAGGCTCAAGAGTTCCACCATTAAAAAGAACGGAGATGGAAGATGTAGACACACAGCTCATGATCAGGGATATCAGATGGCTAGGAAACTTAAAAAGGCTTAAAGTGTCACGAATAAAGCTCCATTCAAGGCGATCATAAGCTTTCTCCAAATCAATTTTTATTGCCACGAGCCCCCCCCCCCCTTCCTTTTTTCCTTGACATAGAGTGAATAAGCTCTTGGACAAGAATAACATTGTCTACTCCCTTACGGCCAGGCACAAAGGCTGTTTGGTAGGGAGAGATGAGGTCAAAAAGCATGGGCCGGATTCTAGCCACAATCATCTTAGTAACCACCTTGTACACAGTGTTACATAAACTAATAGGCCGGTAATTGCAAAGAGACTTTGGATTGCTACATTTCGGAATAAGAGTTATAAGGGTCCTATTCAGATACTCCGGCATAGTGAGGGAGGAGAAAATCTGATTCACTTCCTTTTTAACTGAATCCCCGACGAGCAGCCAAAAGCATTGGAAAAAACCCGCCTGGAGGCCATCCGGGCCCGGGGCTTTGAAAGCTTTAAGAGACCAGAGGGCATTCGAAATTTTCTCATCAGAAATCGGATTCGAAAGTTGGGCAATCTCATCAACCTTCAAGCAAGAATTCCAACAAGGGGGGTCCCAAGGAAGGAGAGTAGAGGAGCTGTGACTGGACATAAAAAGCTCCGAATAGCCATTCCTAATAAAAGCAGCAATTTCCCCCGCCTCATTTATCCAGTTGCCCAAATGATCTTTCAGACAAGAGATACGGTTTCTATTACGACGAACCAGAGCAGAGGTATGATAGAAAGCAGTATTTCTGTCCCCCTCAACCAACCAGGTTATACGAGACTTCATGGCCCAAAACTCTTCTTCCAAAGTTGAGACCTCAGCTAATTCGGTGCGCAAATCCTTTTCAATGCGGACTAGAAACGCATTGGGATGATTGTAGAGGCCAATTTGCACACCCTTGAGCCTAGCGAGGATTCGATTTTTCCGGTGAAACAGATTACCAAACACATCCCGATTCCAGTTCTTTGCCTTATCAGTGAACTCAGTGACCGCATGCGACAAGGATCTAGGAGTTGCCCAGGCATCTCTCACAATCCCTGGAAAGGAGGGGTGGGAGAGCCACATTGGCTGAAATCTAAAAGGCCGATCATGTCTGGCATTTTGAACTCTATCCCAGTGAAGCTTAACTGGACAGTGATCAGAATGGCCTCTTTCAAGGTGTTCCACCCAAGCGTCTGGAAACAGGGCATTCCAATCCGCATTGATAAAGACCCGGTCAATCCTCTCTTGAACAAGATGCCCCATAGGTCTATTATTGGACCATGTATAGCGAGCCCCGGCAAAACCAATATCAATCATCTTGCAAGTATCAAGGCACTCTTGGAACCGGAGAGCTTTGAAAGTGCTAACTGCCCTACCACCAAACTTATCATCCCCAACCAGAACTTCATTGAAATCCCCCGCTATAACCCAGGGAAGGTCATGAAGATTAGCCACAGCAGCTAAATTATCCCATAGCAACCTCCTTTCTGCATATCTCGGGCTAGCATAGACTGCAGATAGCAGCCAGGGAACCTGAGACGAATTGGGAGAGTTGGAGGTCACCAGAGTGTGAACCTCTTGTTCAGTGGTGGAAAGCTCGACAACTTCAACTTGCCCAGAATCCCAAAGAACCCAGAGACCTCCAGACAACCCAAAATTATTAACAAAAATAGCCCCATCCATGGGGAGCCTATCCGCAATACTTTTAGCTCTATTTCCGCTGACCTTGGTTTCCATGATGACCAAAATTGCAGGAGAGTGCTTGTGAATCAAATCAGAGACAATACTATGAAAATTTGGGTTAAGGGCACCCCGACAGTTCCAAATAAGCATATTCATTATGACAATTGGAAAGAAAGAAAGAACCAGATCAGTAAGGAACAGAGGTGTTACCTTCAACCTCACACTGCATATCAACCTCCCCATCGATTGAGGATCCACGCCCATCAGAGCGCAAAGGAACATGCCCTTGCAGGTAATCTGCACCTGCTGAACTTAATTTCTTAGGCCGAAGAGATGGATCCACACGCTTCAAAGGAGCTCTAGAAATGCCATTACAAGCGGCAGCAACACTAGACCCCCCCTTTTCATCCTCAACAATTGAACAATTGGGAATTTCCTCGAGAGCAGTTCTGGTAGAGTCCTGATCGCCCCCTATCCAGTTGGGGTCATGCGATCCTCCTTCCACACCTACGTCAGCCTGAACCAGGATGTCGTTCACAATCTCCGTGCCGTGCACCTCCATGGTGGAAATATCAATTGCGCCGTTTGGAACAGAGGATAAAGATCCTCCTGCCTTAAAAACCGCAAGATGGGTTGCTTTGCCGAGATCCTCAACTGAATCGAAGGAAGCCATGCTCTCCGATTTGCTCGTACTAAGTCTTGTCGCTCTCCAATTTTGGCTATGGATCTTAAGCTTAGAATCTTGAGGATTTATCCTTGACTTGAGACTTCGGGCAGGACCACTCGCTCTGACCTTCACAGAGGTATCTTTTGACTTGTTAATAGAAGAAATATCAGTAGTGCGATCTGCAACAAATCCACTACCCAACGAAAAGTCTCTGGCCTTTAGCACTTGTTCCCCAGCACTGTTGCCAAAGCCCAAATTAGTTACTCCTGAAGCCTCATTTGAAAGCCCACTGTCAAAAGAATTATGAAGCCCGTGAACAGCATCCACTGAAAGTGGAAACTGCCCCGGCTCTTTACGAATCTTCCTGTGAAGTTGCTTTTTTCGTGCAACAAGGGTCCACGGCCCAAAGGCCTCTTTCTCTGACTCGTCCTGGCTTTTTTTAACTTCGTTATTTCCCGCCTCTTCTATGATACCATCTTTCTCCGGCGACTTGGTTGTGTACGGACACCCCTCCTCCTTATGGCCAACTCTGCCGCAAGAGAAGCACAGCGCCGTGATACCTTCATACTGGACAGCCTGGTTGATCCCACCAACCTTAATGTTCCGGACCAAAGGTTGATCAGAATAAATTTGGACGCATAACCGAGCAAAACGTCCCCTAGACTCGGTGGCCGTATGAGTGTCTATTCTCAAAACTGGACCAATAGCCATCCCGATATCCCTTAACACTGAGGGTTCGTAGTATTCAATGGGGAGCTCCGGGAGCCTAATCCAGACTGCCACCGCCGATACATTCGCCGTAGATGACTTGAAGTTGGGTTCCCAGCAACGAATGGAGAGATAGTGGCCTCCTACAAACCACGGACCCCCTCTCAAAACCTTCGAATGATCTTCCTTGGTTGAAAACTTTATAAGAAAAAAGTCTTGACCAAGGTCCACACAAGTCATCTTGCCAACTGGTTTCCACATGCCCAGTAACTTGGTGTGGAGGTAGTGATAGCCCACATTCTTCCCAAACACCTTCACAATAAGTGCGTTAGACCAAGGAGCACGCATCTTCCCTTTTCTCGCACCAGATAGCTTCATCACCACTTCGCCCGGTGGAAGGTTAGCGAACTCATCGTCTGACTCTATCTCCGCATCCATATCGTTACCAAAATCAAAGGCCTGCGCAAAAGCCCCTGGGATTTCACCAACAAGTTTCTCCTTGTAAGACATAGAACTGCCTTCACCAAAAGCAGGGGAATGAGCGTGCTGTGATTCCCCCCTATGGTCTTCCTTAACCTTCTTCGTGCTTCGTTGAAGTTCAACGTTCTCTTCTCGTGACCTGACCGCTGTTTCGCTCATGGAGAGAGATGTTCAGTTTTTTTGCTTAGAAAATACTCACAATATATTTTGATTTTTACAAATGCGGATTTTACTTCTACAACAATGCTACCATCAACCATTGTTCCCTACCACCAAAAAAAAATATATGTATGAAATTAATCTTACTCAAGATTATATTGAGTTTTACAGTACAATGACATTATCTAAAATACAGTAACTATTTGTGACCAGAAAAGCCAATAAATTTTAAGCTTTTCCAATATATATATATCTATCAGGTTGTGATCAAATAGAAATGACAGATAGTAAGGGGAAGCATATCAGCATGGCTTGGACTTTGGTGTGGAAGTCAACGAGCAGTGACCACACAACTCTTTTTTTCATTTAGTTATATTTTTTCAAAAATTCGATTCCCTCCTCAGCAAGGAAATAGTGAAAAAAGAAGTCCCAACTCAACATCAAGTGGGTCCTCTACTTCTTATTAAAACCGCGTGCTTCCCATTTTTTGGCTGGAACCTGAAACTAAGTTTTAGCTCTTTCATTCACCTAAATTAAAGTATCTTCTGTGTCCCTGACCACTGGTTTTAGTACTTGGGTACACATTTCCATTGCCGAATGTTGTACAGTTTTAGAATAATTCACTTTCACACATTCTTTGCCACAATTATCTTATGCGATAGATTGTAATTTGTTGTAATATGTATGAAAGTATGTGATACTTGAATTATTCATAGTTTTAACGTTATTTTTCAATGGCCAAGATGCTAAAAAATAGATAATTTTGAAACCCGAAAGTCCAAAACAAGTTGGTGTCGACAAAAACAAGAGTGGTTACTAAACAAAGTATGAAAATTACAAACTAAAATGAGTCATACGTTGTAGTTATGTGAACTGCCCCATAATCCTATATGCCTTTACCTGTTTTTTTTATGGGTTTCTTTATACATAGTTATAAGTTCCATGAGCTTCACACTCCCTTATAAAGGTTCCCACTGAAATGGTGAAAACCCATAGATGAAGATATAGAGAGAATATTCAGCATTCCTTAATTGTAAGTTTTCATGTCTGTCCTGTTGAATTGTTCAGTGGACTCTCTGCCTGCTTCATTCTTAACTTCATGGGTTTTGTTTTGTCTAATTAATAGATTTTTTCTTCTTCTTCTAATTTTCTGCTTTATTATTGTTATTTTGAGTGACCCTTTTCTCCTTTAAGCTGGCATGTTAATGCAAGAATTAGTAATGACCACTTTACATTGTTCAAGATTTTTGTGGTTCTGGATTGCATCTGGTGTTACTTTACATTTCATCTGAACATGAAACAATGTTATGAGACAAACTAAAACATTTATTTTGTTGCAACTTGCTAAGAGCTAATGTGACGAAACTCACAGGTTAACTTCACTTTCTACATGAAAAACGAGATAGTACTTGTGGCTTATAAAAATTTTGGTGTACTTTTCCTTTCACATGATTCGTAACAAGTCTATGTACGGAAAAAGTTGCTTGACTCGTGTGTCTTGAGTGTTCTTGTGGTGGTTAATAAATTTGGTGCTGCGGTATATTTTCATGGCAGATCAAATCCACTGATTGAAGACACATCTCTGCTTTTTCTCAAACGCTATGGCTACTGGTAGATCAAGATCTTTGAGGTATGTTTGCTCTAGCAAAGATCATGACGTAAAGCTGATAATATTTTAGTTATAGCATGCACTGATAATCTCTTTGAGCATTGATCATCAAAAGTGTTGAGAATTTGGTACTCACAATTCCCTATTCAATATTGTACTGAAATTCTTAAGATTTTGAACTTTCAGATTTCGAGATGATCTTGAAACTGCAAACTGGTTAATGCCAACTCATAACATCAATGATAAACAGGCACCTGATATGTGCCTGAAGAGTACTGAGAAAGATGCAATAGGCAAGTATTCTCTCGAAAGAGAACTTTCCAATGTCTTCTCTGAGGATTATGATGTGGTGGAGAAGATAATATTGGATCCTCGGGGACCTGTTTTAAACAGATGGAACAAAATCTTCTTGTTGGCGTGTTTGCTTTCTCTTTTCGTGGACCCCTTGTTTTTTTACTTACCAGTGGCTAAGGAAGAGGCGTGCATTGAAAATATGGAGTCCCTTGAAGTAGCCCTTACTATCATTCGGTCAATGATTGATGCATTTTACGTTGTTCAGATTTTTGTTAGATTTCGAACGGCTTATGTTGCTTCTTCCTCTCGAGTATTTGGGAGAGGAGAGCTTATTATTGACCCTTCAAAGATTGCTTCAAGATACCTTCGCAAAGGCTTTTGGCTAGACCTTGTGACTGCCCTACCCCTTCCACAGGTATGTAGCTAGTTTTCTGTATATTTATGCTTTGAATATACCAAGATTGGAATTCTACTTCTTCTTGGGTTCTTGTGCACACATTGCTCGAAAAGAATTCATTCTTCTGCGTTCCTCTGCATTCAGAAAGTGCATAAAGGCCTGTTTGTAGGTATTCTTGGATACTATCCAATTATACTGTCAAAAAAGGACATGATTGACTCAACAAAAAAAAGGGGGACACTATTAATTGATTAGTCCTCTTCTGATTTTCTAATATATGTTTTGAGAATTTATATTTTTTGCCCTTTGCTAAATTAAACTTACAATGCCACCATTACAGAGAATGCTAAGTAGGTTCGCTAGACACAGTTGTAAACTTGTAATATATATTTTTTTAAATTTTTATTTGGATGAATGTAAACTTGTAATTCTAAACATCATAGCCTCATATGTTTGAGCTTTCATATCATGGCAGATATTGATTTGGGCTGCAATCCCAAATTTAAGAGGTTCAGAAATTACCCCTACAAGTATTGTTGTTCGCTTCCTTATCATTTTCCAGTACCTCCTGAGATTATATCATATCTATCCGCTCACATCTGAAATTGTCAAGGCCAATGGGGTTATGATGGAAACAGCATGGGCTGGAGCTGTATACAATCTGATGCTCTGTATGTTGGCAAGTCATGTAAGTTACAATTAAAAATGACTTTCTTGACTGAGACTTGTGATGCAGTCAATAAGTACCTGTAAAGTATTTTTAGAAAGTCTGCATTGTCTAAAAGATTTTATTCTGTTTAATGTTTGCGAATGTGGGATTTCTTATGAGCTTGATTGGTTTCTGTGATTAGTTCAGAATTATGTAAATTTGACTCCACTTGTTCTTTCTTTTTTGTTGAAAAGGTTTTAGGATCCTGTTGGTACCTCTTATCCATTCTACGACAAGAAGAATGTTGGATGAAAGTTTGCAGTCTTGAACAACAAGATTGCAAATATTGGTTTTTATATTGCAGTGATGCAGATAACCCTATAAGAGCTGCTTGGTTCAAATCCAGCAATATCTCAAGTCTATGTGATGTAACTAGTGACTTCTTTCAGTTTGGCATTTATGGTGAGGCAGTGACTTCTGGAACTACAGCCTCAAGGTTCTTCAACAAGTACTACTTCTGTCTTTGGTGGGGCCTGAGGAATCTGAGGTAACTATCTCTTTGGCTGGACTAGACATTACAGGATGAAAACTGCCAACTGTTTCATTACGTTAATCATTAGTTGAAGGAAATATCCATCCTTACAAATGGTACTATTACAAGAGAGAGGATCAGTATCAATCCTGATAATAAATTTGCAAAAACCTCATCCTTTTGAAATTATTAGAGTGAATTGAAATTTGTTAAGTAATAGTTTCATCTCAAATGCTATTAGAAACAAGATGCATTCATCCTTATGTTTTATGCAATGCAATATAGAATGGTTTATATCAAATCTGATCCCCCTTCCCCTCTCCTCTCTGCTCTCAGAAAATGAAATTCACTCTCCCATGTTTCTTATTCTAACCAAATCTATCAATTTTGCAGCAGTTTGGGACAGAATCTCTTCACAAGCGCTCATATTGGAGAAATAAGTTTTGCTTTTGTCATTGTGATCCTTGGATTGGTGCTTTTTGCACTGCTTATAGGGAATATGCAGGTAGGTCTAGCTGTTAGAGAACATCTTTTCAGGTCCTAAAAATTCATCTTCAGAATGTATCGCTCTGTGCTGCTAGTGTTAGGCCTCATAAAAGGTTCACACCTAGATAAATTTATATGTTTTTATGCAAGGTTCATACCAGTTCTTAGTTGATGCTACATTCAATTAATTTCAAGTTTCTTTGGTGTTCTGTAAAATCATTCCATTATGACAAAGAAATAGATGTTAAAACAGAATTGTTAATTAGAAATTGGAAGATCACTACTTTCAGCACTGCTCTGTTAAATTTTGCAGTAAAGTTTCTAACTTAAGCTGCTCGATCTCGGATTTTTTTTTCCAAGCTGATAGAGTTCATTTTCCTTTGTGAAGGCTATTCACACACTTTCTCTATCAAAATTTTTAAGTCCTCTTTTGCCATTTATTTTGACAGATGTACCTCCAATCCACGACTATAAGACTGGAAGAGTGGAGAGCTAGGAGGATTGATACAGAACAATGGATGCATCACAGGCAACTACCACGTGACTTGAAGCAGAGTGTGCGAAGGTATGATCAATACAGATGGGTTGCAACTCGGGGAGTTGATGAGGAAGCCATTCTTAAAGATCTCCCCATGGATCTCAGACGAGAAATCAAACGCCACCTGTGTTTAGATCTAGTTCGGAAAGTAAGTTTTGGTTTCCTCTCTCTCTTTTCCATTAATAAAACAATTTTGTGAAATTATCAACTAGTTACTTAGGCTCAATTCTTGATGGTGATTAAAGTAATCTATTTGTTATAAATAATTTACTAATGCATGGATGGAAAACAAGTATCACATTTTCTGGTCAGAGTACAATGTATGCCTTGTTTCATTTCAATTCCTTCCTTGCTTTAAATAATACCTACATGACATACTATAGTAGTTACAATCAGAGAGATCCCTTTCTTATCCGTCTTTTTTTTCAGATTAAATGTGTCACAATGAACCTGCAATTACAAACAAAACAGTCATTAGACCTTATTCTGATTTTGAACTTCTTGTTACAAATGTAAAACAGGTACCACTTTTTGATCAAATGGATGACAGGATGCTAGATGCCATCTGTGAAAGGCTGAAACCTTGCCTATGTACACCTGGCACTTGCCTAGTTCGCGAGGGTGATCCTGTCAATGAGATGCTTTTCATTGTACGAGGCCACTTGGACTCTTGCACCACCAATGGTGGTCGCACTGGTTTCTTCAATTCAGGCAGCATTGGAGCAGGGGACTTCTGTGGTGAAGAATTGCTAACCTGGGCCCTGGACCCTCGTCCAAATGTTGTGCTTCCTTCATCTACACGCACAGTAAAAGCCATCACCGAAGTTGAAGCTTTTGCTCTCATTGCTGAGGACTTGCAGTTTGTAGCAGCCCAATATCGCACTCTGCACAGCAAGAAACTCAGGCAGACACTTAGGTTTCACTCTCACCAATGGAGGACATGGGCTGCATGTTTTATACAAGCAGCTTGGTTTCGATATAAAAGACTGAAAGAAGCAGCTGAGCTCAAGAAGAGGGAGAGTCTGGTGGCATCTGTGCCTAAATCTGCACTAGAAGAGAGTTCATCCTTCCCTCCATATGGCTCAAGCTTTACAACGTATGCAGCAAAATTGGCAGCAAGCACTAGGACTAGGAGAGGTGGAAGCAAGAGGTGTGGAACTCAATTTGACATTCTGAACTCATTACAGAAGCCAGTTGAACCTGATTTTACTGTTGAAGATAGATGAAGAAAAATCCTCGTACTTTGTGAAGTGCCAAATATCAGTACATATATATGTATTTAGTTCTCTTTTGTGTTACCTTACTATTCTGCAGGTTTGGGCACAAAATTCATGGCAATGCCTTAGTGGTTAAGTCTTTACATTGATTATTCTCATGTAGGTTTTGTTGCTTAGGCATTGTTTCATTGTTAAGAATGATATATTTATTGGGTATTCTAGGTTATTGTTTCTCATCTTGTATGTGCGGCATCAATGTTGAGGTCCAAAATATCACAATATTGTAGCAAAGCCCAAAACAATACAAAAATTGAAATCTAAGAACCATTTGGGCTTTTAAGGAAAGGGCAAGGCCCAAGTTCATTAAAAGTGAGTAAAAAGGGGCCCAAACCTATGAATGAGCAAGCTTTAGAAAAAGAAGCTCAGCCTCGGCCCTTAAGGGAGAAAATCGCTAGGGAACCTAGAGAGAAAGCTGAACCAGGATATTTGGGGATTCCCAGAAGCCTAGGATTCTCGGGATATGCAGCAGGGCTAGGTTGGGATTCAGACAGCTCAAGGGAGCATGCTAAGGAACACAAAGAATGAGAGCATATGTGTCCCATCAGCCACCCAATGATGCAGAAAAGGGGTAGAAGACTTAGGAACCAGCAACTCATGAAAAAAGATCTGGTACCTCGGGGAACCTAGCCCATGAAAGAAGGTGGTTGGGGATCTTTCAGTCTGATAGAAGGGAATCTGCTCATTTAGAGAAAATGACAAAAGGTAAAATAGCAAAAAAAGTGGGTCTGAAGAGTGGTATCTAGAAGTTTTGGGAAAAGAAAGATTAGAAGTCAACCCTTAGGACCTCCTAGAAGAGGAAGGTCAGCTAGGGGTTTTTGGAGAGGGAATCTCAAAAGAGGAAAATAATGAAAAAATAAGGAAGGGATTAGCCACCAATGTTGCAGACACAACATTGGTTCTGGTACCCAGGGCAGCAAATGAAGAGAATCAGTAGTACACTAAAAACCCTAAGATGGCACTATAAAAGGAGGGGGAGCCAACAGTGAAAATCATTCAGCAATAGTTAATCAGAGGGAAAAGATCCTTTAGAAAACTCCTCTAGAGTTCAAAAAAGGAAAATAGAGGGAAAACACCATCCAAGATCTTGTGAGAGACACTAGATAATATACTTGAATTCAAAGGGATTTAAGTATACGTATATATTTTCTATGTGTTAGTATGTATGTATTGCCAAGGAAAAGCGCTAACCACATCTGCGCTATACCTCAAAAAGACTAGTCACAATTGAGGCTCCTTGCAGTTGTTAATAAAACCTAGATCTACCCAGTAAATACCCGATGTGGGACTCATCCCACACCCACACGCATCACACAATCAATCAAATTAGGGCATCACATGTATTGTAGGATTCACGCTTTGTGCACAACCTGGTTCGAAATCAGCCTAATTTAACTACGGTGAATCAAGCCCAGTCCCTTAAACTTAAGCACAGGCCCAGGATCCTTGTTCTTTTACTTGGGCTTGTGTGCTGTTTAAAAAAAAGAACCCACAATCAGTAATGGATGTAACCACACTTATTCTTTATTCTTCTTTTCCTCCTATTATATTGTTCCTTTGTTTGGGAGATGGGAAAATAAAACATAGCCTGTATACTTCTTCTTGGATATTTTTTCTTCTCCCTTATTTATTTGTCTGAAATGATCTTGCTCTACTAGCATCTTTGGTGTTAAGAACAAACAAGGGTCATGTAGCAAGCACACCCACAGAGTGATCACAAGCAATTTGAATGTTTACATGTGACAATGTTTTGCTGGAAGAAAAAGGGTGAAGGAGACCAGTCATGGCAACATCTATCTATTGATGAACCAATACTGGAGAGGCCTAGACAATAAAGAATTTTACATGTGACAATGTTGTTCAAAACTATTCTCCAACTTTCATTGACTTATGCTAAAAAAAATTATAATTAAAAAAAAAAAAAAAAAAAAAACTTTCATTAACTTAAACGGTAGACATGAAAGCTAGAAACATGAGGCCCTGTGAACCACTAGAGCTGTGGACTTGCTATTGGGAAAATTTTCGTACTCCATAAATTAGATTTTCAAGGAGTGGCCAGAAAGTTTTTGTTTATATTTCCTTGCAACTGCAAGAAGTATTGGACCCAAAAAAAATTGAAGGCACGAGTATAAGGACCTATTCAGAGAAGCAGCTTTTGGATCCATTATATTCTGGCCCAATACATTAGTGCATCTGTTCTTTTTTTTTTTTTTTTTGGTTATTAGTACATCTATTCATGTAGATTTCAGTACTTAACAAAATGATGTATATTGTCGAATCCTATGTTGACTATAAGCAGTAAGCACTTTTAGTTGCCTCACATACTCTGCATTGAAGTTAAGGGAATCATGCTTCACAAGTTACATTGTGATATGAATGTACTCAATACTTATGTTCTTCATTCCCCTATTGAAATTTTCTTGTCTTTTGCTAGGTCTTTATTAGGATTGTTCAGTTTTAGGCTGTCCGAGTAGACCAAAATGGAAAATAATTGTGAGCTTAATGATTCTAGAGTAACTTTTGAAGTTCACAATCTTTGACTTGAAACCTAAGAGTTAAGACAGGTGATATCAGATTCTCAAAAAAACAAAGACAGGTGATATCAAATAATTTTTAATGTAGTCCAAAGCTTTGCTATATTTATTTATAATATAAATGAGTGACTGAGAGCCAATGGTCTTTTTTATTTCAAATAAATTATATTATAGCTCTTGTCCTTATTGAGTTTTCATTTCTTTATTAGCAGAAACTTTCTCTCAAATTGATGATGGGAAGAAAAGTTAATGGAAGAGGTGGAATCCAATGTCTATTAAACTAGAAAAGAGGGAAACCTGTCCTGAATTGTTTTATGTGCCTTTTCTTATAATGGCTAAGCGCCAAAGTGCTATTCCAATTTGGATAACAAGATGAAAATACTCATTGAAAGCGAAAGAAAGAAAAAATGGAAATCATGGGTGAGAAATACATTAAGTTCAAGTGCTTATTTTGTAGAGGAACAAGTCATATGGCTGTGCTTCATTTTTCATTTTAAGTAATCATATTTCATGTCAAAAAAGAAGAAGAAGAAAGTAATCATATTTCACAACACTTTTTGGAGCTGTCCCTCTAAACATGAATTAATTACGACAAGAAGTGCACAACAGACATATTTCTTTTTCCATGCATGCTTTGAGAATGAGTATTAAGCTGAACCCAATGAAATCAAAAGAGATTAAAAAACAAAAAACAAAAGTTTATGAGCTTACGTTTCCTAGAGATTAGTAGGGAAGATTGGTTGAGATGAAAAGGGAGGTGGACACCTTATGATGGTGGAACATATGATAGCATCTAAAAGTGGGACAAAATCAACAACAGGGGAAACAATCAAGGGTCCCTAAACTTAGTCAGAAACTTCATATTTCTCAATCAGGAAACTCTCTCTCTCTCTATTAATGTTTTTCCAGTAAGTCTCTAAGGATACGCAAATTTTCATTAGTAGTGATTGATTCATAATAAAAATAATGTATTTATTTGAAAATTAATACTGTTATATATCAATTACAATTTATTGTCTTAATCAATTATAGAAAAATTGTGTTCTTAGTATTACTCTTTTATGACCTATTATGTGATACTAAAAATTAGAAAGATAGTTATCAACTTTTTAGATCAAATGAAAACAAGAAAACATGCTAAATCTTGGGAAAAAATGAAAAAGACAAAACACTGAACAGTATTAGTCTACATACATGCAAGCAATATGAAAGGAAGAAAAAAAATGAGAGAGAGAGAGAAAAGCAGAAGGAACAAAACAATATATTAATAAGCAGAAGCAATGTTTGTAGAAAGTGAGCAGTTGATCAAATTTGAAATTCATATCCTCCTGTCCATAAGACCCTTAGACTATAGAAACCACTGTGATAGAGAATAGAGACACATCACCTCTAATAACAAAGATAATTTTGGATAATGTAGAACCCAGGTCCCACAGGGACATGATTAATTGCACATTTTTGTACTAGTAAATTGTCACTTTTCCAGGTTCAACAGAGGGTGTGCCGTGTGGGATTAGGAAGGAGGCCACTAACAATTGGCATTGGGTAAGGCTATATATTGTTGCCTATTTGAGTGTCACGTTGTGAGGACTCATTATTCATTATAGGGTTGGAATCCAAAGGCATCTGAATTATGTCCCTTGACCAACAATGCAAGGTTTAAGTGAAAACGATTATCTAACTATAATAATTGTTTTTTCTTCCAAACCAAGTTTAACATTTGATTTCTTTTACCTTTTAGTAAGTGAATTCTATTACAGAAAAATATTCATAGATTAATAAAAATATTACTTTGTTAGAGATAGATTTTGCATTAGGCCAAGAAAGAAGTTTGACTCTGATACCATGTTAAATATGCTAAAATTGATGCGAAAGTGGAAGCGGTAGCATAAAATAAAGTAACACAAGAAAACACGGGTTATGTGATTAAACTTGATGACTTAAGTCCACAGAGAAAGCTCTTAAGGACTATATTTTTATTATAAGAGTGAAATACAAGTCTTATGTTACAATAAACCCAATATAAGTATATATAGTAGGCTAAACTCAAGACTAATCATATACTACAAGTAGGAGACTTGACTTGTGCACAAAGTAAAATTGAGCTTGAGTTGATACTATTAGGCTAATATATCTATAACATATTTTCTTTTGTAATCTCATGAATTTCTGTCGTTGAAATGAGATTTTAGCTTGAGATTTCCTTTTCTTTCTCTTTGATTTAATAAGTTATACATAAACTATGTTTATTATATTTAAGTTAAGATAATTAAAAAAAAAAAAAAAAAAACTTTCAATTAAGGCGCAGCATTCAATAAGCAAAATAAAAATTGAAGCACACATCATTCTTATTTTTTTGAATATTAGAGACTTCCTAGCTAGACCATCATCAATATTGTTGTGCAATGTGCAAGATGATAGGACCAATAGAAGGAGTAGATGAACACAGAGGCAAAATGCTGGTGGCAAGGGAGTCAGGGACCACGACTTGGCAGGACTGTCCTCTTGGGAAAAGGGACAGGTGTTGATGATTAGACTCTGCATTTAGAGACCAATAATCCCTACAACATCCTTTCAGTTGTATCTTGTAATCAAAGAAAATAAAACCCACAAACCCACAATAAACTTTCTTTTCCCCCCTTTAATTTATGAGGCAAACTTAATCATCATTTCATGCTATTATGCCATAACTGACAACATAGTCGCAAAACAATAATGCATGCATGCACTGCAGACATAGTCATTCATATTCTATTATATTATACTTTATTAAAAATTTATCAACTAATTGAAGTAAATTTCTTTGAATCATTTAACAAAGTTTGTTCCTAGTATATGATAAAATGGGCTTTGATTAATGTACGTACATTATATACTATATTTTAAAAGTTGGGTCTTAGTTATATATTCTGTTTAGAACTTTATATCATATTGCTCAATATGCTTTTTGTTATGCACGAATAATAATTGTATTAAAATTATTAGTATATTCTCTATTGCTTAAAGGTCTATTTGGATATTGTTCATTTTGCTGAAAACTGAAAACTTATTGTTGAAAATACTGTAGCAAAATATTTTTTAATGATGAACAGTGCCGTGGGTCGTGAACAGTGCCGCTTATCTGCGTTTTTGCTGAGTTTTTGGTTGGGTCATGAATAGTGCCGTGGGACCCAGTCAAAAATGCAAACGCACAAATGCTAACATTCATTTGCACGCAAACGCACGCTAAGTGTTGAGAAGTTTATGAGATGAAATTGGTGCAATGAGAATGGAAGTTTATGCAGCAAACGAAGAGAGATGAAAACAGAGGAAAGTTTGAGTACGTTAAAGAATGAGAGAAAGAATTCACTATTGCACACACTGATTTTGTAGGAATTTTTTTAAAGAGAAATGTTAGAACCTGAATATAACAGAAACACTAACAAAAAAATTATCTATCTAACAACTTCAACCCTCTTGAGCTGACGACATCTCGTTTAGCAATATTCAACTCAGAGAATAACACTTATTTGCTAAAACAACAGCTAGACTTTTTGTTCATCAGAACAGGAGTTGTCGTTTGGGCAAGAGCTACATATCACACTTCAACTGTTTAACGACACGTCGACCATTATATTTTGTTCTAATGGGCAAATTGGAATGGAATTGAATTAAACCAAAAACAGCTCAAATACTTGTTGAATAAATATAAATCCCATTGCATATTGTTTTTGTTTAAAATTAAATTTGATAAGAACCCCTAACCTTTAAAAACCCTAAAAAGAAATTGATGTGCAAATTGTTATGAGGATTGAGGAACATGTAAGTGGGTCTCTTATTTTGGGTGTATTTTAGTATCTTAGTACGCAAGAGCCGTGTAATTGGCTAAGACATCAGACGGGATGTAAATGAGCTGAGACTAGTATTAAAAGTTCATGATTGATCATTTAATTTTGTTTGAACTCATCATCAAACTATCTTGAAATTGAAGCAAGCCGTGTAGTCTCGAAGCTATATCCAAATGCAAATTTTCCATCAAACAAACAGCCTTAAGGTGGGATTTAATATGCTTTTAAGGTTTAGAAACTCTCAAAAACGTGTTTTGAGTTTACTTAACTTTGTAAATCTAAAGGTTTTTGCTAAAACATTAAAACTCACCCAAAAAAAAGAAAACCTTTAAATTGTGACTGATGATGTTGTTGGGAATTCAAACCGAAATTCCAACCTGTGAGAAACAAAAAAATATAGAGAAAACACACGTCAAAGAAAACAATCACACGCACAAGACAGTATTTACGTGGTTCGACAATTTGCTTACGTCCACGGAGTTGCAGGGATACCACTATTATCAGGGAAAAATACAAAGTACGGCTACAATGTTTTTTCTCTCTCTCTAAAAACACAACAACAACCACAAACCCTAATCACAAAAGAGGCTTTTATATCCTGCGCATAGGATTACAATGGGCTACAAAACGGGCCAAAAAATTTAAACATAAACTAGGCTCCACAAAGCCCAACAAATCTCCCACTTGGAGACTAGTTCAATCACCAACATCAGTCGCTATCCTCCAAAAACAATCCCTTATCCCTGCAACTCATCCTCTTGTCTTCAAGCTAGAAGGCCAACTGAAGCTGCACACAGCTTCAGCTTCTCAATAGTAGCACCCTTAGTCAACATGTCTACCGGGTTCTTAGATCCACATATTTTCTCAAGTATTACCAGCTTATCTTCAACAAGGTATCGGATAAAGTGGTATTTTGTTTGTATATGTTTCGACTTTGAATGAAAAGCCAAATTTTTAGCAAGAAAAATTGCACTATGACTGTCACTGTGTAGAATGCCCATCTCCTACTTCTTACCCAATTCATCTAAGAAACCACGTAGCCAAATTATCTCATTTCCAGTTTCAGTTGCTGCAACATACTCAGCTTCTGTAGTAGACAAAGTAACAATCTTTTGCAAATTTGAAACCCATGATATAGCTGTAACACCCAGAGTAAATACAAACCCAGTAGTACTCTTTCTACTATCAATATCGCCAGCAAAATTAGCATCTACATAACCCTGCAGTTTCAAACTTGCACCTGTGAAGCAAAGACATGTATCTGATGAACCCTTCAGATATCTCAGAATCCACTTGACTGCCTCCCAATGCTGCTTTCCAGGCCTACTCATGAATCTGCTCACAACTCCCACTGCATGTGCAATGTCTAGTCTTGTACACACCATAGCATACATCAAGCTGCCAATAGCTGAGGCATAGGACACCTTGCTCATATGGTCCATTTCTTCTTCTGTCTTCGGTGACTGTTCTTTGCTTAATTTGAAATGACTACCAAAGAGTGTGCTCACTGGTTTAGCTTCATTCATGTTGAACCTGCTGAGAACTTTTTTCACATACTTTGACTGTGAAAGCTTCAATGTACCATTAGCTTTGTCTCTAATGATTCTCATACCAAGGATTTGCTTTGCAGCTCCCAAATCCTTCATTGCAAATTGTTTTGACAATTGCTTCTTCAGATTATTAATCTCCTTAATGCAAGACCCTGCAATAAGCATATCATCCACATACAATAGTAATATGATGTAAGAATTGTCAAAAAACTTAACATAGCAACAGTGATCAGCTTCACATCTCTTGAACCCAATTCTATGCATAAAACTGTCAAATTTCTTATACCACTGTCTAGGAACTTGTTTTAGGCCATACAAGCTCTTTCTCAGTTTGCATACTAGATTCTCTTGTCCCTGAACAATGAACTCTTCTGGCTGAATCATGTAAAGGTCTTCCTCCAAGTCACCATGAAGGAATGTCGTCTTCACATCTAACTGCTCAAGATGTAAGTTTTCTGCAGCCACCATTCCCAGCACCAGTCTAATTGTTGACATCTTCACAACTGGAGAAAATATCTTTGTGTAGTCAATGCCTTCCTTTTGCTAGAACCCTTTAACAACTAATCTGGCCTTGTAACGTTTGCTACCATCATGCTCATTCTTTATTTTGTATACCCACTTGTTGTGCAAAGCCTTCTTTCCTCCTGGCAATTTAGTCAGTTCCCATGTCTGATTCCCCAACAAGGAATCTATCTCATCCTTCATGGCTAACTCCCACTTGCTTGAATTCTCATCTTGCAAGGCTTCATCATAACACTCTGGCTCACCACCATCAGTCAATAGGAGATAATTTAAAGCGGGTGAATAACGCTGTGGAGGTCTAATGTTCCTGGAAGATCTGTGGACTTCAGCTACAGGTGTACTTTGATCTACCTGTGAATCTACATTCTCCTTATCTTCTTCACCCATTTTCTGGACAGTACTTTCAGTCAATCCATCTAAGTTGATAAACTCAAATTTCTTTTGATCTATCTCTGTAACATTTGACACTATAGTTGACCTGTCCTTGTACATAACCTGTTCATTAAATATCACATTTCTACTTCTGATGATTTTCCTGTTTTGTTCATCCCAAAACCTATAGCCAAATTTCTCATCACCATAGCCAATGAAAAAACATATTTTAGACTTTGCATCAAGTTTACTACGAGCATCAGAATCAATATGAACATAGGAAACACAACCAAAAACTTTTAAATGTGAAAACTTTACCTCTTTACCACTCCAAACCTCCTCAGGAAGTCTGAACTCCATGGGAACTGATGGCCCTCGGTTTATCAGGTAAGCTGCAATGCTAACAGCATCAGCCCAGAAAATTTTTGGTAGTCCAGCATGCAACCTCATACTCCTAGCACGCTCATTGAGAGTTCTGTTCATGCGCTTAGCCATACCATTCTGCTGTGGTGTCCCAGGAATGGTCTTTTCCATCCTAATTCCCTGTGCAGCACAATACTCACTGAACCCTCCATCTATGTACTCTCCTCCATTATCAGACCTTAAACATTTTAGTTTTAAACCTGTTTCTGTCTCAACCATGACCTTCCACTTCTTAAAAGTTTCAAATACATCAGATTTATTTTTCAGAAAATAAACCCATACCTTTCTGCTTGAGTCATCAATGAAAGTGATGTAGTACCTTGAACCTCCAAGGGATGCAACCGGAGAAGGCCCCCACAAATCAGTGTGCACTAACTCCAATTTTTCGGCCTTCGGTGTCCTGCCAGTTTTCAAGAAGCTCACATTTTTCTGCTTTCCTAAGATGCAGCTTTCACACATGTCAAAATCAATGGACTTCAATTCTGGTAGTTTTCCTTTTGACAGCAGCATCTTCATCCCTTTCTCACTCATGTGACCAGGTCTGCGGTGCCATAGGCTTGTATCAGTACTTGCTTCAGCAACTGCAATTGTGTCTCTTGGACTTGAGGTCATATAGAGAGTGCCAGTCTTCTTTCCACGAGCCAATACCCTAGCTCCCTTTGTAACCTTCCAAGTACCACCAACAAATAATATTGCATGCCCTTCATCATCAAGTTGTCCAACAGAAATCAGATTCCTCCTCAGGTCAGGAATATGTCGAACCTTCTCCAGTAACCAAACAGATCCATTGGGCAACAATATCCGGACATCTCCCATACCTACAACATCCAAGGCTGAACCATCAGCCAAATACACCTTACCAAAATTACCTGCAGCATAATTCTGTATAATTTCTCGATGTGGAGTGGTATGAAATGAAGCTCCTGAGTCCAAAACCCAATCATCAAGTGGACTGTCTACTGCAAGAAGTAATGCATCTTGTACCTCTTCTGTTACAGCATTAGCAGAATCATCTTCATTCTTCTTTTTAGGACTTTTGCATTGGTTCCTAAAGTGACCTGTTTTCCCACAATTCCAGCATTGTACTTGTTGGCCTGATTTAGATTTACTTCTGTTCCAATTAGAATTTCTGGATTTTGATCTACCCCGATTTGAATTTCTGTTATTACTTCTGCCTCTTCTCTCAAGGTTTAGGGCAGAACCAGATCCTGAGGTTTCACCTGCATCTCTTCTGCGAATCACCTCAGCCAGAATCAAATCTCGAATATCATTATACTTGAGCTTTTCCTTTCCTGTAGAATTGTTTACTACCATCCTCATTGCCTCCCAACTGTTTGGCAAAGAAGCCAAGACGATCAGAGCACGAATCTCATCATCAAAATCAATTTCTACAGATGACAATTGATTTGTGATAGTGTTAAATTCGTTCAGATGTTGTGCTACTGGTGCATTCTCTGCCATCTTCAAATTGAACAGTTTCTTCATCAGATGCACCTTGTTATTTGCTGACGGCTTTTCATACATACCAGACAAAGCCTTCATCAAATCTGCTGTGGTCTTCTCCTTCACAACATTGTGTGCAACAGACCTAGACAGAGTTAACCTGATAACTCCCAGTACCTGTCTGTCAAGAAGAGCCCATTCATCAGCCTTCATCGCCTCAGGTTTTGTCCCCAAAAGAGGCAGATGCAATTTCCTCCCATAGAGATAATCTTCAATCTGCATCCTCCATTACGCGAAGTCTGTGCCATCAAACTTTTCTATTCCAGACGCCTTTCCTGCTTCCTCTGCCATTGCTCCCACTCAAACCTAACCCTAGGCTCTGATACCAGTTGTTGGGAATTCAAACCGAAATTCCAACCTGTGAGAAACAAAAAAATAAAGAGAAAACACACGTCAAAGAAAACAATCACACGCACAAGACAGTATTTACGTGGTTCGGCAATTTGCCTACGTCCACGAAGTTGCAGGGATATCACTATTATCCGGGAAAAATACAAAGTGCGGCTACAATGTTTTTTTTCTCTCTCTAAAAACACAACAACAACCACAAACCCTAATCACAAAAGAGGCTTTTATATCCTGCGCACAGGATTACAATGGGCTACAAAACGGGCCAAAAAATTTAAACATAAACTAGGCTCCACAAAGCCCAACAGATGTTGCCTGGGGAGGGCAATACATCTCGGAATGGCAACAATCTAATGATGGAAAGTCCCCTGGATCATCAATGTGTTCCAAAAATAGGAGACATTTGGTATTTAAGGAAACCATATCAATTGCTCCTCATTTCTATTGCCCACTTTTTAGATTCTTATAAACTTTCTGAATTCCATATAATTGGTATCACTTTCAAAGTCAAGGTGAGTTTTTTTTTTTTTCCTTTTCCTTAAATTATTTTATCAAGTTTAAATTTATGTTTCTAAATTATGCAAAAGAATTTTTTTTTTTTTAGAAACAAGAAAGTAATGTTTAAGAGTGTTTAGAATAATTTATTTTCATTGACTTATTTTTATTTAATGTGTTTTTTTTAGGGAATTAAAGTTTTTATTGTGTAACAATAAAAGTGTACTTAGGAAAAATAAAAGGTTTAAAACAACCATACCTCAAACTTATTCTTATTTTTAAGCTTAAGCGAACAAATGTCAAGCAATATTGAAAATCAACTTAAATCGAAGGACCAAGTTTAACTAAAAATTGTTTCTCAAAAAAAAGAAAAAGGTTTAACTACAAACTTATTTGTAACCAATGACTACAACTCCATTTAATATCTTTTTAATAGATGTGAATTTTGAGAAATTCACCATTAAATTACATGTTTTAAAAAAAAAAAAATATTCCTCATGCTTATAAAATTTTTAGAAGATCAAAGATAAATATCTATGCATGTCATCACTCGAATATTTAAATTTTAAGTTTTTATAGTCTAAAATTATACATAAAAATAAGTTTATAAATCAAATATTAAATTATTTCTGATTGGCATGAACTTAGATGTGCATGTTATATAAATAACATGCAATTCAACAGTTATATTTAAAATAATAATAATAATATTAATTTTTTTGTGAGAGTTGTAACCCAAGTTTGATTGATGACGGTCCTGCAATCTATAATAAGAGAAGTTTAATGTAAGTTACTATTAAATTCTTCAGAAACCCAGCCAGGCACAGCTTTAGCATCAAGCTCTATTTCAATTGCCAAAAGTTTTAAACTAATACAAAGCATCAATCCATACTAGTGGTTTTCTCCTAATACTCTAACTGGTCTATTATGAAGTTGTAGTACTACCACCACCACCAACAAATAGATACTAGTAGGCCATAGAATATCCGGAGCTATATTCAGGTTTATTCTCCTTAGATCATTGAGTAATGCTATAAATGGGGTATATACAAAGGTTGAAAGTTTTATCTTTTTGTTCCACCCCCACCTATTAATATCCAAAGTTTCTATTCAGCAAGAAAAAAAAATATCCAAAGTTTCTAGAATTCTCATTAATTCTTAAAGAACAAAGTCTTCTTTCAAACCCAATTAAAAAATTTTCTTTCAACTCATTACACGACGATTCATAATTCATAACACCATTTATGTGTATTTAATTATATGAGACATTAAATTATTTAACTAAAGTTATATGACTTAAAGAAGTTATACAACTGAAACTACATTTGAATGGTCTAATGAACCAGTACCATAATATGGTACGTTAGGAGGAAAAATATTTCATGCCTATTTGAAGGATGTATTTGCAAGTCTTTATGGACATATTAATGGTTGTTGTGAATGTTTTTAATATGATTCAGTTTATTGAAACCGATTTGTGGTGGATTTATTTCGATCAAGACCGATTTGTGAGTTCTAATTAGTTTAACTGATAAAGTCTCTAATGGTTGAATAAGAGATCTAGGGTTCAATCCTTGCCTATACCAAAAAAATTTTGGTGTCTTGATTTGATGATAAAGAGCTATCATCAGAAGCAGATGCTATAGGTTGAAACTTTTTCAAAAAAAAAAAAAAGGACCAATTTGTGGGTTTGTTATATGGTTCTTTTTGTGTGTATTTTCATGTATTTATTTTCATTATTTTTCAGTATATATTTTCTTTTTTATAATTGTTTTTCTCTCTTTTTCTTGTAAAAATAAAAATTACATCATATTTGGATAGAAGGGTTCACGTGAATATCATTAATTCATTATGATATTTGAGGATGTATTTGCAAGTCTTTATGGAGAAATTATAAGGTCTACATAGTGGACAAATGACATGATCCACCATTCTATTAAAAGACTCACACCTGTTTAAAATTGATGAGTTAGAAATTTTTTTTAAATATAAAACTGATTACTGACTCAGCAATTTTAAACAAGTAAGTATCTTTTAGTGAAATGGTGGACAAATGACATAGTCCACCAAAGACGGTATAATTTCTCGTCTTTATGGTTGATGGGCAATGTGCAAGTAACATCAAACTTTGAGGATAAAAAATTCATTATAGCCCCTCTTTTATAAATTTTAAAAAAGTCTACCTATAGCCTTTGTTTTTATATATAATAAAACTTCTTCAAAAGTATTATGAGTTTTATGTTGAATATCAAAGGACGCATGCTATAAATGCCAAATATAGTTTATACCTAATCATGCTCTTTTATTGTCGGCAAGCATTACCAGTCACTCATCACATTTTCGAGGAAAGCAAATAAAATAGAGAAGCATATACGGAGTACACTTGATTTCAAAAGAGAGTGGAGCATTTGCATGCATATATATATATATTCTTTCTATTTTAGGATAAGAACTTATTTTTTCTATTTTAATTACTTATTTTTTAAAATATTTTATATTAAATTATCTATTTTATATTATATTTTATTAAAATACTAATTTTTTTTAAAAAAAATAATTTTTCTCGTTTTTCACACTCAACAACATCATCTACTCTATTCATGCATTCTTAAGATACATAAAGAAAGAATAAAATATTAAATATAAAATGAATAATATTACTGTAAATTTATATAATTACTATAGCAAACATATGACTTTACACAATTAATTATACACTGACGGTACATGAGTCATTGTACACTTTCATTTTATTTTATTACACACCCACTGTTTGTAAGTGATCTGAACTGCTTGCAAATCTAATTCCGTTACCCTTAATAATTAACCAAAGTTTTAGAAAAGTCTTGATCTATATCGTCAGCACAATTTTGCTTTTTCTTTCATTCAAAGTTCAATTTCATTCAAAGTTCAAACACAAAGCTTTCTTGACTTGGCAACAATGAAACCAGTGGAAAAAGAAAGCTAGCTTTGTTGATTCTTCTAAAGTAAAACAGCAAAAAAGAGATCTGTTTGGGCTTATAAGTACAAGATGAGGTAAAAAGCAAAATAGAGAATACCTTCTTTTTTTTAGTAAATTGGTCAAACCCCTCGAAATTAGGCTTTTGTGATTTTTCATTTCTTGGGCAGGGTGATTTCAGAAAATCCACTTTCCTTTTCCACCATTTCTTGCTAGCATGCCATCATGCACATATAATAATAAGAAGTCTAAAATTACAGCTAATCCTATCAAAATTAGTGTTTAATTTTATTATTTTTTATAATTATTACAATTAATCAATTTTTAAGGATTCAACTTCATTTCATTTCGAGTCTGTTTGAGAATAGCTTATTTAGTTGAAATTGAAATTTTGTTGCTGAAAATACTATATACAAAGGTAAAAATTAGCTAAAATAGTACAGTTAGACTCATGAATAGTACCAAAAAAATGCAGTAGAACCCATAAATAGTAACAAAAATAAGCTGAATAGTAGAAAAAATAAGTTAAATAATAAAATAAGTTGACTTTAAAGTTTAAACTCTAATCCCAAACGCAACCTTCATATAAAAAATAATTATTATACATCATAATTAATAGTGCTTCAGAAAATTTGTCTTAAAGCTATTAAGCCTAGATAAATATATATAATTATTCTTAGTGTGCGTTTGGCTCCAAAATAAAAAACAAGCATATTTTACTATTTAGCTTATTTTTGCTACTATTCATAAGTCCCACTGTACTTTTTGGTACTATTCATTGGTCTCACTGTACTATTTCAGTTAACTTTTACCTTTATTTACAGTACTTTTAACAAAAAAATGTTAGTTTCAGCAAAATAAACGGATCCCAAATAAATTCTTAATATGTTAATATTATAGATTAATAAACTTAATCATTCTTTATTTTGAAGCCTGGTCCAATTTGAACTTTACACAGATTACTGTTCACAGTGTTAGAATTTCAACTAGGCTTTCCTTTTATCTTTTTCTTGGTAAATAAAGGAGCTAGGATGATGATTAAGAAATGATTCGGTCAAAGTACAAGCCAGAACTATCCAAAGTAACAAAAACTTGATCTAACATAATACCTTTCTTAATTAGCATTTAGCAAGTAGATCTGCATTTACTCTCTGGGTAAAGCTAGCATGAGGTATTGTGGTTCTATGAAAGAGATGGGACCCACAATCATCAACAATAATAAAGTATGAGCAATGTAAGCAAATGGAGTCAAAGAAATTTTTTAAAAGTTAAATATATCAAAAAAATACGTTATTATGTATATAAAATATATTTGTAACATAATTTAATACATTTTATTTTCTCATATATAACAAAAAAAATTACATGAAGTGTGCGTTTGGGAAGAGATTAAAAATGAAAATTATTTAACTGTTCAGCTTATTTTTGCTACTATTCATGAGTCCCGCTGCACTTTTTGACACTATTTATGAGTCCCACTGTACTATTTCAATTAACTTTTACTTTTATCTACAGTACTTTCAATAATAATTTTTCAGTTTCAGCAAAATAAACGGTATCCAAACACACCCAAGTTAATTTTTACATAATTTTTTTTAAAAAAAATCATCAATTAGTTTATAAGATGTGGTCTTTGTTTTAAAACATATTGATCATAATTAATATTTTTTAAACAAGTTAAATGGATCAAAGATTTTTGTTAAAATAATAAGCATATCCGCCGAAGTAGCTTTAGTCCAAATTCCCATGTGCACAAGCACAATCCTTGTCCATGCAAATATTGACGTGGAAAACATGATCATGATGCTCGGGTGACGACCAAATGAGAAAAACAAAACAAAATAAAAGGATAAAACAAAGAAAAATAATCTATCAATCTATACATACAATATGCTTTAAAAAAAAAAAACAATAATTATTGGTCACATATTGTAATCGTAATTGATGCATTATTAAAAAAATCATATTACTTCAAGCATAATTTATCATTTAAGCATCTTTGTAAAAAATACATAGTTTTAATAATTGAATCGGACCGAATTGGCCGGTTCCACCCAAATCTAGTCCAATAAAAAACCTTAAATTGATATAATTAAAATTAAAATAAAATAAAACCTATCAAAACCAATTAAGAATCAATAAAAATTAAAAATCAAGATTTTTTCCGAATTTTTGACCATTTCGATTTTTAAAACCATAAACGTGTGTTGCGCGCATGAAAGCAACATTGCTAAAAAAGGGAAAAAAGTGACAGTGTGTCATAATGCACAGCCCAGACAGAAGTGCTCTGGTTGTGATTGCCACGTGGAATAACCCTTTGGATGGGGTTGAATTTCTGAATTTGGGCACGCTTGACCTTTCCCATATTCACAGGATTTTATTTTCATGGAACCTGAAATTCAACCACAATAGCATTAGCAGAGGGTTTTGTCTTCTTTGGTTCTTTTCCACCAAAAAGCATGAGATAGAGAGCATCCCCTTGCTTCTAGTACATGCTACCCACTCCAAGCCAAACAACTTTGAACATCCTTATCTTTTTCCTAATACATATATAGTACATCATACATTTTTTTATACTATAATTGTTTGTGTATTATTGTTCCTAGTTGAAATATTGAATAATATTTTGAACCTCAAATTATTTTCCTCTAAAAAAAATAAAGGAATTAAGCAAAAGTTTGTGTTTTTTAAAGTACTACATTTTTTTTGAGATACAAATGTATTTTTTTATGGTTAACTAAATAAGTGGGTAAAAACCAAAGTTGTTGTTCCACTAACAATTTGCGGCGTAGTCTCTTTAGTGTTTTCAAAATATTCGAGATTAAAAAAAAAATGGCTTCATGGAATGATCCATATTTTTTTAGTTACGATGTTTTGCTAATCTGAAAGTTCGAACTCTTTTTCTTCTAAGCCTTCAAACACTTTACATGTGAGAAAGTGTTAATTAAACTACAAGACTGTAGACAAACCCTGATAGAATATACAAAAGAAACATTTTAATTCTCTTTTAATTGTCCTATATGAGTGGAAATCTCATAAGCGGACAAAAGCAATCCAAAATTTCGGAGAAAATATTAAAGACCGAAATGGGTGGAATTCCATGAAAAGGAATTGAAACATGAGTGACATTTTTGGCTGACCAAAAGATGAAATTTAAAAAGTCTATGTTGAGCCAACCCTATGTTTAGGGACAAAACGTGACCTCCCTTATCTTCCAAATCTTGTCCAAGAATGCAACAAGTAAGTGTGAAATGGCGGAAAGTGTCTAAAATTTAGAAGAGATTTCCTTGTTGTACCCTAATTTTGTTGTTTCTAAAATAGCAAGATTTTTTTCTCTTGGCATGAAGCAAGAGTAGAGTATAGTTGAAGTCTAGAAGATGTTCAATTTTTTTATTATTGTTCTGTCTGAAATGATACAGTTAACTGACCAATGACCATAAACAATAGCAGAAAAAGCAACTAAACTAATACAAAGAAAGAAAATTAAAGGTGTACAAGTGTTTTGTATTTTCATACTTCAATCCAAATAATTCAGTTAAAAAACCCATTTTTGTATTATTATTATTAGTAGTAGTACTCTCTCTCTCTCTCAAAATGGGTCGGCATCTCATTTTAAATTAAAGCATTGACAACTCTGCCCATTCAATACTTCTATTAAAAATTAAAACAATACAATAAAAAGTTTTGATGTTAAAGCTTGGAAGTTTTCCAAATTTAGCATAAAAATATATTTTTTTTAACTTTTTTTGGGGGGGGGGGGGGGGGGGGGTGTAGGGTGGGCTAGATATGTAGGGTAAGTTTTGTTTTGCTATAAAGCTTTAGGCCTCTCATCAAATTTAATCAATGCCAGACAGACCATATTGTGCTGATGGGGCATCCACGTTTACCTGCCTACACAATAATTGTGTAGTTTGCCAATTAAGTTCTTCAAAGTTGTGTCTTTGATTTTCTTGGTGAATTAATGGTGATATACTTTCATAGTTACCAAACATGGATTAAGTATATATGGTTCCATTTGAGGAGTTTAAATGGCCAAGTCACCGTTCTAAAGGTCCAATGTTTAAGCCAATATAATATGAATAACCATTGTGTAAAAATAAATGGCTGAAGTTATAATTGAAATGATTTTTATGTTGATTTACTTTTCAATACTTTTTAAACTGTTTAAAAGTTAAAAACTGGTCTTTGACTACATTAAACTAAGCTAAAATAAATTATTAGTACCAGTCTATCAGCCACATGAAGCTTTTTAGTACTATCAACAACTTTTGCCATGTGTACAAAGGCATGCAATTAGGACACTTTTGGAAAAATTGAGCCCATATGATTATGCTTAAATAACTTGATTGGTAGTTCCAGTTATGCTTTAATTTGTTGGTAATCAAGTCAAAAAGAAGCAAATGACCAATCAGACATTATAGATTTTTGTTGGTATGAGAACCCTCTGAGACATGTCTGCTTTACATTTGGTATTTTGGTTTGACACACAGACCCTTCTCTTGCTCCATCTTTCTTGGACAAAGCCAAGAAAAAGATAGAAAGAGTTGCAATTTTTTTGAATAAGCACACTTGGATAAAGGCGACACATGTCACTTCTTGTTGGGGGCAAGAAACAAAAAAAGCCCGCCAACAAAATTATAAGCAAATATGCAACTTCTTTCCATGTCATTTGCCAACATAATTAGTGAACAAACGTCTTTTTTTTTTTTTTATATAGATATGATAGAGTTTTAACCTATGACATCTGCTCTACGATGATTAATTGTTTTTTATTATCAGACAAAAACATCTATTAATTTTTTATGTAAGCGGAATTCGAATTTCAAATCTCTTATTTGACGACAAATTTTTTTATCAGTTAAGCTAATTAAAACCTGCAATTAGTGAACGTCTCAAGCATGGCCACTTTCCAGGCAAGGGAACTTGAGTAATTATGTGACGGACGAATATCATGGCCAGCCTTTGAGACAAACATGACTGCATTGCAATAAGTTAAGGTTATAATATATGGCTGTCTCTAGATCTTTGAGTGAGTGGCCCAAGGATAAGTGTCCAAGAGTATAATTGCTGCTGCTAATTGCGACCTATTAAAAAAGAACAAAAAAACATGGATCCCTTCAGAAAATAACTACATTGTCAACTTGTAAAGAAACTCACAATTTACACTTTTATTATAGTGTTGGCTGAGAGAGATGCCAACACTCAAATTCATCAGTTTTCAAATAATTGACTGTATTATTAATTTATTATATGAGAATTCAATTCAAATTAAGTTATTGAATAAAAAAATACCGCAATTCCTAGCTCCTTCCCTTTTATTAGGAATGGGTATGGGATCATTGTTTTTATTTTTATTATTATTATTTTTTGGAGATAGGGATCATGTAATTGAGATAAAGTGAAAAGTGCATACTATTATGGAATATGGAGTAATAAAATTAAAACATATGTAAAAGTTAACTAACCTTCTGTCTGGACCTAAAATTGACCAATTGAATGATCCTGACCAGTGTTCTTACTCATTCTACATATATAAATACATGCATGGATAGAGAGTAGAGACATTTTTATGCACATAATTAAAAGGTAAAATTATACTTAAAAAAATAATTAAAAGGTAAAATACATGCATTTTTTTTTCTTTATATTTTAATGGAATATTTCTCTAAATTTGGATTTTTTTTTTAAATTTTTTTTTTTTGTGATCATTAACTCATGTTAACTTCTAAGAAATTTTAGTGGATAGATCTTATTGATTTCTCATGTTCATTGTTGTATATTTGTGAATATACATGTAAGTTGTAATATACGAGTGATCTTACTTTGAAAGTAAAAGAATTAAGAAAAATAAAATAAATAAAATAAAAAAGACAAGGAATTAATGACTCGCTCAAACACGAAGTCTCTATGCAAAGTAAAAGAATGAAGAGAAGTTAAAAAAAAGAAAAAAGAAAAGAAAAGAAAGAAAGAAGCAAAATCACTATGCAATGGGATGACAATTAGGAAAAACAAATGGTTGTATTATGTGGCTGATTTGCTTGAGACACAATAGCGAAATCAAATTAAGTGGAGGCAAATATCATCTTAAAGAAAATGATTAATTCGTCCTTGACTCCTACTTTTATTTTATTTTTTAGTTAACTAATTAGTTTTATTAGCTTCTTTGTTTATATATAATTCTTCAAACTTTAAACAAATAAATAAATAGGTTTCTCAATAATTAAAAAAAAAAAAAAAATTTAACAACTCCATGAAGGAAGAGGTCAAGGCCATAAAAAGAAGGTTATCGTTATATAACTAAAAGTTAATCCAAACTTTCTTAAAACAACTCCATGAAGAAAAAGGTGAAGGTCATAAAAGAAGGTTCTGGTTTTACATTACCTTTTATATATGTGCATGCAGAAAGATAGTAAGACGAGCGAAAATCCGGATTCAACATTCAACATTTTTAACTTTCCAATGCACCAACCCAAGAACCAATAAAATGTCAATTAGGTGTGAGATATGATTATGGTAAAGATAAAGCACAGAGCATGTGTCACTTCTTAATAATAACAATTTAAAAAAAAATCAACTCAATTTTGACTTCTAATTTCATTAGCCATTTAACGTACATTTGTGTGATGTACTTATTGTTTGATTTTTTGGGTTTCTTTTTTTTCTTTTTTTACCCTTTGGCTAAAGATTTCACTCTAAAGCTGCCAAAAATCTCTGCGTGTAAAAGACTGCATTTTTACCATACTTTCTAACTAAAAAAATGTAGCAAATTAAGGACTTTACCACCAAGATTCAAAGTCTCACATCGGGAAATGGGAGTAAGGTATAAAGGAATTGGCCAGGTGTTGGTAGGCGTAGGACTAGAAGTTGGTGACAAATCGACCTCACACTTATGTGTTTTGACTCAAATTCCTGCAAACACGTGCATGAAAGGTTTCTTATATTTTGGTAAGAGCAATTATAGTTACGCATCGAATTTGTACGGGACACACCATTCTACATTTGCTGAAATCGTATCTTAAGATTTCGCTATTTTTGAAAACATTATTTCAAAGTACATATTATATGTAATAATGAGTGTGTAATAAAATTTAACTGTATTAATTTAATGGCAATTGCTTCTTGATAAATTTAAGTGTCTTAAGGGCTAACTCTTGTGTTTATTAAACACCAGTCTTTTCTAAGAGTCTATCTGTTTATTTATTAAAAATTAATTAATGTATAGTTGTATTTAGGAAAAAAAAATGAGACTTTTAAAAATCTGTACATACCAAATAAGTTAAGCGGCTAAGGTATCTATATTATGATTTTTTAGTGTTAGGTTAATTTCACCATAAATAAATTTGTAATGGTTCAAAATGCGTTCAATTGTATTTGCATGGTGTAATTGAGTTTGAAGACCGAAGAACTGTTCTTCATTGTGTTATTATGAAGATGTTCGCAAAGTTGCTTGTTAGTCAAATGTATTAAGATTTTGGATAGAAAGTTTCTACGGACATTTGTGCTACTTTCAGTCAATTGAACTTATTTTAGAAAAGCCACACCGACCTCGGCTTTCCCAGCTTTTTAGTAGCCAATCAAACTTATAAATCTACACTTATTTTAACTACAATTCAATTCTAATTTAGCATGAACAAACACGACCACACAAAACTAAAAATACCTAGAGAAAACCTTCCTCTGTCTTCCTACCTCCCCCATTGAATATCCTTTGAGAGGTATATTCTTCCAACCACAAAAATGACCATAGTTGTGTTTGAATTGTTGTTAAAACTAAGGAGACTACATCAAATCTTCAATAAGTCTTGAAGTGATTGAGAGATCGATTTTGCAGACAATATATCAACTTAAGGCAATAAGTAACTTTGAAGGTATAGTATCTCAAACTTGCATTTTGCAGTTGCAAGCTGGAGTTTGGAGGGTTTAGGTACTTAACTGTACAAGAAGTGATATAAGTATCGTTTGTATTGAAACAGCCTTCAATAGAAGACTTGTTAAGTTGGGCTTGGTCCTATAGTGTTTTTACCGTTTCCGTGAACAAATTATATTCTCTATGTGGGTGTGTTTATTTTTCACTGTTTTCCATGTGTTTATCCATAGTTATTACTTATTAGTGTCTTTGAACATTGACTAATTATACGTGGTGAATAGTTAAAATAATCAGTTAAAATTGGTAATTAAGTTGTTATAAGGGGTTTATAAATAATCCTCAATATACGTGAGCCACAATAGTTAATTTGGACCTTAAAGGTACGTAAATGAACCTTAAAACCTCACATTTAAGGTAAATTTATGATTCAAAGCATTCTCTACTGTGCTTTAAACATATTTCTTGTTCATTTGATAATTAATTCAGACCACAGTGATTCATGTGATTTGTCTCTCACGTCCATGCTTAAATGGAGCTTTTCTAGGATTAAAAGCATGTCTATGCCCATATATATGACCAAAAAGAAGATTGTGAAAAGCGATAATGGCTGAAAGGTATTGAATAAATTATCCTCACAGCAATGCAGATTCAACCAAAAGGAGAAGGGTGATGCGTTCACTTCCAATTAAAACTCACCCAATTTCTTCTTTAGGGTAAATAAGAATTTTATAATTTTATATAAAATAATAAAAAAACCGAAATCATGTAGTCATGTACTATGAAACAACTTATAAATCGTCACGAACACGCACACACACACGCACTCACAACTCACAAACACACAAAAACATGCGTCAAAATGCGCATGCAGGCATGTAGGAGTTTACAAATAATATACAAGTACGCCCTCGATCCCCCTATTAAGAATTGTAATTATGAGTTTATAATCTCTAAAAACATAGGGTATGGACAGAAAGTAGACAAGCAAAAGAGAGCAGTAAACAAAAAAACAAACAGAAAGGCCAATTTTGGGGATTGGGGATGTTCAATCAATAAAAAAAAACATACACAGTATTATTATAAGGGTGTGGTTCAGTTCCTGCAATCCTGGCATTGTATAATAGAGAGAGAGAGAAAAAAGAGTAGGGACATGAAGTTAATAATTATATGAAGAGAGAAAAGAATAAGAAAATAGCAAATGGGGTCAATATAAAAATGGTGTTGAAGGTATAAAAAAATGTGGGTTAGATGTGTGTGACAGGTGGGAGCTATGTGGGTAAGAGAGAGCAAAGCAAAGCAAAGCAATTAGTGAAAGAAGATGAATGGGTTTGGGGACAGCATGCTTATAGAATTGAAGTGTGGGGAATATGGGGAAGTGAGGGAGCGTGTGAAATAAAATGAAAATGTTTCCTGTGCATACAGCAAGTCTGTCGACTAAGGAGTGTGAATGAGGGTACAAGCTGATATGCTATAACCCACTAATGTTTTTATTCAATCATCAATATGCATTGCACATTGCTCAATAGCTATAGCATATATAGCAGTATAGCACCCATCAGAATCTGATCATTCTTCAGAAATTTTAGTCATTTTCACCCATACTTACTTGCAATTGCTCAGATAAATATATGTGTGTACTTGCCATTATTTTCTATTAATAAAAAGAAAAGAAAAAGAAAAGAAAAGAAGAGGGAACATTTGGTCAATAACGGCCATTTCACAAGCATTATAAAAATACACCCATCTTGTTCGTCCATTATTATTATTATTATTATTTTTTGCTTTCTTTTGGTTCTTCAGGTATAACTTTCTGTCTCTAAATTAGAAGCGGCATGCCAACGAGGCTAAAAAATAAAATAAAAAAAAAGTTAACGAATGTCATAAGAATATTGATTTAAGAACTATTTTTAGAAACTTTTTATTAGAAAATAAAAAAGTAACTAGCTTTTTTGATAACTTTTATTTTTCCCATGAAAATGGTATTAAAATTTTATAAAATAATTCATTAATAAATGTCCTAAGGGCATCCGTTAACGGGACGCAAAAAAAAAAAAAAAAAAAAAAAAAAAAAACAAAATGAGCAAATTAATAGATAATTAGATACTAAGATTGCATTTGGGATAAGTTTATGTTGGGCAGTTTCTTTTACTGTTTAGCTTATTTTTGATACTATTTATGAGTCTTATTGTACTATTTCAGCTAACTTTTAGCTTTGTCTACTGTACTTACAGCAAAAAAATTTCAATTTCAGCTAAATAAGTTATTCTCCAACGAACCCTAATAAAATAAAAATATTTCATGTTGCCACTTGTAACACTTTTAATCTTGTTCCATTGTGAAAAACCTTTATTATCTAAACAATGAAATAACTGATTTAATTGAATGGTTATGCGTTTTTTTTTTTTTTCTTTAAATTTATCTATTGGAAAGTACATGAATCACTTATACAGTCTGGACTCTGGATTTGGCCACACACATATATTGGTTGTTTGTGGATTGGCCTTATGGTTTTCTCGAGATACTTTCACCAACTTGCCTTATAGTTAATAAAATGAGTGGTGGGCACAAAGGGTGTTATCTTGATAATTTTATTTATTTATTTTCATATTATTAAAATTTTGTAGAACATATAAAGTTGCTTTTTGTTTTTTTCTAAGCTTGAAGAATGTATAGGCATGAATTTTTATTTATTTATTTATTTAAAGAATGTATAGGTAAAAACTCGACTTGACCTAGTGGTGTCTCAAAGAGGTGAGTTTGGGTCCGAGCCACCGCTTCTCCTTGAACTTGACTTCCTTTAAAAGAAAAAAGAAAACTTGAAGATTGTATAAATATATAATATTTTTTTTTTGGAGATAAAATTTCTTTATTATGAAATTTTGTACCAATGTTGTAACACGGATTAGAATGTCTCACATAGATGGAGAAGATGATGTAAAATAAATAAATAAAAATCTTGGGGTTATTTTATATATATATATATATATATATAATTCTTGAAATTTTAATATTTAAAATTTTATTTTCTATATTTTAGTTGTTTTTAAGATTCTTTTTTTTTTAATGAAAAAAAAATGGGTAGAGAGAGGCGACCTGAGTTGCTGTCTTTCATCTGGACATGACCTTAATGACACTTTATCCGAGTCCGAGCAAGACCCTAATCAAAGTAAGGTCTTGTATGGTATTGTATTAGTTACAATATTCTTATTATTATTATTATTATTATTTTTTTTTTTTTGTGTTGAAAAATAAGTGTTTTACATATCTAAGTAGGCCTATGAAATCAAAATAAGTTATTCGTTAGTTAAAAAGTGTATGCTATGAGTATTATTATTAATAATCTGTTAAAAGTTATCGTATATTTTGAGTAGAATTTATGGTATACTTTTGTATTAGAATCAAATTCCTGTGCAAGTGATATTGTCTTTATTGTTTTGGTGGACCTGGAAGTTCTTTTCTTCGTGGATTTAAGAACATTTAAGGAATCTACATATTTGTATCTAATTAATGATCAATCTAGTTTGTTTACGTCTTTCATTCTACGTCAGAAGAAATGGTTAGGATGTAAGCAAATAGCGAGTGTAGCTTTCATTCCATTACAATCAACCCTTTTATACAGATTTACATGCACAATAAGAAAAGCAAAGACAATTATTCGAATCCGAATAATTCCCATGAAATTATAAATATATAAACAAAAAGAATTCAGTCTTTGAGTTTATACCATAAAAGATTCTTTCTTTGACTTCCCTTTAAAATTAAAAACTTTCAACTCCTTCCTTTATTCTCATGAACTTCTCTTGGCTGCATTCTAATCCTAATTTCATCTAGAACAAAGGAAGAATTAAAGGAACTAAGGAAGTAAGAGATTGTTTTTTTCTGGATTCCTGAAGTAAGAGAATTATATATATATATATATAATACTTTGATAGTGGGATTTTTTTAATTGGGTAAAATTCTATTTGGGTTCCTAAATTTTACTAAAAATTCATTTTTCATCTCTAAATTATTGAAAATGTTTCACTTTATGTCCTTAAATTTAATTTTTTTTTAATTCCTAAATTTGTCTCTAAACCATTGAAAAGAACTCTTTACAAAGTTTAAGGATGAATTTTTTTTTAAAAAAAATTTAAAGACTAAAAACAAACTTTTAATAAAGTTTAAAAACCAAAATAGTATTAATATATATATATATATATATATATAAATGATTAGAATGACATTAAATTAAATTATAAGACTAGGAGATCTACCATAGAAAATTAAAAAAAAAAATATATAAAAATAATAAATAAATAAATAAAGAAAAAAAGTGGTCCACGCATGCCAAATGCCAATATAAGGTTAAATGTGTGAGGCGGAAGGTGCAAGCGTGCTAAGTTAGTGTCACGTGTGAGAAGGTTTATATATTACGCATGAGCAGGACGCACTAAAACAGCAGAAACAAAAGAAAAAAGAAAAATATTGGTCAGGGTCAAGTCAGGCAATCGGGTCTAGTTCATACTCGATCGTATTGTTTTTTGTTTCTGCAGTGACATTTTATGTAAGGTTAAGAATTTCCAAAAAAAGAGAGACACAACCAAGAGTAAGGGAGATTCTTCTTGTTTTTCTTACAGGGATTCTAGACACAAAGCCAAAACAGACAAACACAAAGTCAGATTCTCTCTTTCTTTGTTTTCTTTTTTTTAAGAAAAAAGAAAAACAAAGCAGTGTGTGTGTGTGTGTGTGAGAGAGAGAGTTAGAGTTAAGAGCAATGGAAGTAGGGAGTGAAATGAGGCAATCAAGGTTTAAGAGTATTTGTGTGTTCTGTGGGAGTAGCCAAGGCAAGAAAAGTAGCTATCAGGACTCAGCCATTGAGCTTGGCAAGGAACTGGTATATATATATTCATTGTTTTTTGTGTACTTATTATGGTTTCCATTGTGGAGTGTTGGGTCTTTCTCTAATGCCCTTATTGGGTTTTTGTTGAAACTTGTATGCATGATATGGATTGTGCAAGAAACCGTTTTGAAATTTGCTCAACCATTGTGTCTATTATAACTTGTTTGTGACTTGGTTGATAGGCTTTTTTTTTTTTTTAATACATTTTTTGAAAATTTTTGGTTTTTTGATTCCTTCAATTTGAACTTTCTTCTTTGTTGGGTTTGTCTTTAGCATAAATTATTCAATCTCTCTCTTTCTCTCTCTCTCTCATGTGTCTTTATCAGGTAACTCAGCTACGTTCAAAATATGCCATTTTAGAGATGAAAAAGTTATACCCTGTTTCCATTAAATATGTTTGATACTTTTCCCAGGTGTACCTGTCCCTATTTTCATTTTTTGGGTACCTCTCTCTGTTCTTCATTTGGCTAAGAGAATGAGAGTTAAATGTTCTAGTCAGTGCCATTCTGGTTGAATGCGCATTGGACAATCCCTTTTCAATCCTTGTTTTACTTTCTCCAAAAGTCAAGGTGTACAGTGTACTCCTTAAAGTATACTGTTTTTCCAAATTGGTTTATCAAGAATGCATTTTGAGCCAAAACCCACATAAAAAAATCCCTACTTTTTTGCTCATTTAGTCTCTCTGTGTTGATTTGTGTATGGTTTCTTTGAAGGTCGCAAGGAACATTGATCTGGTCTATGGAGGGGGCAGCATAGGTCTAATGGGTTTGGTTTCACAAGCTGTTCATGATGGTGGTCGCCATGTCATTGGGTGAGTCTCTCTTTTTTTCTTTTGCTTCATCCTCAAATCTCAAATTAAAAAAAAAATAGAAAAATATAAAGATTAAGAAATAAATTATTGACCTCTTTTTGTTGATATAGGTGGTTTTGTTTTCCATTACAACTGATTTTTTTGTCATGTAATTGTCTCTCTGCAGAGTTATTCCCAAGACGCTCATGCCTCGAGAGGTATGTCTGCTACAACCAGAAAAAGTCTTAAACCTTTTCTTGTTTTTGTTTTTTTTTTTAAGTCTAATTGTTTATTTGCTTTGTCTCCACCATGGTATTGGGTTTAAGCTTTATTTATTTATTTATTTTGTTGGAGAAACTGAGTTTAGAATGATGTTTTCATTTCTTTTCTTGCTTACTCTTTAAGACTTATTTCTTTTCAAATATTTTGATTTCTGTCTTTGCTCTTATTTGGCTGTTAAGTCTTAGCCTCTTAGCTACTTTCTTTAATCTTTTACACACTCATTTCTGACTTTTTCTTTTTTTCTTCTTATTTTGTACATATTCATATAGCTATTTACGGTACTCAAGATCCTTTTTTTTTTTCTTTCTTTCTTTCTTCTTTTGATGAATGGTTGGCTTAGTAGTCTTATCCACGATACTACTTGAGTTGTTGACACTACCTCATTATTATGTGTATATCTCTGTCTCTGCTGTTCCCTCTGATTTCTTTTTACTATATCAACTTTATGTTATCAGTTAAAGCAATGAGTATTCTCTTGTGTTTTTTCTCCTTTGGCTTTTTCTAAATTCGAATTTTTTTTCTTTGATAAGATATTAAAATTACTGGCTAGGGAGTCACTGAGTTAAAGATTTTGGATTCATTAAGTCCACAATTCCTGCAACACTCATCATTTCTCTCTTCACTGCACAAAACTCCAAATCCTTTTCTCTCTCTCATTTTCAATTTCTAAAATTTTGGTTTTCCTGTGCCCTGGTACCTTTTGCAGTTAACTGGTGAAACAGTGGGGGAACTAAAGGCAGTTGCTGATATGCACCAAAGGAAAGCAGAGATGGCTAGGCATTCTGATGCCTTTATTGCCTTACCAGGTTAGGCTCTCCACTGCAAAGTGATATCCCACTACGATTTCAAGGCAAATTAAGAAAACTTAACGTCCTTTGGGACTTAAAAATTTTACTAATTTTAGCTTGTAAGATTGACAATATTAATATCTCATATTTTGATTCTTTTGAGAATTTCAGAAGTCCCTTTTCTTTCTTTGATCTCTCAGTTGCTTTTTTTTTTTTTTTTTGCTCTAATCTCTTAACTCTCAGTGGCTACTTTGTACTCAAGAAACTAATTATGTGAACAGAAATGAAAGCACTGACAGTCTCAGAGTCCAGCCACAAAAAGTCCAATTAGTAATCTGACTTGGCTTCAGTTTACCCCTTAAAAAGTTGCAGCCTTTTTTTTTTTTTTTGAAATGGAAAAACTGATCTCAAAAGATAAAAGAACTTAACTGGTTTTGTTTTCAATGCCAAAGCTATTGGTTATTTATATTACTAAAAATCCTTTGCTTAATCCTTAGACTTGCTAATCAATAGTATAATGACAATTGAAAGGATAATCTGTTTAGTTTGGATCTTGTTGATCATTGAAAGGATAATCTTGACCTTTCCTCAACTTAGCAAAATACTTGCGCATATTCTTCCAAGAAGGCCATGTTAACTGTTAAAGTGGGGAAAATTTTCTAAAGAATAAGTCAAAATCTCGCGATATTTTGCTACTGTGGCTGTTTTTTATATTTTTTGTTATACTATAATATATGTGGTATTGATAAATGCTGTGAAAGGAACTGGGTGAAGCCTAAAATTATCAAAAGTTTCTTAACCTTCTTTCACAAATTCCAAGACCCTTGATTCCTTTTGAACCCTAGTTCTTGACCCATCAACATCTTGCACTGAAACTATTGCTACTGATGAGCCCTGCTTCTGTGGTTAATATCCTTTTTTCCTCTAATGTAGTACCATAGCCTGTGATATCTCTGTACCAAATGCCATACATAAGGAAAAAGACAAAGCCAAAACTTTCACGCAAATGGTTTCGCCAACTTGCACCTGCACCTAACAAGGAATGATGCTAACCCCATTCAAAGATTTCTCATTATCCTTTTTACTTTTGAGTTGGAAAATTCATCAATAAAATGGAGGACATGCAGGGGCATAATAGTAGTTATACTTGTATCTACCTTGGGAATACCCACCTTCTCTCACCTATTGGGGACACCTCATGTAGGATAAAGAGGAAAAAGAATATACAGCTTACTAACATGATAGTTTGAGACCCATTATTGCCTGCATGGGTTGCCAGAAGATTATGCCTCAATTTTCACAAAACGATGGAAGCAATAAATACCATGTTTAGGGGTTGCAAAAAGCTAGAGGCTCAATACTCATACATGTGACATGAGTTAAACACTATAGCCATCCAACAAATGGTGGTAAAAGTGGTCTGTGAAAATACTGTAGACTTATACTGTAGTCAATATAAGTCGTTCCAAACTTCAAATGTACAGTTTCAAAACAGAGTTCAAACAGCTTTTTTCTTAAAACTATTTGTACCAAGGATGTTCTGATTCTAAATGTCTGTTCTATTTTTCTTTGGCTCAAATAAATATATGACCAATTCAGCAAAAAAATAAATAAAAATAAATAACCAGACCATCATTACTGCCACTAATAATGTCAGTCTTTTAGGCTCTCTCTCTCTCTCTCAAAGGGCCTGTAGTCCATATATTTACAATGATGCATCTACTTGTCCCTGACATGTATTGGGCATTAATAACGTTGGAAGATGTTGTACTTTGGATGATATGATTGTTCCAAACGTAAGACATGGTCTTTTTTTTAACGTATTTGATGATGACTTAAAATAGAACTTTGGATTAACAAAGTCCATGTGATGTTTCATTAGGTGGTTATGGGACTCTGGAAGAACTGCTTGAAGTGATAACCTGGGCTCAACTTGGAATTCACGATAAACCGGTAATTTACATTTTAATTGAGGATCCATAGCCAATCTCAACAATTTGGGACTAAGGCTTGGTCGTTGTTGTTGTCAACAACTTAAACTCCTTTAGTCTATGGGAGTTTGATTTTTACCTTAACTTTTACAACTTCTTTGTTTTACTCATCTATATAACTACTAACATAAACATTTCAATAATCTGCAGGTGGGATTGCTGAATGTTGATGGATACTACAATTCGCTTCTGTCATTTATTGACAAAGCAGTGGAAGAAGGGTTTATTAGTCCCAGTGCCCGCCAAATAATTGTATCAGCACCAACACCAAAGGAATTAGTGAAGAAACTGGAGGTACCCAAATGTGTCATATTGTTATTTATAAATTCATGCAACTTGTTGCTAAAGTACAGGCATGAAAGCCTAAAAATGCTCTGTTCCCTCTTAGTAATGTTAGGGAAATGAATTACAACATAGCCTCATTTATTTTCCAATTTTTTGAGCTGAGAATATTTTGCTTTATTGTAACTTGTTTGTTAATTGTTCAGAGATAATTACATGTATCTTACATTTTTCTTGTTTATGGCTTCTTGTTATAGGAGTATGTCCCCTGTCATGAAAGAGTTGCATCAAAGTCAAGCTGGGAGATGGGACAGCTTGGCTACTCTCAAACCTATGACATCTCTAGGTGATATGGTTCTTACTGCATTGAGGAGAAGGTGCATGGAATTTTGGAAGTGGCAGGAGCTAATTTGAAGAAACTCAATATCTGTCATGGAGAATTCTTTTGTCTTAATTTTGTAAATTACTGCAATTGACCACAATATGTGAAGCTTCAGAACTCCTTTTCAGAACTTGATTTCCTTCTAAGTAGTTAAGTACTACAGGATTATGAACATTCCCTTTAAAATGTTAACTAATTATATGATTAAATGATTATTAGCCTTCAAATCTTACGTTCACTTCTTTTTATCCCCTCTCTCTCCATCCAAAAGAGAGGGATATATGAAAAAAAAAAAAAATATATATATATATATATATATGGCACAATTTCTCCTCAAAGATGTCCGCCTTTCCTCAAAGTTGTGATTCGTTTCAAATTAAACCCTAAACTTCAAAAAGTTCCAATTGAAATCTTAAACTATCTAAACTGTTTTAATTCGCCTTTTAAGTGAATCCCTATTAATTAAAGGTAATGAAAACACTAAGCATTTGTGTAAAAAATGATGGCATCTCATGTTAAAATTCAATCCTATAATTCACGTGGATAGATTTATGGTGTTCAATTGATTTCTATTATAGTTAATAGTGCCTCATTTTGGGAGTGAATTGAAAAGATTGCAAAATTTTAAAATTATAATGAATACATTTAAAATTTAGAGCCCAATCTATTCGAATTAAGGAGAGATGTATATACCATCAAAGAGGAAGATGGGGGTGGAGGGGATTTAGAGTATTCCCATCAGCATAACATAACCATTTCACCTTTAGTTTCCCCCAAAATATTAATTGTTCCATCAGCTGCTTATAAAGAGTAAACTTTTCTAATTGTTGTTCCATTAGGCTACTTATAAAGAGTAAACTTTTCTACTTGTTGCATTAATTTTCCAAAAGTCTTATAGCGCAACTAGCACTTGGTAGTATTTCCAATGGAGATGCCCAAGATTCAAATTCCTCCACCCCTAACAATCAAATTATCAAAAATGAAATTCTTCCTTTTTTATATTCCTTAATTATAAATTACACCATCTAAGTTTAGTTTATTTTCTATTGGGTGCTTTAGTTTGGCCATGAGGAGGCCAATCTTGGCCATTGAGTGGTTAATCTTGTCGGCAAAGTGGCAACTTGGCTATGAGATGGTCGATCTTGGCCATGGAATGACTAAATTTAGTAGTTGTGTGGTCAATTTGGCTATGAGGTAGCCTATCTAGTCTAGTAAATAAAAGGGTGAGCGATCTTTGTTGTTATATTCGGAATACATAATTGTGAATAAAAACGAATAAAATAAAACAATATATAAATATAATCAAGGGCCAAGTGGAAGTGTACGTTAAAAGTGAATTAGTTAGGGCAAAGCTTGGGTCCAGTGCTCTTGTGCGCTGAACTCGACAGAACGCTGACACGTGATAAATGATAATTATTCGATACATGTCAAATCCTATCAGATCCAAGCCATGTCCCATTAATTGATACATGAAAGTTAACTTTATAACTAAAATTTAGCTAAACTTTGAAAAGAATGTGATGTGAATGCCCTATAAAAGTGTCATTGACGAAGAGAAGAAGAAGGCGGCAATTATGTTGTGGCAATTACGTAACAACATTGTTGTCCAAAACCTTCGTTTAGTTGTTATCAAAGTACCTGTTTGGGGTGTAGTTTTCCCTTTAGAGACAACAGACAAGAGTAAGTGAGTAACCCAACCAACGACCAGTAACGGAAGAGGGCCCAATTGATGTTGGCTGAAAAAAATGAAGAGAGCCAGGGTCCTCTTTCTGCAACCTCATGTGGAAATAAAAACAAGGGTCCATAAATCTACCGACAAATGTGACAATGACTTGTGTTGGATAGGGTCCACTTTTCATCAATGTAGAATGAAAAATAAGGCTTGGGCTTGTGCTACCACAGAATATTTAGGACACTTTTGATAACCATTCAAGGTCCCAGCTTGTTCTTAACATTTTCTTCTGGTTGACTACACTGTTTTGTACCATTGTTTTGATGATCAACCCCAAGAGCATTTGGTGGTTGAGGTGTCAATTTTTATAGAGTTTTTTTTGGGGTTTAGATTAGTTATAATGTGAAAGCTATATGTTAAAATGATGTTTAAACGTGGGATAAGGGAATTAAAGGACATTACTTCAATCAAAGTCATTTTAAACTGTTTTTTGGACTTGTCAAAAGTGCCAATTTGCTATAATTATGGATTTTGATTGGTTTCATTAAGCAGAGAACCTCTTGAATTGACCTATGGAGGGAAGACTTTTGAATGAAAGCTACATGTTTGCCATAACACATTCCCTACCTCAATAGACACTAAAGCATCGTGTTTATGCGTTTAATGTAGGAAGACTATGGAATAGTTTCTAAAAGCCGTGAGCAAGTTTGGTAGGTTTGGATTAAAGAAAATATCCCCATCAAAGAATAATCTCAATCAAAGTTCAATGCAATGTGAAAGAGATTAGCTTTAAGAGACATTGGCATGTGAATTTAGACCATACTGTGAAGACATTCCGTGGAAATTTGGAAAACCGACAAACAAGTTCATTACTAGAGTTCCCATATGGAACTCCAAGTTTATAAGCAAAGAATCTAATGCTAAACCCAATTGTCTATACATGTGAATTATTAAATTCCCACCCCCCATCCTTTTCTTTAAAAAGATTTGATTTGATTTAAAAAAAAAAAAAAAAAATTCATAGTTACAAAGGACAACAACAAATTTAAACTCTGAATATCTCTGTTAAAAACACTAGTCAATTGAATTACAAAGCTCTCGACAAAAAAGATTTGAATCTAAGACTTTAATCTAGTTTCATGTCTTATCAACTATCAGAATTGATAGTTGGGTTTTGATATTTTCTTTTGGGGGGAAGGGCTGTCGGCTTTGTGAGTGTTGGGGAACCTGAGATGCACACATTGCCATTGAGCTGCTAGGCCCATGCCTGTGTTTCTTATCATGAATGTATGGTTGAGGTCGAGAATGTACTTTGGCAGAGCTTTGAATTGAAAAGCTTAGCCCAATCTGCAACCAGTCAACATAACAAACCTGTGGCTGTTCGAAATCGTGGCCTAGAAAAAAGGATAATAATGTTGATACTTGAGGCAATGGGTCAGCATAGCAGTCTCGCTGTATGGTCGACTTGCCGTGGCCAAGAAAAACATAATACACAAAATAATGGTACCAATAAGGCAATGCCATAGGCGAACAATTGTTGAATCTATAGTACTCTGCTTTCCAAGGTAGGGCTTATAATTGATCCCAACATGTAAGATATGTTTTCCAAGGTAGGGCTTATAATTGAACCCAACATGTATGAAAGGTTTTACTGTAGAAGCAACAAATTATTGGTATGTATTCAGCCAAAAAAAAAAAAAAAGTGTATGAAAATAGGATCTTCTTAATCTATATCTATATAATATCTAAAACTCTTGTTGAACACATTGTAGCATTTCGATCCAGTTTGTTTCATTCGGACTATTTTGGTCCATCCAGTCCACTTCGGTCCATTTGGGTTTATTTGGTCCATTTGTTCCATTTCGGCCCATCCGGTCCACTTCAGTTCATTTCTGTCAATTAGGTCCATTCGGTCCACTTCAAACCATTTTAGAGAATGAACCAATTGTAAGGAGCACTAGGAACAAATTCTAACCACATTATATTATTTACAAAATATCTCACCTTATATAATAATTGAATGTAAAATATATTATGTTTCCTTGAAGGGAAAAAAAAAAAAAAAAAAACCTTACAAAATTTAAAACACTTTCAAATAACAAATACAGATAGCTTAATTTAGAAAATATAATATATTATATCAAACTATCAACTATAATTTGTTAGAAAATAATCACATTACTTTAAGAAGAGTTTGGGACTAACATTTATAAATCTCATCTACTATTTTTATTTTTCACTTAACAAAAAACAAATAGTCAAATGTCAGCCACTAGTAATAATCACCACATTAAACATACCACTGTGACATATACAGGCTTTCTCTTTTGGTTGAGGGAAGGGAGCGGTGTGTACTTGGATCAATTATTCAAAACCACAACCCTGTTGAGGTTAAAACGATTCAGTAAATAGTCCAAGGAAAAACACTTGCTGCTTGTGGCCCAGTAATGGAGGGGGGTTATGCCGAGTAAAGTGTACAACTGAAAAAGCCCATTACTTCAAATTCTTTCCATATTTCAGTCCACTGCATCCATCTGATTTATAAACTTTTTTCTTCTCTCCATTCCCTATTTGTCTTTTGACCTTCTTAGATATTGGGCAAGTCAATATTGCAATAACTGCTACAATAAGTGCATGAGTAGTAATTGTGCTTACCTTCACTGATGTTACAAAGCATCCTTTTGTTGCAACTTTCATTTTTTGTTGGAGAGCCAATTGTAAAGTACTCATCCAATGCATCAAAATGGATTAATTGGTTGTTTTCCTTCCCAATATCCTGAATACCTGTTAGACTAGCAGCAAAGCAACTTGTTGCTGCCAAGCAAATTTCAGTGAAAGACTATTACAATTTGGAATGGAAATATTAAATCATAGAGATGGACACATTTTTAACAACTTTTAAGGTACTCTAATATATAATGTGAAAATTGAAGCTGAGAGAGATAACAAAGTGTTCATGGATGTTTCGACTTTTGAGGAAGCTGAAGATGATCATAAAATTAATAATGACGTTGAGGTGTGTAAAACAATCTCTTTAAGGTTCATTTGCCACTAGCTTTTTTGTTTAACTTTTAGCTTATTTTGTTTATGTACAGTTTTTTAGAACTTCACTTTTTCAGTTTTTCTCATTTTCTCAAGTACACTTTAGAGATTGGTATTGCTATTTCAGCTCTTAGCTTTTAGTTTATTTCGTTTAGCTTCGTGATCTCTGTAACTCTAAATTTGTATTGCTATTTCAGATACACTTGCTGTTGGAAGTGGGGTGAGGAAAAATCCATCTCCTAAGAATCTTCTCACAGTTGATTCAAACCTGTTTCATCTCCATGGTTACAATTTCTTTGTTGTTGGGAGTGGTATTGTAAACTTTGATTCTGCAAAAGACCCGGCTAAATTTAACTTAGTTGATCCTCCAAAGAGAAACACAGTTGGAGTTTCAACTGGAGGTTTACTAGAAGTTATAGCATGTATATACACAAACGTAAATACGTGTCCTATGCAGAGCATAATGCTCATTCATGGCAACTATAATTATTTGTAGGTGTTTGGTTCATGCACTATCACCTGGAGCTCCACACCATGAGGAATTAAAGATGGCTTTTGTTGTCGAAAATGGGAAGTCGCCTGAAGAATCAATTATACCACCGCCAAATGACCTTCCACCCTGCTAGGTACTAAGAAACAAAGAACTTTTCTTCATGGGAAGCTATAATAGCTTCCATATGTCTCCGTTTCATATTCATTATTATTTTGTAATTTCTTTCTCTGCAAAAGTTGCAGATCATTCTTTTAGGACTGACTTTGATTTCAATGCTTTGAGATTGAATTGAAGTTCAAATCAGACATTATGATGTAAAACAAAATTCATTCAAGGAAGCTGTGGTTTTTGTGTTGTGATTCACTCAACTTATCCACATATTGTGGTCTAAGCTCTAGTGGTGAAGGTTTGGTTTGTTGAAAACAAAGCACCTAAACTTCAGTGCAGGAGTCACTCTAGTACATAAGACATGACAACATTATCACCGCAAGGAAATTAATGTAGCTGACCCAGCATGATAGTGAGAGAAAGGTAGAGATCTAAAGACTAAAATGCACTAGATGAAAGAAAAAGAGACTGAAACTTTTCTTGATATTATTGACTAATGATTTTCGTTATATAATTTAGGGGCCATATTAAAAGCTCCAAACAAATTAGGGGTAAGATTACTTACCATGACCTCTACCAAACCTCGCAAAAAGTGGAATTTTTATCAAAAGCTCCAGACAATTTAATTTTCAAGTAAAGATAGTCCTAAACAGATCCTAGTAATATCTTAACATTAAGGACTCTATTTTGATTAAAATACCCAAAACAAGCAAACAAAACCTTGAACTAGAAAATTGGGGAATTTTACATAGTAAATAAGAAGAAAATTCCTCCCATGCTCCAGTACGACGTCCTATGTCAGTAACTACAAATGAAATGAATCTGTATTCTGTAAGGCAAAGATGGTTTATTGGAAATGTTACCATGTACTTACAGAAGCAAAAAATTCTCTGCCAAGGGTCATAAAGGTTTTCATACAATGGTAAAGTCTCAAGAAAAGCCCCATAATAACAAAATTCCTGCAGGAAGGAAACCTAAGAGTTTCTAAGTGGGGCTGACAGATTTCAGACACAATAACACTATAACCTGGTAGGCTCCTTAAAAGTGGGGGAAAGTTCTAAGCAGAAAAGTCATGATCATTTACCATGATCAACCATTCTCACAATGAAATGAAAGCAGACATATAATGGCTCAAAAGGCATAGCCATCCATCTCCTACAATTTTTTTTTGGAGCTTGTGTTCCTTCCAAACATTTTTATTCAAGAATGGCTCATAAGCTTTAGCAATTTAGTCATTTCAAGTAAATGAGAATAAATTAATGAGTGTTTTGACCTACAACCTATATCCTAAACAATACAAAATTTTGTTTTTAATCTAAACTGCACATAAAAGAATGGCAGCTATCTAGCATTCAACAAATAGAATGAGAAAAGCAACATTGGAAGTACAAAAAAGATTTGTCCAGTTAGTTGGGCTTTCAAAATTAATGAGCCACCTCACCATTTTCATGACTTTTCTGTTCATTCATAAATGGTACTAATGCCTTCATACCACAGGGCTATGATTCTTTGAACTGCAAGGTGGTGTTCTCCTCCCGAAACCAAGCCTGTGAAGATTGAACCAACCTCTCTTCGGCTTCTTCAATACATGAAGTTCCCTTTTTATGCTTGAACACTCCCTTTCAAGCTTCGAAAGACGGTCATCAACACCCACAACTCGGTCTCGAAAGGATGCATCATTTTTTGGAAGCCCAAGGCTTCCACTGGGATTTTGAGAGTTCTCAAGATTGTCAACAAAGAACCAACCTGAAATTGATGTACGAAGTCGAAGCTGTTCAAAGAAGAGGACTTGCACAATTACTCGAAGAGGTAGCCTCTCATTCTGGGCTGCATGGGTGCTGGCTTCCAATGAGAGCTTCTGGCAGTTCATAAGTCGACAGAGCTGCTCCCTCTCAAAATCTGTTAGCCAAGGATGTGCCTGAAGGTTTGAAATATGTGATGTTAGCATCATCAGAGCAAGACAAGATTACAAATGAAGTTTTAAAAAAAAAAAAAAAAAAAAAAACTAATTTCACTTTTCTATAAGATATGTTGAAGATTGTAGTTGTTGCCTTTAAGAGAGGAATTGTAGAATATTATATGCACCCTATTGTACAGGGGCTACTAAACTTGTGTCTTGTGCGTACATGTGTCTAGTATTGGATTTGACAAACTTCAAATGGATACCACAAACTCAAGGAATAATTATCTTCTTTAGGTAAAATAGCTTATTTGAGGTTGGCACCTCACTTGTTTTCTTAATATCCATAAGGTGTAGAGACTTATCATTGTATCAAGCAAAGATTTCTAGTGAATTTTCTCTACTCTTCCTCTGTCTAACACACTTATTAGGCACATATCCCACAACCATTACCATATCATGTTGCTTTGAGGTTCCAGGTGCAACATATGTGGTGCTAACCAGAACATTCTAAGTCATCAAATTTTAATGAATCAAACAAAGTTTCACAACTCCATTTTGATTTGGATCCTCTTTGCAAAGTAGGCTTTTTTAAAATGTATATATAACTTGTCAACAAAATGTCTGACAATTTTTTTAATTTCAAGATTCCATTTGAATTTTGGTCTGAGTGAAGTTGATTTGAAATGAAATATGTATATGAGACAATTCGTTTATTTAAGATTGTGTATTTGTGATACCTTCAGGTATATATCCATTGCATGATAAAGACCATCCTCGAGCGGCCTGGCATATTCAGGGATAACAGCAGCCAGTGCCTGAAACTTTGGCAGCTTCAAATTGACATCTGGTGCCACCTCAGCAAGATATCCATCCACCAGACTAGCCACCTTAGTTATAGGTGTCAGAGAATCAGCTCCACTCACCAATTGGCCCCCTTCAATTATGTTTGGAGATGAAGATGCAGGTGCCTGATATAATGACATGAAATGATCAAGAATCCTCTGAACACAGTCTATATCGTAAAGGGTTTCCACTGAGTAACCCATACTTGGTATGAGAAGATCTACAAGAACAGCTTGGTCCAACTGGGTTCCCACCCGTGTCTCCAAATTTTCTATGCATGATTGACTTGCATGTAAGATCATAGCAGTACGGAGCAGCCCAAGCAGAAACTTGGTGGATGTGACTCCCTTGATAGTAGGAAATAACACCACAATCTCTTCAAGTAGGAACCTTTGATCTACCTCAGGAATAGAAATAGATGTCTCAGGATTTGCATGATTTGCATCATTGAAGCTTGATTGCCTATTCATCAAGGGGAGGTGCCTTCTAGCATAGTATATTAGGGATGCAGCAATAGTCTCAGGCTTCATGCCTTTTAATTCAACAGCTAAAATCAGTCGTTTATATAGGGGAAAGCTAAGAAATGAGACATCCTCAAACCACCAATCCTCACCAAGAGGTTGTGGCCTAGTTTCGGAAGATATACCATTCCACAAGACGGTACCCGTTGGGTTCTGAGAGTTATTGCCTCCAGATATAGGCCAATTGAATAAGCTTGGGTTTGCACAAGTTTTCATGGCCAAGGAGTCTACACATCTTGAAACAATGTGGAGCTCTTCTGCATATTCTTGTACTTCTGCACAGCTCTCAAGAACTTTTATGGAATCTTTCCAATCACCAAAAACTTCATTTAGAAAACCCTCTGTTTGTGAGATGAGGTTTCCTTCTCCATAATCTTCAGTCATTTTAAGGTACTCTGCCGCACACCTAAGGCTGACTACATTCAAAGCAGTGAACTCTATTTTAACACCATAGGAAAATTTGGCTATAAGCTCAAATACTTTAGCTCCACCAGGCACATCATGAAGTTGCAAAACACACTCTGATTCATCCTCACTGGACACCTCTTCAATAAGCCTCTCCAACAGTCCACTCCTAGAAATCAATGGAAACTGCAGTAGATGTCAACATGGGGAGGGAATTTTCGAATAGAGAATGAATATTATACTAAGTTGAAACTATGAAGACAAATCATGTAGAAGTTAAGAAAGTATAAAAATTTAAGCACAAAGATTCCCTCATGCACACATGTACTATTACATCAGAGGTCAAACATAATAATATAAAAGCACCTTATGGATATGAAAAGACATCTCTCCAACTTCAATGATAACATCTGTTGGAAGCCCACTTGTGCAGTACCTGAAGGAAAAATCAATAAAATCCATGAAACTAAAACAAGTTCTTTCTAGATGGGCATATTTCATTCGTAATAGAGAAAAAATAATCCCACAAAATCTTTTAAGCCATCTTTCTAGGAGGTCAATTGACCCGCTTCGGGAACCCATAATCTTATTGCGACATACATATATTAATGCTCTCTATGCTGCTTTTAAAATGTGGCAGAGACTCCTAGATCTAAATTGTTGTTAAAAACCTACAATTTTAGTAATCTATCAGTATCACCAATGAACTAATAAATGAAAGAGGTCAAAATAATGCAATGGACTTTCTATCAATCCACATTCATCTTGCCAACATAAAATTGATGAGATATGTTATTGATCAAAGAAAATACCACAAAACCATGTCACAATCAACCTCATAAACTTCCTCCCCCCCCCCCCCCCCCCCCCCCCCCCCTTCTATGTCTTTAGCACAACAAGGTCTTGAACCTATTATGCCTAAGACTCCAAGTCCCATCTATCCTTCACTCCACCCTTCCACCTACAAAGAAACATTGGAGGGGGGGGGGGTGGAATTATGGAACATCATGATCCTAAGGAGATCAACTTTTGATACTGATCTATGGCTTTGATGATTTCTTTTAAAGATCATCTTTAATGAAGATGTTCCCTCTTTCTCTCTCTCTCTCTCTCTCTCTCTTGTTACAACAAGTGGAGAAGGGGGGATTTGAACCCTGATTCTCCTCACTAAAGAGACCAAACCACACCACTAAGCTGCAACACTCTTGGCTTTTTTTGGTACATTCAAGAACATCAAAAGAATTGAAACTTAAACCTACCCAACTCCACCCCTTTAGTGGCCACCAAGTTCACCATGAGATTGGGCATCAGATAAACAAGAGGGCCTTATCTTGCACTTCAGCAGGTAGAAATGCTGAAATAAATAGACCTAATGAGTAGCAAAAGTTTCTGGCCACCTTTGGCATAGTAGATAGCAAACTATAATTTTTTGAACTTTTTATTTCTTGAGCATTCATAATTGGATCATAGAATAAAACATTTACAAGGAAAAACCATACTTGGCTGGCATGAAGTTATTAATACCAACCCCATACTGCGATCACTCAAAACAACATCTCATTAAAACTGTGCTTGTAACTCATTGGTATATTACAGAATCAATACATACTGATCCTAGTGACACAATGCCAAGATGTGAAAGGTCACCTTTGATATCAATTTTGAACTTCCATGTTGTTAAAGTTAAACACAAATAGAGCCAAAGGTATAGCCATAGCCCATAGGGCAGCAAATTTTAACTGAATTGCAACACCAACAGCTATTAATAAAGCTTAAAGTACACCAAAATCACAATGAAGACATAAGGCGCACAAAGCAAACTCCATGAAGCCAAAAACAACCAACCATGAAAACATAGTACGAGGATCAAGTGAATTTTCTTGGGAAAAATTCAAATGGGATTAAAAAAAAAGAAAAAAAAAGAGCTCGTCAACAACCATGAAATCTGACAGACTAATAACAGACCTCTTCACAAGTAGCATTTTAAGTTCATATTTACATGCACATTTTTACAGACATGCTGCCTATTTTTTTTTTTTTTTTTTTTTTTTCTGTCTGTCTTTGTATAAACTTGAATGTCTGAGATAACCAAGTTTCAGACTTCAAAACGAGAACAACAAGCACGTAACATGTAAACCCATTTCAGAACACAAGGGGATTGATTAAACTAACTGAAAAGTGAAAACCAAAATAGAAAATATATGGGGAGGAATGGATTAAAATATTCAGTGCTTACCAAGTTTGGCTTTCGCGATGAAATGCTTCGGATATAGAACCCAGCCCCATGGATGATGCCATGTGATTGTGTTGTGATTCTTCTGAAATGGGCAAAGCTTAGAACCACCAAAAAAGCATCAAGATGAAAGAAGAAAATGTCAGCAATATTCAGGTGGATAATGTGCAATACATACTCTGCAAAATCTAGTACTACTTTTTGTGAGTGAGAGAGAGAGAGAGAGAGGGGGAGAGATTGGTAGCGAGTCAAAAGCAAGAAGTGAAGGGAGAGAAGGAAGCGGTTAAATCCAGAGCCAAGTAGTGAGGTACGTGTGGAGTTGCTCTGTTTTGTTCTGTTCTGTATAGTGATCATGAGTTTAGACTCAGTCTGACTCTTGCTTATTCATCTCTGAAGATAGTCACTTTTTACTCAGCTTTTTTTACATGTCAGCATCCCCTTTTTTCTTTTTCTTTTTCTTTTTTTAGGAATCAAAAACAAATCCATCTTTTGCTGATTTTTGTGTTTAATTTTCGCATTCCATTGTTATTAACTTATTAACATTTTTTTTGTAAGGACAAAACTTAAGTGCTATTTCTTAGATTCCTCTTTTAAGATTCAACTATGTAACTACTTAATTAAAAAATACACTTCCATTCCATGAGAAAAAATCCACATGACAGAATTTTAAAAAGGGAATCTAAAGAACAACATTTAAGTACTGTACCTAAGTCTTGTTCTTTTTATAATTTGATAATTAGGGAAGGGGAATTAAATCCCAAATGAAGCGGAGCCATAACCTAGGTAAACCAACGGAAACATGGCCCACTAAGTTTTTTAATATTAAAATGCTACTTAGCCCCCTCAAAATTTCTAAATATTTAAATTCTTATTAGTATAAGTGTATTTTATATAATTCCCAAACAAATTAATTCATAATCCTCCCAATATATATTTTAAGCAATGATGTAGACAAGGGCATTGCCAAGTACATTAATTTTATTTTTGTTTTGACCCCCAAAATAAATAAATAAATTGAACACCTTGATCCTAATTTCTTTTTTAAAGTTTAACTAAAATTAGTTTAAATATGATCTTCTTAACAATACTTTGGTCTCTTTAAAAAAAAAAAAAAAATACTTTGGTCTTTTTAAGCACCCAAAAAAAAAAAAAAAAAAAAAACCAATAACAAACGAATTTGATATAAAATTTATATAAATTTTTTTTAATAATCCTAACAAGAAAAGTAAAAATTTGTTGATATTTAACTTTTAAAAAAAAAAAAAACTCATTTACGTCTTAACAAATTTGAAAAGATATGGTTTGTAAGACTAATAACGAGCCTATCTTGTAATAATTTCAAAATACAAAGAAGGCAATTGTAACATTTTATATAGTTTTTTTTTTTTGTATAATTTATGTTTTTTTATTGGCCCTTCAAAAAAAAAAAAAACACTCGAGAAGAAACCCATGTAAAAGAAGCATGTCTGGAGAGGAGCATGGTCATAATCCGAGGAGACATTCAGTTTTCCGAGGAGGCCATTATCCTCGGATCTAAAGAAGCTTGGTCCGACAAGCGTCTGGGAAGCTCAAATGATCCTTCTGACAGGTGTAATGATAGAGATGAACCTCAGGCACGCATGAAGATAGCAGGAACGGAGAAATATCTAGAAGACAAACTTCAACCACCACATTAAATGCACTGCACCTACTTTCCTGGCCGCATTAATGTGGAGAAGACTCCTGAACAGTGCAATCTCAGCTACCGCCACTCACACAAGGCTAAAAAGGATACATGATGGGACATGCACTCAAGTGGGCGTCTAGATGATGAACAAGTGGACGATGAAGATGAAGGGAGAGGGTACTATATAAGGGGGAAAGACCTCTAATAAGGGGGGATCGGAAAAAGAAAGTTATAAAGGAGAAAACTCCATTATTGTAGCTCTAAGAATTATAACCCAAGTTCATTTAATACAAATCCTCTTCGGACGTCTATGTTTGCATTTGTCCGAGCACGATTGAATGTCAATTTAATCACAAGCACTGCAGTCTAATACTGTTTAATTCACATCTAGCCCAGCTCTTTCACCCACTCTCTACAAATTCATTGTTTTGGGTTCATTGGGCTCACAATCCATACCTTTTGGGCTTGGGCTACAAAAATTGACCCTATAATTGGCGCCGTCTGTGGGAAGAGCTTGTGCAAGGGTGAAAACAACAGTTGATGATGGCAGGACGAGGTTAACAACAAGCAGAATCCAGGGCATCCCAACACGTGGACCCTTTTGTTAACTTAGAAAGGAGACAAGATCGTGAGGGCAGTGTACACACTGTGCGCGTTGGCCAAAGCCAGTCACAGGGCAGAAGTCACATGTCCCATGCAGAGAAGAACCGGGATTTGCAACTAGAAGTAGAAAAACTAAAAAGGGAGTTGCGCCATGCGAAGAGGAAACGGGCTTCCTCGTATTCTGATGAGAACCTTGATGACGAGCAGGATGTCACTTATCAACATAAATCTAGGACACCAGCCAGCGAGTCCTACACCTATGAAGCGGAGTCCCATCGCAAGAGGCAACGCAGAAGCCCATCACGTGGAGACATGGGAAACGATGCCATGAGCAGGGCTCTGAATCAGATTTCTAGGTCACCCTTTACGCGTAGGATTGAGGAGGCGAGACTTCCTCGGCGTTTTAACCAACCAACGTTCACCATCTACAATGGTAAAACAGACCCCGTGGAGCACGTGAGTCATTTTAACCAAAGGATGGCTATCTACTCCAGAGATAAAGCTCTGATGTGTAAGGTTTTCCCTTCCAGTCTTGGGCCAGTTGCCATGAGGTGGTTTGACGGTCTGAAGGCAGACTCCATCAACTCCTTCAAAGAGCTCACTCAAGCATTCGGCTCCCGTTTTGTCATATGCCAAAGAGTGCCCAGACCCTTCTCTTCACTGCTATCCTTGATCATGCAAGAGGGCGAGTCCTTGAAGGCGTATTTAGATAGATACTGGGAGATGTTCAATGATATGGAGGGCAACTCTGATGCAATGGCCCTCAGCACATTCAAGCTCGGCCTCCCTACTGACCACAGTTTGAGGACGTCCTTATCTGGCAAACCGACAAACATGCGTCAACTTATGGACCGCATAGAAAAGTACAAAAGAGTTGAAGAGGATCAGCAGCAAGGGAAGGGTAAGGACAAGGTTATCCCCCAAGAGAGGAGAGATTTCAGGTCGGACTGTTATAACCACAGTAAATCGCGAAGAGATTTTGCTGGGCAGTCAGGATCGACAAACCCTCAAGCGGTCAACACTGTGTTCAAAGAGCCAGTGCACCAGGTCTTGGAAAAAATCAAGAATGAATCATTCTTCAGGTGGCCGAACAAGATGGTAGGAAACCCTGAGAGACGCAATCATAATCTCTACTGCCAATACCATCAAGACCATGAGCATACCACGGAGGATTGTAGAAGCCTGTGGGATCATTTGGACCAACTGGTTCGTGATGGTAGACTAAGACACCTCTTACACCCCTCCAGCGGCCGAGGAGGGCAGATGGGCTCAGAGCCACGAAGAGATGATCCTTCAAAGCCGCCACTAGGGACTATTAACGTCGTCTTCACCGCGCTGGGGAGAACAGGATCCTGGCCATTGAAAGTTATGTCGGTAGGCCGACCATCAGCAGGGGAGTCAAGCCGAGGTTCGAAGATAGTTAAGTCTGGTGCCCCGCTAGTGATAGGGTTCTCGGACGAAGACATGTTTGGCACCATCCAACCCCATGATGATGCACTAGTCATCACCCTCAGAATAGGAGGGTACGATGTGAAGAGGGTGATGGTCGACCAGGGTAGTGCTGTGGAGATAATGTACCCGGATCTCTACAAGGGGCTAGGCCTAAAACTTCAAGACCTGACACCATACAATTCCCCCCTCATAAGCTTTGAAGGAAGGGCTGTCACCCCGAAAGGCCAGATACGTTTATCTGTGCAGGCCGGCTCCGAAGTGGTAGATGTGGACTTTATAGTTGTGGACGTATATTCACCTTACACGGCACTCGTAGCCAGACCTTGGCTTCATGCACTTGGGGCTGTTTCCTCTACTTTGCATTAGAAGGTCAAATACCCATCTGAAGGACAAATTCATGAGATCCGAGGAGACCAGTCCGTAGCCCGACAGTGCCTAGTGGCTGCCATTCAACATAAGCCCGAAGCTCAGTCCTCGTCTAGGGCCGAAAGGGGATCATAGCAGTTACAGTCTCGGGAATTGCCTGTCGAAGGTTCAGACGAAGGCACTCGATATGAAGATTTAACGAAAGTGGTTATTGGAGATGATCCTGATAGGTTCTTCCAAGTCGGATCTCAGCTACCTCTTCAAGAGAGGGAAGAGCTAATAGAATTCCTCAAGCAAAATCTTGATGTATTTGCCTGGAGTGCTTACGAAGCCCCAAGGGTAGACTCGGAGTTCATATGTCACCACTTGAAGGTAAATCCACTGATCACCCCCAAGAAACAGCCTCCTCGGCGCCTGTCCAAGGAACATGCTGATGCAGTAAGAGAAGAGGTAGCGAAGCTCAAACAAGCTGGAGCTATTAAGGAAGTTTTTTTATCCTGAATGGTTGGCAAATACCGTGGTGGTAAAGTAGAAGAGTGGGAAATGGCGAGTGTGTGTGGACTTCACTGATTTGAATAGGGTTTGCCCCAAAGATCCATTCCCTATGCCGAAAATTGACCAGCTGGTGGATGCCACTGTCGGCCATCCTCGGATGAGCTTCCTAGACGCCTTCCAAGGCTACCACCAGATACCACTAGCCCTGGATGATCAGGAGAAAACCGCTTTTGTCACCCCTATTGGTAATTACCACTATAAAGTGATGCCATTTGGCTTGAAGAACGCGGGGTCTACCTACCAGAGGATGATGACGAGGATGTTCAAGCCGCAGTTGGGCAAAAATATCGAGGTCTACATAGATGACATGGTGGTAAAGAGCAAGGTTGTCGCCGAGCATGTGAAGGACCTTGAAAGTACCTTTGAGGTTCTAAGAAAGTACAAACTGCGACTAAATGCTTTTAAGTGCTCATTTGGGGTGGGGTCCGGCAAGTTTTTGGGATACATGGTGACTCACAGAGGGATTGAGGATAACCCCGACCAGATAAAGGCCATCAACGATTTACGAGCTCCTCGGAATCCCAAGGAGGTTCAGAAACTAACCGGAATGACTGCTGCCCTGAATCGATTTATCTCTAGGTCAGCAGATAGGTGTCGGCCCTTCTTCTCTCTGCTCAACAAGTGGAAGGGATTCGAATGGACTGAAGAATGTGCTTTGGCCTTTCAGCAACTCAAAGATTATCTAGCTCGGCCACCAATCATGTCCAGTCCTGAGCCAGATGAGGTATTGTTCGCCTACATCGCTGTAGCTCCCTGTGCGGTGAGCCTGGTGTTGATACGATCAGACTGTGGTCTGCAAAGACCAGTTTATTACGTAAGCAAGTCGCTGCATGAGGCCGAGATCCGTTACTTGCCTCTGGAGAAGGCTATCCTAGCAGTGGTGCTCGGTACACGGAAGCTACCTCACTACTTCCAGGCCCATACGGTCATTGTCCTTACTCAACTCCCACTCAAGGCTATACTCCGAAGCGCTGATTACACTGGGCGGATTGCCAAATGGGGTATGATCTTAGGGGCTTTTGATATAAGATATATGCCCCGCACATCGGTCAAGGGTCAGGTCCTTGCAGATTTGGTGGCTGAGTTCACGGAGCCCCAACTAGAAGAAGTAAAGCCCACGTCAGACATGGATGAAAAATCAGTTGGCATGGTCTCCCAACAGAGTCCCTCCCATTGGGAAGTGTATGTTGATGGCGCGGCAAACCAAAGAGGTTCTGGAGTTGGGCTAGTGTTGATATCCCCCAAAAGGATCATTATCGAGAAGTCGTTAAGGCTGGACTTCTCGGCAACGAATAATGAGGCGGAGTATGAGGCCCTACTGATGGGAATGACTATGGTCCGAAGAATGGGAGGAAAGTCCGTGGAGTTATTCTCGGACTCAAGGTTAGTCGTAGGTCAAGTACAAGGCGAGTTTGAGGCGAAGGACGAAAGAATGAAGGGGTACTTGAGCCGAGTTAAATGTCTGCAATCGGAGTTCGACACTTTCAGTTTGCTACACATCCCCAGAAGTGGTAACTCACATGCTGACTCTTTGGCCACACTTGCTACCTCCTCAGCGCAAAACCTGCCGAGAATCATCCTCATCGAGGACTTGTACGGGCCTACAGAGGCAAAAAGAGAGGCAATCCAGGTTCACCAAGTTAGGGCCGGGCCCTGCTGGATGGATCCTATAACTAAATTCCTAAAAGAAGATATATTGCCAGAAGAAAGGGGGGAAGCTGACAAAGTTCGGAGGAAGGTGACTAGGTTCTAGTTATCCGAGGACCAGAAATTATACAGACGCTCCTATTCGGGACCATACTTGTTGTGCATACATCTTGAAGCGTCTGAGCTATTACTAGAAGAGCTACACGAAGGAATTTGTGGGAGCCACACTGGAGGCAGATCCTTGGCTCACCGAGCCCTCACCCAAGGTTATTGGTGGCCTAACATGCAAAAGGAAGCCCACGAGTATGTCAAAAAGTGTGATCAATGTCAGCGCTTCGCCCCAAACATTCACCAGCCAGGGGGAACTTTTAATCCGCTATCTAGCCCATGGCCTTTCGCCCAATGGGGCTTAGATATCGTGGGACCCTTCCCTAAAGCTGCAGGAAACAAGAAGTACCTTCTGGTCGGCACAGACTATTTCACAAAGTAGGTCGAAGCTGAGCCGCTAGCCAATATCAGAGACCTTGATGTGCAAAAGTTTGTGTGGAAGAATATTGTCACTCGGTTTGGAGTTCCTCACACTCTCATCTCGGACAATGGCCTACAGTTCGATAGCAAGGCATTTAGGAATTATTGCGGCGAGTTGGGAATTATAAATAGATACTCCACTCCTGCCTATCCCCAGGGTAATGGACAAGCAGAAGCTATCAATAAGGTCATATTGAATGGCTTGAAGAAGAGGCTAGATGACACAAAGGGCAAATGGGTAGAAGAATTGCCACATGTACTTTGGGCTTACAGAACTACGCCTCGCAGGTCTACTGGAGAGACCCCCTTCTCAATGACCTATGGGGCTGGAGCTGTCATTCCTTTGGAAACTGGGTTCCCAACATTAAGAACTAGCTCGTTTAGTCCGACCGGCAACAATGAGCAGCTAGAGATGAGTTTGAATCTGATTGAGGAAAGGAGGGAGAGTGCAATGGTTCGGCTGGCACATTACCAAGAAAAGCTCAGACAGGGCTACGATGCTAACGTAAAGCTAAGGCCCCTAGAACCTGGTGATTTGGTGCTGAGGAAAGTTGTGGGCACTGCAAAGAACTCAGCTTGGGGAAAATTAGGACCCAATTGGGAAGGGTCATATCGTATCACTTCGGGAGCTGGCATTGGGGCATATTTCTTAGAAGACCTAGATGGTCATGTAATACCACGTCCTTGGAATGCAAATAACCTCAAGAGGTACTTTTATTAATCGAATCTTTTCTTCAGCCGATATGCCAATTTGTAACGTAAAGTGTTCTCTCAAGTGTTTAAACTTAAATCCGGTCATGCCTGTAGTCCTCGGACCAGATGATTCGGGTTAGTTAACACTCATTCACCGTTTTCTCAAGTGTTTAAACTTAAATCCAATCATGCATGTAGTCCTCGGATCAGATGATTTGGGTTAGTTAACACTCTGTTACAGTTCTCTTAAGTGTTTAAACTTAAATCCAATCATGCCTGTAGTCCTCGGACCAGATGGTTAGGGTTAGTTAACACGTTCACAGTTCTCTTAAGTGTTTAAACTTAAATCCAATCATGCCTGTAGTCCTCGCACCAGATAATTAGGGTTAGTTAACACGTTCACAGTTCTCTTAAGTGTTTAAACTTAAATCCAATCATGCCTGTAGTCCTCAGACCAGATGATTAGGGTTAGTTAACACGTTCACAGTTCTCTTAAGTGTTTAAACTTAAATCCAATCATGCCTGTAGTCCTCGGACCAGATGATTAGGGTTAGTTAACACGTTCACAGTTCTCTAAGTGTTTAAACTTAAATCCAATCATGCCTGTAGTCCTCGGACCAGATGATTAGGGTTAGTTAACACTCCGTTCACAGTTCTCTTAAGTGTTTAAACTTAAATCCAATCATGCCTGTATTCCTCGGACCAGATGATTAGGGTTAGTTAACACGTTCACAGTTCTCTTAAGTGTTTAAACTTAAATCCAATCATGCCTGTAGTCCTCGGACCAGATGATTAGGGTTAGTTAACACGTTCACAGTTCTCTAAGTGTTTAAACTTAAATCCAATCATGCCTGTAGTCCTCGGACCAGATGATTAGGGTTAGTTAACACTCCGTTGCAGTTATTTAAGTGTTTAAACTTAAATCCAATCATGCCTGTTGTCCTCGGACTAGATGATTTGGGGTAGTTAGCACTCCGTTCCAGATCTCTAAGTGTTTAAACTTAAATCCAGTCATGCATGTAGTCCTCGGACCAAATGATTTGGGTTAGTTAACACTCAAATACGTTCGTTCCCTATGGTCCTTGAACCAAATGACACAGGTTAGTCAACACCCCCACACATCTATTGTCACTGGGGCTTAGTGCTAAAATTCTTGATTATGCTTAAATTGATTCTAATTTATGATTGGCTTCCTTAGTTATGTTTAATTCAAGGCCGAGGGGTAATAACACTCTTTGTATACTTGGAAAGACATGTGAAACTCCCATAATTACTCGCTGCAATCATTACTTATTAATAACTCTTACACGAACTGTTCTTTTCAGTACCAATTTCAGTTATTCATACCATCAGTATGATATATTAATCAAGTTTATTCGCATTGTTATGTTATAATTGCAATGTACAGTTATATGCAGCAATAATAAGTCATAAAGACATGTAATGAAAACACTAGAAACTAAAGGAAAATTGTTTCATTGATCAAAAGAAAAGGGTTTACAATTCCTTACATAAAAACAAAAATAAGTACAAGTGCAAAACAAAAGCCCCTATGTCTAAGTCTTCGGTTAAGGGACCACAGGATCAGCAGCTTGGTCTGTCCGAGTAGCAGCAACTTCTGGAGCCTGGTCCTTGGGCTTAGAAGAGGTCTTCCCCTTTTCCAACCCCTTGCCCTTGTCCTTGGGTGGCTCAGCTTGTTTGCCCTTGTCACCTGGCTGGTTAGACTCCTTGGAGGCCTCAAGGTTGGCAGGAGGGACTTGGCTGGCCAAGGGTTGATCCAAGGCCTTTGGGAGCTGTGTAGGAGGAGGATTATCCACTGGGAGCTCTCGGATATCAGGATCGTAGTATATGCTCCCGGGCAGTCTCAGCTCTGAGTCAGCAGGGACTCCAGCAGCGTCCAGCGCCTTGTTCCAAGTTATGTCGCAATAATCTCGACCAACCGAGGCAAATTGCTCCGTAAGCTGGGACCCGGTCTCATCCACCCCCAACTGATATGCCGCTTTCCTTTCAGCCTCGATTGCCTCCTTGGCCAGTTGAGCATTCTGCTTGGCTAGTCGGGCGCTCTCCTTGGCTTTTCTAAGTTCATCTTTAAGCCCTTTCACCAACTCCCTCTCGGTTGCCAAGTTGATCTCGGCCATATGCAGCAGCTTGCGTTGCTCTTCGACTTGTTTCTCAACATTTTTAATACCAGCATCGAGGCTTTTCTTTTGGTTGGTCATCTCTTTGAACTGCTCGGATAGATGGGCATATTCCTCCTTCAGCTGGCCCCAGAGATTTTTCCACCTCGGACCGAGAGTAAACCGCTGCTTGGGCCTCAAGATGGGACTTTTTATTCCACTCCTCGGCCACAAAGATCTGCTGGGTGACCTATACAATGGAAATTCCGAATATAAAGCACAGAAAAAGGGAAAAAGCAATAGTTTCGGTGATTCAACTAAACAGACTGAGCTCACTTACCATGGCCATATCCCTCTTAAGGGATTGAAAGAGCTCCTGTTGGTTGAAGCGCCTATAGGAGTCCATGTCATGGGGGAGGAGGAGTGGCTGCTGCAAGGCTTCAGCAACATAACTTGCCCTTCCTCCATCATAATTCCTGAGGGAGGTGTCCCAGGAGATTGGAGCACCATCCAACTCCAACTTTGGAGACCAGATACGAGGTCCTCCTCCTCGGCGGACATCAGCCACTATGACCTCATCTCGGCTCTTAGTGGACAAGGCCCTCTGGTTCCGGTGGTCCTTCACCACCTTCTGCTGCTTGGTCCCTTTGGTTGGCAGCGCTTGCCTTTCCTCGGTATCAAAGAGGGGCCTCTTCTTCCTCAGATCCTGTATGGGCTTCATGCCGGGGTCAGGAACCTAGGGAGGCGCTGGGGGAAGACTCGTAGGCGGTTGGGACGTACTGGTCCCCTTGGGGTCAGCCTTTTTCCCCCTGTTCCTCATCAAATTCCTTAGGTCAGCCATATCCTCTTCGTCCGATGAGTCTTCCGGAGTGGCAACTTTTAAAACAGGATGAGCCCTAGACTGCCTGTCTATTTCCTCTTTGGCGTCAGAAACTTGTATCACCTGAACCCCTCCTGAAGCTTCCCCTTCAAACTTGAACTCGTCAATCTGCTCGTCAAGTGAGGGGGTTGAAGAAGCGACTCTTTCCTTGGCTGTAGCGGGTTCGAGAGGAACCTGTTGGATGGGCTGAAGGAGCAACGGCACACCCAGAGGATTTGGATGTGGCACGGGCAGAAGCTCGTGTGGTGCTAAAAACATATGCCGGCCGACGTCTATCCGTTTGAGGCGGAAGTCCCCTTGAGTAATGGCGTTGCCGACCGGCTGGAAATCTTTTCACTTGGACGTATAGCCAAGGATGAGAGGAACAGATCGGAGCTGCCCGTCTTCACTCACGAAAATTTCCGACCGGAGTAAGTAGTTTAGCGTGGGGACGTTTGAGAGGCTGAGCCGAGGAGCAACTTGCCTTCTATCTGTAGACACCATAGAGAAAACTCGGTTAGAAACTCAAAGATAATGATACACACAAGAGAAAACAGATTGCTAAAAAGTAAAAACCCTAAGTCTATTGTCAGGAAACCTAGGCCTAAAGGGTCCCACCTGGCTCTCCTGGTTCGGTCGGGTAATGAAGACCGTCATGCCACGCACCCGAGACGATCAGATAGTTGTCTTTCATCCCCTTATTAGACTTGGGAAGGCAGGAAACGAGCCTGAACGGTTTTAGACCCCTTAACACAAAACCAGATTGAGTAGCCTAATTAATTAGCCAAGTTGTTACTTAGTCAAATTAAGCAATTCTAGGTAAAAACAATCAAACAATCATATCATGAAAATATATAGCAGCGGAATAATAAATAACACACGATATGATCACCCAGGAAAACCAAACCGGTAAAAAACCTGGGGAGGATTTTACCCACCGATCCTCAAGGCAAAACTGAATTCACTATGAAAGAATTGAAGTTCATACAAAAGGACTTACAAGCTCCCCGCTCGACTTCCTAATGCTACCTACCAGTAGAACTTACTGACACGACCCCGTGCAAGCTCCGAATCCACGGACTCCTTCTTTCTTGAATTCTTCAATCAGCTACAAGCACCCACGCTTGATATTCTTTAAGCTTCAAAGGCAGCAACCAAGTTGATCATCAAGATGTTGAAGTAATCTCCATCTAGAAAACCCTAAGCTTTGTGTAAAAGAAAGCTCCTCTAGATCTCACAAGAGATTTACATAAAACAGCAATGTATGAGCAACAATACAACTGAAGCAACTCTAAAAACGTGGCTAGGGCTTTGCCTTATATACCTAGGGCAAAAACATAAAAACCCTAAACGTTTAATGAGTTAGGGCTGAGTTGGAAAACTGCAGAAAAACGCAATCTGATCGATTTTCGATCGATCGAATCTATTCTTCGATCGATCGAGCCAGACCAAAATGCCCCAATGCATCTACAGTCTCTCAATTCCAACTTTACAATAATTAATCAACTTTGAGCATACTTTAACAAGTCTAAACATGTTGTTTTGATCATGGTTTGCCAATATTACAAATTAGAGTTCTAAATACATAAATTTCTAAACCTTTAGAACCTAACAGAGCCTAACGGCATCGGAACGGGATTTGAAATAGTATCCCGCCCCCTTCTGACTATGACACTCGTACATATGCACCACATCATGCCAGGTAAGTCCTAATCCTAGTTGACGGTTCAGGGCATCGACTGCTCCTAGGATCCTAAAGAGGTTGAGTGCGCACTGATCGGGGGAAAGCCTATGATTACGAAGATAACCTCCGGTGACAGGACCCATGGGAAGAGTCATTCCCCCTTCTATGAACGCTATCATGGGGATTACGACTTCCCCCTCTCCTCGATCGGTCAATATCCGCTCCGGAGGACAATACCTCAGATTTACCCCCCGTGGAATGCCGTAGGTCTTCTTAAATTCCTCTATTAAGGCGGGACTCTCAACAAGTTCCTCGAATCTACCCATTTTTGGCTAAAAAGAGAAGGGCGCAAGGCAGTGACTAGCAAATAGGGGTTTGAAAGCCGAAAGCACTAGCCGAGAAGAAGATGGAGGATTAGAAACGTCGACACTTACGCAAACTGAATCGAAAAACGATCTTCGAACTCGCTGAAGGATTCTTGCAGACTCTGGGACGAATTAGGATCGATGATTGAATGTACTCAGTGGTTTCGAGTGCTTGAGTTTGCTGGGAGGTCTAAAGATTCGCGAAGTAAAGAAGAAAGAACCTCCTTTGAGGCTTTATATGGGAACAAGCGAAGGGTCAGGGGCCATCCCGCCCAAATTCTGAAGAAAAAATCACATCCGTTGGATCTACAGCCCACCGTTGGATGCCAAAGACAGAACGCTGCCTGGAGTAAATGGCAGTGCCTCGGGGAGACTGAAACGACAGCGGCATTAATGAAGCGCCTACTTCTATGCCTACACACGTGCCAGTTCAAATTTTTGTCTGTTCTCAAGCTTTTACTTCGTGACAAGTCAAAATCCTACTTTTTCTCTTCGGATGCGAGGGAAAAACTAAAATTTTGAGGGGCTATTGTGGGGGGTGAAAAGCCCAACCTAACGTATTGGGCCCAAGGTCCTATTTGAATACTACTGTTTGTCCGAAGAGATGAAAACACTCGAGAAGAAGCCCATGTAAAAGAAGCATGGTCATAATCCGAGGAGACATTCAGTTTTCCGAAGAGGCCATTATCCTCGGATCCAAAGAAGCTTGGTCCGACAGGCGTCTGGGAAGCTCAAATGATCCTCCTGATAGGTGTAATGATAGAGATGAACCTCAGGCACGCATGAAGATAGCAGGAACGGAGAAATATCTAGAAGACAAACTTCAACCACCACATTAAATGCACTGCACCTACTTTCCTGACCGCATTAATGTGGAGAAGACCCCTGAACAGTGCAATCTCAGCTACCGCCACTCACACAAGGCTAAAAAGGATACATGATGGGACATGCACTCAAGTGGGCGTCTAGATGATGAACAAGTGGACGATGAAGATGAAGGGAGAGGGTACTATATAAGGGGGAAAGACCTCTGATAAGGGGGGATCGGAAAAAGAAAGTTATAAAGGAGAAAACTCCATTACTGTAGCTCTAAGAATTGTAACCCAAGTTCATTTAATACAAATCCTCTTCGGACGTCTATGTTTGCATTTGTCCGAGCACGATTGAATGTCAATTTAATCACAAGTACTGCAGTCCAATACTGTTTAATTCACATCTAGCCCAGCTCTTTCACCCACTCTCTACAAATTCATTGTTTTGGGTTCATTGGGCTCGCAATCCATACCTTTTGGGCTTGGGCTACAAAAATTGACCTTACAAGGCCCTTTAGTCTTTGGAACTTCTTATCATTTAGACATTGGCAACATACATATCCAAAAAGAGTTTTTTTTTTTTTTTTTTTTTCCCACCAAATAAAAGATGGATTTTTTACTTATTATTACAGTCTCTGTGTGTGAGGGTTGGGGAAAGATTTTGAGAGATCTTGGAATATACATAGTCACAACAACACATGCCCCTCTTCTCTTTAAACTCGAAAGGAGTTTGCTTCTAAAAATAAATAAGAGATTGGTCCAAACCTTCTCTCTCTTTGTGTTGCTTGAATAAATCGGCCCAAGCTCATTATAGGCTTCTGGGCTCCTTCCCATTTGGGCTGAAACTTTATCTCCAAACACAGGTCGTGCCACATTTGGTGGGCTAAGCCGTTTGAATCGGATATTGGATCTTTACCAAAAACAAATTAGGATTTAAGGCTTTCTTCGGCAAAAAAACAAAACTAGGATCTGGCTTTCTTATTCTCTATTATTTAACTTGTATTCTTTTTTCTTTTTGTTTTTTAGGAAAACCTTGTATTGCCTTAACGAATAAGGAATACACTCCATCTCGATCGGGACTTGAATAGGGGGTGGAAATTATTATATAAAATAATGAATGATTCAAACTGTACATAATTACATACTGAATGACAATGATCAATTATCAAGTCGAACATAAGATAAGACAAACAATTCAGCCTTGTGTGCTTTGCCACGTAAATAACATTGAATCAATATATCAAAATAGCTGTTAAAACCGTTGTGCAAAATACTGCAAATAACAATAGTCAATTAAATAAATAAAAACTTTTGCTTCTTTTGCAATTTCTCATTGTATGTGGGACTCAATAGATGTTTCCTCATCGAATACCTATGTTAACAAAAGCTATTAACTAATACTACGTTTTAATTCATGTTTATACACGAAAATATTTAACAATAGTGATAATGATGTAATTTAATTTATGTGAGTAAAATGATCATCTCAACTTCCTCGTTGAGTATTATGAATAAATCATTTGACACTAAGACTAAAAAAATATTAAAACAAAAATTTGGCATAAAATCAAACTACATTTAGAAGCTAAATTAGATTCTAATTATGCTTCAATTTTAATATATTACGTGATTCTCAAAATGTATATATAATTTTTTTTTTGAGAAACAAATGTATATATAATAGTTAGTTTATTAACTATCAATTTATTTATTTTATTTTTTTATAGTTATTGTAGGGGGTGGATTCGAGCGCTCTCCAAGGATCGAGAGAGTGGGCCCAAGCCCAACTAACCCTTCAATAAATTTGTAGAGTGTGGACTCAAGAGCTGGGCCTCAGTAAGGAAGGCAACGGCCATGCATGGTTGTACGTGGTTGCCAATAACTAGAACGTGGGCTTAAACACACCATGGGGCTCCTCGGACGTGCCTTATGGAGCTGGAAACTACTATTATCTCTTTTCTGAAGGGTTACAAGAGTTGGGAGAGAATACTCTGCTACAGCATTCCCTTTTCTCCGGTTTTTTTCCGTCCCCCCTTCACAAGAGGGATTTTTACATTATATACTCCTCACTCAGTTGATCCTAGCCCTACATTTGTTGATCAATCTGGCTTCTACTCGAGTGTCTGTCCCATCAGCCGCATTCCCATACCTCCAGTGGGTTGCAGCGCTCCAGACGGCACTGTTCAGAGGTCCTGTCCTCATTAATGCGGCCAGAGCGTTAGTTGAGGGCATTTAATGTGGAGGTGACAGTTCGCCTGGGACCTGCTCCTCCGCCATGCTCCAATGTCCGGCCATTGGTTCTCGTTATTTGCTCCTTGGATGCTTGGGGAGACCCCCCTTAAAGGTGTGACGTGTGCCCTCTTGCTGTCCTCGGCATGCCGAGGATGTAACCATCCTCGGCAACGCTCCTTGGGTACTGGGCTCCAAACTTTGGTCCTCGGACCTTGGATCGTCGAGGCGTCCTCGGCATGGGCCGTTGGGCTGGGCCTGGAGTGGGCCGGGGCTGCTGACTTATTCTGGCCCCACAATAGCCCCTCAAAATCGTGCTGTCCGCATCCTCGGGCGGGAGGAGGATTTTGATATCCCCGGACCTGCTTCGCGTCTAATCAAGTCTTATCCCCCGTCAGCGTTGGCGCCTTTTCGACTGCCCAAGGTGCGTTACTGGCGCTTCGATGTGCGTAACGTGTCTTGCATTAAATTCGGGCGGCTTTATGCTTCCCACGTTCAACGGACAGATGACAATCTAACGGTGGGGATGCGTTTGGCATTTGTGGGCGGGAAAACTTGCGCAGCTCTCCTTTCTAGGGTATAAGTACCCATTAGAACCGTTTCTTCACTCTTCATTTGCAATCGAGAGCTCCTGCGTCTTTACTCTGAGTCCAGCCAAACTTCCACCTCCAGTACAAAAAGCCAGTCCGAGGACTCCTCCTCATTTCTGTAAGTCTCTCTGTCCTTCTCTTTCATTTGTTCATCTTTTAGTCCACTTAGGCGTCATCTAGGATGGGTAGACTTAAGAGGTTTGTCGACACTGAGGAGGCGATGGAGGAGTTCATCGCCGATCACAAGATACCGGCCAATGTGGGCTTAAGGTATTGTAGGGAGGGGGAGTGGTACCTCATGAGGCGAGAGGGCGAAGTGGCGATTCCTATCATCGCTTTCCTTGAAGGGGGGATGACGATCCCCATGGGGCCAGTGATGAGGGGTTACCTCACCTACTTCCGGTTGACCCCCACCCAGTGCGCCTCCAACATGTTCAGGATCCTGGGCAGCGTAGACGCCCTTAACGAAAAAATGGGTCTGAGGCTGACCCATCACGATGTCAACTACTGCTACAATCTTCAGCATTTGAAGAACAAGTCCTATTACATGAGGACGAGGGACGACAGGGTCCGGCTTATCCAGTGCCTCCCCGAGTCCAACAAGGGGATGAATGAGGATTTCCTCATCGTGTCCGGAGCGTGGCACGATGGCCTTCACTGCCCGACGGAGGAGGGAGAACCAGGTGGGGCCAGGGGAATGAAGGGGGATTTGTAGATTCTAGCTTCTTTCTTTGCGTCATTTTTTCCCTATATTGTTTGGCCTCTAACCACGGACTTGTACCCCCTTTTTTTTTTCTTTTTTTTTGCAGATCTGCACTCCTATGCGCGCCATTATAACTTGATCAATAGGGAGGACTTGCAGAAGGCGCTCAGGTCGGCGGATTTCGAGGAAGAGGAAGATCACCAAGTCAGAGCTGCGCACAAGATTCTGGGGTACACTCCGCTCCAGAAGTCATTCGCGGCCCCGAAGTACGTAATCAGAGCAAACGATCCTCGCCTACAGAAAATAGTGGTGACCGAGGACGGGTTTGAGTTTCCCGAGGACACCTCCACTTCAGAAGACGTCACGGTAGCAGTCCCCTCGTCTTCCCATTCGTTCCCAGAGGCCACAGAAGAGAACTTAGAGAGGGAAGGGGAGCCTGTAGACTTTGGTGCTGCCGAGGAGGACTTCAGTGTTTTTGAGGAACTCCATCAGTCCGAGGACCCGTCTGGAGACTTGGGTGACCCTCGTCTGACGGAGGCAGACCTCTTCGCGGTACAGAAGTCATCTCGGCGCAGGATGGGCTACAAGAAGAAGTACCAGCCAAGCCTATCCGAGCTACTGGAAGGGCCGTCGGGGAAGTCCAAGCCGAAGTTCCCTCCCCCATCTCCGAAGAATCGACCTGTTCAGACCAGGTCAGCTTCAACACAGCCCAAGCTTCCTCCCCCTCCGCCTCAGGCGAGCCCGTCGTCCAGGCCCGAGCCCGCTGACCCTAAGCAGAAGAAGGACAAGGGTAAGAGGACCCTAGAGGACAAATCTGGGCCCACGCGGGAGGGCGAGGGCAATCAGCGGCCACCGAAGCAGTTGAGGATAGGCCCCTCGACGCAGGAGAAACAGGTCGCTGCCCCGCCTGGGGTCCAGGCCTGGCTTCCCGCCCCGATGCTCCACGGGGCTCCCTTGAGGGATGACTCCTCCCTCAGGGACTTTAAAGAAGGTGAGGGCGCGTACGTTGCCGACGCTGTGGAGAGGTGCCTGCTCCTGCCTGCGGACATGACGGAGCTCGGGACCATGAGGAGTAGGGACGTCTTCCTTTGCCTTAAGCGGTATTTGGGGATGGTAAGACTTTAACACTTGTGCTTTTCTTGCCTTTTTCCTGCCTTCATTTCTTTTGAGCTCGGTTAATTGCAACTTGTCTGTTTCGTTTGGCAGGCTGTACAGGCCACCTTCAGGCTGGAAGAGACGGCCTCTGAACATGGGAAGGCCCTGGATCAGGAGCGCGATAGGCGCATGGTGGCCACCAGGACCCTCAAGAAGTCGGAGGAGGACCTTGCCAAGGCTAGGGAGGCGCTGAAGGCAATGACCCAGGCTAAGGAGAGCGCAACCTCGGGCCTTGAGGGGGCCCAAAGGCAGGCCGAGACTCAGACAAAGCGTCTGGGTGAGGCAGAGAAGCAGTTGAAGCTCGCCGAGGATCAGATAGCTGGCCTGGCGAAGAAGGTGGCAGCTGCCGAGGAGGCCAAGAGGGTGGCTGAGTGGGCCAAAGAGGAGGCTGAGAGGGCCAAGCTTGAGGCCGAGCATGGCAGGGAGGAGGCCTGGGCCACTAAGCAGGAGGCTGAGGAGGCAGCCTTCACTGCCGGGGCAGCTGAGACAGCGGCTACCTACAAAGCCCAAGTCCCTGGGTTATGTAGGCGCTATTGCTCCGAAACTTGGAACGAAGCCCTCAGGCAGGCTGGAGTGGATGCTTCTTCCATTTTGTGGAAAGAGGAGAATGTGTACTACCCTCCTTTTATCCGCGAGGCTGCCCACGATGGCTCCGAAGCCGAGGAGGCCGCTGTGGAAACCGTTGCTACTCCGGGCGAAGAGGCCTCGGATGCTGGGGTTGCTGATGAGCCAATCCAAGGGGGCAATCCCCCCATGGTGGTTGTGTTAAGTGATGGCTCCAACGAGGACGCGCCTCAGCAGGTTGTAGAGCCTTCACCTGCCGCCCAGGTCTCTTCTGCCGAGGGGGCGGCTATTCCTGCTGTGCCTCTGCAAGCCATTCCCATCAGTCAGGGCTCAGGGGACCCTGAGGCAGCTACGGGCCAGCCACCCACTGAAGCAGCCACTTAGGCCCTATGGCCCTTCTGCCTGCTGCACTTTACTTCTGCATCTCTTTCTTTTTCCCTTTTTTGCTTTATTTGTAATGCAACTTCTTGGGTGCAATTCCCTTGTGCTTAATGAAATGAACACTTTATCTTCTTTTCTGTTTGTTGTGGCCATTTTCTTACTTGCACGCTATCCAGTTTTTTTTTTTTTTTTTTTGCATGACTTTGACTTCACTTGCACCTCGGCCAATTGCAGCATTTGATAATTACAACGTAAGGTGGAATTTTGAAGTAGACATTTAGGATTTTTTTTTTTTTTTTTTTTTTTAAGCAGTTAGTTTCTCCTTAGGCATAGGTCCGAGGACCTAGCAGTCCTATGTTTATGTCCAACACTCGGTTTTATTTAAGTGGTTAGTTTCCCCATAGGACTGAGGCCGAGGACCATGCAGTTCCCTGGTTCTGTCTAACTCTTAAGTTTTCTGAAGCAGTTAGTTTCCCCATAGGACTGGGTTCGTGGACCATGCAGTTCCTTGGTTCTGTCTAAAGCTTAGCATTCTTAAGTAGCTAGTTTCCCCGGGGGACTGAGTCCGAGGACTATGCAGTTCCGTGGTTCTGTCTAACACTTAGGTTTCTTAAAGTACTCAGGACGCGAGGCAAATAACTAAGATATGCAAACAATATGAATCAAAGTGACTCCTTTATTAATAGTAGTACCTTTTCAGGTTGTTTACATTCCACGGACGAGGTACAGATTTGTCATCTAAATCTTCTAAATAGTACGCTCCTATCCCTGCAACTGAGGTGATTCGGTAGGGGCCCTCCCAGTTGGGCCCGAGCTTTCCCCAGGAAGGGTTCTTGGCAGTTCCTACAACCTTCCTCAGCACCAAGTCTCCCGGTGCTAGCGGTCTGAGCTTTACGTTGGTGTCATATCCCTGCTTGAGCTTTTGCTGGTAGTAGGCCAGCCGGATCATTGCTTGCTCTCTTCGTTCGTCTACCATGTCCAGGCTCCGCCCCAGTAGCTCGTCATTGCTGCTTGGGGTGAAGGAGCTCGTCCTTAGCGTCGGGAAATTGGTTTCCAGGGGGATCACTGCCTCCGCACCATAGGTCATGGCAAAAGGCGTTTCCCCTGTTGAGCGTCGGGGCGTGGTCCGGTATGTCCAGAGGACATGGGGCAGCTCCTCTACCCATCTCCCTTTGGCGTCATCCAGTCTCTTCTTAAGCCCGTTGACGATGACTTTGTTGACTGCCTCGGCCTGTCCATTCCCCTGGGGGTAGGCTGGCGTCGAGTACCTGTTCGTGATCCCAAGTTCGCAACAGTACTCCCTGAAGGCTTTGCTATCGAACTGGAGTCCGTTATCCGAGATGAGGGTGTGAGGGACCCCGAATCGCGTAACTATGTTCCTCCAAAGGAATTTCTTCACGTCTACATCCCTGATATTGGCTAATGGTTCGGCCTCGACCCATTTGGTGAAGTAGTCCGTGGCCACCAACAGGAACTTCTTGTTCCCTGGTGCCTTGGGGAAGGGTCCCACGATATCCAAGCCCCATTGGGCGAACGGCCATGGACTGGATAACGGGTTGAGGACCCCTCCTGGCTGGTGGATGTTTGGGGCGAACCTTTGGCATTGGTCGCACTTTTTGACGTACTCCTGGGCCTCTTGCTGCATTCCCGGCCACCAATATCCTTGAGTGATGGCTCGGTGAGCCAGGGATCTCCCCCCTGTGTGGCTCCCACATATTCCCTCGTGCAGCTCTTCGAGTAGTGATTCCGCCGCTCCGGGGTGGACGCACAGTAGGTATGGTCCAGAGTAGGAGCGCTTATATAGCTTGTGATCCTTGGACAACCAGAACCGAGGGGCCCTCCTTCTAACTTTCTCGGCCTCCGACTTGTCCTCGGGTAGGATGTCGTCTTTTAGGAATCTCACTATGGGGTCCATCCAGCTGGGACCCACCTCAATCTGGTGGACGGGGATCCCTTCCCTTGGCACTTCGCTTGCCCTCCCCAGATGTTCCACGAGTATTATCCGAGGCAGAACCCCTGCCGAGGAGGTCGCGAGCGTGGCCAATGAATCGGCATGGCTGTTCCCGCTCCTGGGGATATGAGACAGGCTGTAGAGGCTAAACCCCACTCGCAAGCGTCTGACTTGGTCCAGGTATTCTTGCATTCTGGAATCCCTGGCCTCCATCTCCCCATTCACCTGGCCTGCCACCAACCTCGAATCCGAGAACATCTCTATCGACTTCCCTCCCATCTTTTGTACCATGATCATCCCTTGTATTAATGCCTCATACTCGGCCTCGTTGTTCGTGGCCGCGAATCCGAGCCTTAGGGATTTCTCAATGACATGATCTTCAGGGGATACTAGGACCAGCCCCACTCCAGACCCCCTTTGGTTTGCCGCGCCATCCACATACACCTTCCAACATGGTGCCTCTGGGATGGAGATTGCCCCAACTGACTTCTCGTTACGGTTTTTACCCTCGGCCGTCACCTCTTCAGTTGGTTCGGCAAACTCGGCCGTCAAGTCTGCCAGAACCTGGCCTTTGATGGAGGTCCGAGGCATGTATTTGACGTCAAAAGCTCCCAGAATTGTGTTCCACTTCGCTATTCTGCCTGTGTAATCAGCGGCCCGGAGCACAGACTTCAGAGGCAATTGGGTTAGGACAACCACGGTGTGAGCTTGGAAGTAATGGGGGAGCTTTCTCGTAGCATGGACTACAGCCAGGATGGCCTTCTCTAAGGGTAGGTATCTCACCTCCGCTTCGTGCAGCGACTTGCTGACGTAGTAGACTGGCCTTTGAACGCCATTATCTTCCCGTATCAGTACTAGGCTCACCGCATGGGGCGCCACAGCAAGGTACGCGTACAGGACCTCGTCGACCTCGGGATGGGACATGATAGGCGGTCGGGAGAGGTAATCCTTGAGTTGCTGGAAAGCTGCGACACAATCCTCAGACCACTCAAACCCCTTCCACTTGTTGATCAGGAGGTAAAAGGGTCTACACCTGTCGGCCGACCTGGAAATGAACCGGTTCAGCGCCGCGATCATCCCGGTAAGCTTTTGGATCTCCTTGGGATTCTGCGGAGGCTTCATATTGTGGATGGCCTTGATCTGGTCAGGGTTGACCTCGATCCCACGGTGAGTGATCATATACCCCAGGAACTTGCCAGAGCTTACGCCAAATGAGCATTTCGATGCATTAAGGCGGAGCTTGTGCTCCCTCAGGACGCCAAATGTGCGGCCGAGGTCTTCCAAGTGCTCGGACACCAACTTGCTTTTCACCACCATATCGTCAACATAGACTTCGACGCTCTTGCCCAACATCGGCTCGAACATTCTCGTCATCATCCTCTGGTAGGTGGACCCGGCATTTTTCAGGCCAAACGGCATGACCTTGTAGTGGTAGTTCCCAATGGGTGTCACAAATGCCGTCTTCTCTCGGTCCTCCAAGGCTAGGGGAATTTGATGGTAACCCTGAAAAGCGTCCAGGAAGCTCATCCGAGGATGGCCTGCAGTCGCATCCACTAGCTGGTCTATTCGTGGCATCGGGAAGGGGTCTTTGGGGCAAGCTTTGTTCAGGTCCGTGAAGTCTACGCAAACCCTCCACTTCCCACTTTTCTTCTTGACCACCACAGTGTTGGCCAACCATGTGGGGTAGAAGATCTCCTTGATAGCCCCCGCGTGCTTAAGCTTATCGACCTCTTCCCTGATCGCATCAGCGTGCTCTTTAGACGGGCGCCGAGGTGGCTGCTGCTTGGGGATCGCAAATGGGTTGACGTTGAGGTGGTGACAGATGAAGGATGGGTCAATCCCAGGGGCGTCGCAGGGATCCCATGCGAACACATCAAGGTTTCTCTTGAGGAATTCGAGTAACTCCTCCTTCTCCCGTGGAGGCAGTTGTATCCCGACCTGGAAAAACTTCTCCGCATCATCGCCAATTATCACCTTCTCCAGGTTTTCGCATTTAGCATCCTCGGCAGGTGCACCTGGGGGCGCCACCTGGGTCTTTGATTGCTATGAATTTTCCTCGGATGGGGCCGAGGATTGCGCATCGATCCGACGAGATATGGCAGCTACTGTGCAATGCCTAGCCGTGGACTGGCAACCTCGGATCTCCAGAACCTGGTCCCCTGACAGGAACTTCACCTTCTGGTGCAAGGTGGAGGCCACGCCATCCAGGGCGTGTAGCCAAGGCCTCCCTACGATGGCTGTGTAGGGAGAGTATGTGTCCACCACTATGAAGTTCGCCTCCACCACCACTGGACCTGTCTGTACGGGCAATCTGATCATGCCCTTTGGGATGACGAGCTTCCCATCGAAGCTCATTAGGGGGGAGCTGTAAGGTGTGAGGTCCTCCTGCTTTAGCCCCAGCCCCTTGTAGAGGTCTGGACACATGACCTCGGCCGCGCTGCCACCGTCCACCATCACCCTCCTCACATCGTAGCCCCCTATTCTGAGGGTGACGATCAGGGCGTCCTCGTGTGGTTGGATGGTCCCAATCTTGTCCTCCTCCGAGAAACTCAGGGCTGGGGGAGGATTCCTCCTGGACCTCTTTGGCCACGTCTGGGGGTCCTCGGCGGGCAGTTGGACCACAGACAATACTCGTAGAGGGGGTGTGCCCGTCCTTCCTGGTGCAGCCAGTATTATATTGATCGTCCCGGTGGGTTGCCCCATGGCGGCGTCCCTCCGAGGTTCCTGGTAGTTCCGGCTTTGCTGACCGCTGGAATGGTGGAGGAGGTGCTTCAGCCTTCCCTCCTGGACTAGCTGGTCCAGGTGGTTCCAAAGATCCCTGCAGTCCTCCGTATTATGCCCGTGATCCTGGTGGTACTGGCAGTAGCGACTTTGATTGCGCCTTTCAGGTTCCCCAGCCATCTTGTTCGGCCACCTGAAGTACGGTTCGTCCTTTATCTTCTCCAGCACCCTGTGCACGGGTTCTCGGAACACAGCGCCTACCGTCTGCGCATGGGTCGCTCCAGAATGCCCACCGAAATCCCTCCTCGGACGGGCATTGTCATAACGGTCCGACCTGAAATCCCTTCTCTCCTGGGGGGTGGCCTTCTCTTTGCCTTTCCCTTGCAGCATATCTTCTTCCACCCGTTTGTACTTGTCGATCCGATCCATCAGCTGCCGCACGCTGGTGGCCGGCCTACCGGTTAGGGACGTCCTCAGGCCGTGCCCCATAGGTAATCCATTCTGGAACGTGTTGATGGCGACAGCATCGTACTTGCCGTCCAGCTCGTTGTAGATCTCCCAATACTTGTCCGAGTAAGCCTTGAGGGTCTCCCCGTCGCGCATGGACAAGGACAGCAGCGCGCTCATGGGCCGAGGAGGCCTGCTATTTGTGACAAAGCGGGAGCCGAAAGCCTGGGTCAGCTGCCTGTACGAGTCTACGGAATTCGTCCTTAGACCGTTGAACCACCTCATTGCCACGGGTCCCAAGCTGGATGGGAAGACCTTGCACATCAGCGCCTCGTTCTTGGAGTGGACCGCCATCCTTTGGTTGAACTGGCTCACGTGCTCCACAGGGTCCGTTTTGCCGTTGTAGGCAATGAAAGTTGGCTGCTGGAACCGCCGAGGAAGCTCCGCGTCCTCTATACGACGCGTGAAGGGTGACCTGGAGAGCCGGTCCAGCGCCCTGCTCATGGCATCGCCTCCCAAGTCCCTTGGGGTCGGGTTGGCGCGCCTACGTCTCTGGTAGCGCTCCTCCTCGTGGGAGAAAGTCTCGCTGGGGGGCGTCCTTGACCTTTGCCGGTATTCATTGTCGCTTTCGTCGTCGGAGGGCGGGTCAGGGCTAGGCTCAGATCGTCTTCGTTGCGCGCGGCGCAGCTTCCTCTTTAGCTCGTCTATCTCACGTTGCATGGCCACCTTATCGTCCCCTCTCCGGGAAGCGTGGCTGTGGGCCTCTTGTGAACGTGTGGCGTGGCCATCGTCGCGCTTCTGGGGAATGTGCCCGTCCCCCCGGCTTTCGCTCGCCGTTGAAGTGTGCACGCTTCCCTCTCGAAACCTCCTGTTGTCGTTCTGACCGCCTCCGGGGTCGCCATACTTACCTTGATGTCGTGACTTCGCCGGTTCAGGTCGATTGGGAGTTCCTTGGTGAAGGCCTGATCCTACCATGCTTAACTGTTGTCCTCACCAACGCACAAGCTCTCCCCACAGACGGCGCCAATTGTAGGGGGTGGATTCGAGCGCTCTCTAAGGATCGAGAGAGTGGGCCCAAGCCCAACTAACCCTTCAATAAATTTGTAGAGTGTGGACTCAAGAGCTGGGCCTCAGTAAGGAAGGCAACGGCCATGCATGGTTGTACGTGGTTGCCAATAACTAGAACGTGGGCTTAAACACACCATGGGGCTCCTCGGACGTGCCTTATGGAGCTGGAAACTACTATTATCTCTTTTCTGAAGGGTTACAAGAGTTGGGAGAGAATACTCTGCTACAGCATTCCCTTTTCTCTGGTTTCTTTTTCGTCCCCCCTTCACAAGAGGGATTTTTACATTATATACTCCTCACTCAGTTGATCCTAGCCCTACATTTGTTGATCAATCTGGCTTCTACTCGAGTGTCTGTCCCATCAGCCGCATTCCCATACCTCCAGTGGGTTGCAGCGCTCCAGACGGCACTGTTCAGAGGTCCTGTCCTCATTAATGCGGCCAGAGCGTTAGTTGAGGGCATTTAATGTGGAGGTGACAGTTCGCCTGGGACCTGCTCCTCCGCCATGCTCCAATGTCCGGCCATTGGTTCTCGTTATTTGCTCCTTGGATGCTTGGGGAGACCCCCCTTAAAGGTGTGACGTGTGCCCTCTTGCTGTCCTCGGCATGCCGAGGATGTAACCATCCTCGGCAACGCTCCTTGGGTACTGGGCTCCAAACTTTGGTCCTCGGACCTTGGATCGTCGAGGCGTCCTCGGCATGGGCCGTTGGGCTGGGCCTGGAGTGGGCCGGGGCTGCTGACTTATTCTGGCCCCACAGTTATAATATGCTGCTAACCCCGTAACTTTAATTTTTTCCCTTCTAGAACCTTAAGCACTTTATTCATGAGAATGTGTCAATTTAGCTATAAGGCCCTTAGCAACTATCAATTTAGTTAATGTTCTATATTATTATCCATGGGGTTGGCTTAATGGTTCCTTAAATCACATGATATCCATGAAATCCTAAGTTCGAAACCTGTTGCCAGCATCTTAGGGTCACCCCCATGGGAATCCTCCATGTAATAACTTGGTGCATATAGGTGGGGGGAACTACATACACTTGAGGAAATAGATAAATACTCGAAGAAGTTTGAATATTCTCGTTTGTCAAAAAAAAAAAAAATCAATCAAATTTTTTGGTATTTTTAAAAGTGGTAAAAAAAAAAAAAGTACAATTCACTTTTAAGTGGGGAAAAATAATTTATTTCCCATTTTGGGGCCTTTGTCTATTAAGAGGTCTTAAGTTTGGCCTAAGTAACCTAAACTTAGTACCAACGCTAGTTGAATGAATCTAGCTACCTTTATATTGCCAAACTAGATACATATAAAAGCATTTTGATATTCACTGTTTGTAGCCCACTGATTGGGTGTAGTGAGATAGCGTAGTAGTACTAGTAGTAGTTTCAATGAAGTGTTGAATGATTTATCTCTAAGCAACCAATCAAGTGGCAGCGCCGCCATCGTCAGCCAAAGAGAATACGCGGCCGCCTCTCGGCCAAACTGCCGAACACGTGTATGTATATGTGAGATTTAAATGTTCTTCCCATCCATTTCACCATATCCAAACCGATATCAGTGGCGTCAATTTTGTTTATTATGTGCATTGTACCCACTACCCACTAAGCTTATTCTTTATAAATACATTTTTATTCTTTTTTCTAAATTAAATGAACCAAGAAGTTCTTATTTTTCTTTATTTTTTAATCAAGATTAAAATAATTTTTATGACAAGATGATAGATATATAACCATTAACCATGATTAAATTTAAACCCTACAACCATATCTCACCTCTATATTATAAAATCAGTCTAATATTATTATTTGTACTATATCTCAACTACATTTACATCCTCTAGATTTTGGATCACTTTTAAGCTTTGATTTTCAAAACTAACAGAAACAATTTATATTATTGGCTTTCAAAATTTGTACTTTACACTATTGACTATTAAATGTTGTCATTATCCCTCCAGAAAATGATGTTGATTTGAACAAAGATTTGGCATCGTTGTAATAATAAGGCATAAATTATATGTTTTGAAAGTTGAGAGACCAATTCTAAAGTGATCCCAAACTTAGAGGATGCAAACAAATATATACCTATGTGTTAAAGGTTCAAAATTTTATTGATAACTTGTTTCACACATATTTAGTTATTTACATCAATAGTTAAAGGGGCAAGAAAGCATATTAATTTCTCTAATTATACAACACTGCCACTGCAATTTTTAGCATGAATTGCCAACAGGTTTAGAGACTATGTACTAGTACTAGTAACATAAAAAAAAAAAACATCAAATTACAATTTATACCCTTAAAGTTTGATATAATTTTAATCTTGTCTCTTGAAGTTTCAAAATTTGAATTCAAGTATTTTCCATCCATGCACCGTGATGAGATGTCAGTTAAGTGTCAACTCAACTAAAAACGACATAATTTTATGTATCCAAATTTTGAAACTTTTAGAAAAAAGTATATCCCAAACTCTAAGGGTGGAAATTTCAAATTAATGATTAAAACGATGTATTTTTTAATTTGAAAAATGACGTTATTTTGAGTTTAGTTGGCATTTAAGGAACATCTCATTACAGTATATCTTAAATCCAAACGATATACAACGTTAAATTATGGAACCAAATTTTACAACTTTAAAGAGCAAAATGGGGAGGGTATGGAAAAGTGAGCAGATAGAAAAGATTTTAGTTTTCATTTTTTGTGTTTGGTTGGGGGTAGAAAAGTTGAGAAATGAAAACCTCTTTTGTTTGACTAGGGAGAAAAGTGAGAGAATGAAAAAGATAATTTATATAAATTGACTAATATGCCTGTAAGGACACAGTTTGAGCAATAAGCCCAAAAGTTAAAAAGATCCAGGCCCAAAGAGCACAATACAATAAATTTGTAGATAGTGGGTTAGAAAACTATGCTCTAATGAGTTAGGTAACGATTATAGTGGGTCCAAATGACAATAAAGTAAAAATGGATTGGTTGTATCTAATGAACATTGTTCTCGGCACAATCCGAGGAGATCAATTCTTGTATATAATTCTTGAAGTTGATTACAAATACAGTCTTATTGCTACAGTGTTTTCCCTTCATTCTCTGATCCCCTTTCTCTCAAGGCCTCCCTTCTATTTTATACTATCTTTTCCCTTTCATCTCTGCTTTCCACATGTAAATTAGATTGTTGATATTGATCCTTGTCACATCAGCACCTTCCTGAAGTCTTTGGAGAGTAGCTGTAAAGCTGAAAACTACTGTTCAGGTATTACTTCCTCATTAATGCGGTCAGAGAGTTAGCTGCAAAGTATTCAATGCGGTGGTAGCAGCTTTCCCTTAGATATTTCTCAACTTCCATTTGTCCTGTATGTTCACAATGCATATCCTTATCAATAGAACTTCTTGGAACATCACTCTGAATGACAAAACACATTTTCTGACATCTTCTTTGTTTAGCTAAGGAGATACTCCTCCTCGGCCTACCTCCCCCAGCCTTCATAGTCATAGCTTGCTCGTGACGTTCAAAGTCTTACATCTTCCTTGCTGTTGATCTGTCATCGGACCACTGAGCCTCTTCGGACAAGGCCCAAGGCCCAACATATATTTTTGGGCCCTTTATCCCTATAATGCCCTTATTTAAAATTTAAAAAGAAAGAAGAAGTAAAAATTAAAAAAAAAAAAAAAAAGAAGGTAATCAGGCCAAGTTTATTAAAACAAAAATCATGCCCAAATAAAATTTTATTAAAAACCCAATCACGCCTAGTTAAATAATTATAATAAAATTGAATAAATAAAATACAAGGATTTATTTACGCCGAGTTAGCAAAAAAGGAAAAAGAAACAACCAACCAACCAAAAAAAAACCAAAGCCGTATAGAGTACAGACACACAGTGGAGAAGCTTTTGACATGATTATTTTTGTCCAAATATTTTTAACTCATTTTTTCTCCCATTTTATCCCCAATTTGGGGAGATTGTATTTTGGTGGGCTTAGGGAGAAAACTCCTCAACCCCACCAAATAACCACAAGCACCATTTTTTTTCTCCTCCATTTTCTATCACTTCTGTAATCACTCCAACCAAACCAAATAGGGACTTAAGGATACAAATATTACTAACGACCATTTACAAGAAAATTTGAGGGGAAGACAATGGAAAGGAAGTGAAATTAAGCCTTTTCCGCTGTTTGGATAGCATGAGAGAAAAAAAGATAAACTAAATTTAATGAAAATCTATCACTTGGGCCCACATTTTTCCCTTCCCTTGTTCTTTAAACAAAATTTTTCTCCAAACTAGTTTGGAGATTATATATTCTTATTACATCTTTAATACTTTCTTATCAAATAAATGTTATAATTTCAAATTTTTGTGATCTAAAATTGTGTATAAAAAATAAGTTAATTGATTGAATATTAAATAACAACTGATTTAAACGAAATTTGATATGCATAATAAGAACATAAAGAACATAAAATTCACTGGTTAAATTTTCAAAATTCACCTTCCAAAAAAAGTTATATGAAAATTTTGAAGAGTTTCTCGGTAAATTAATTTGTTTCTCTTTCATTACTTTCCCTCCATCCAAACATGTTTTACCACTGGATTAATCAAAAAAACACTTTTTCCCTAATTCCGAGGAGAATTCAGAAAAATGAAAGCAACACCTCTGACAAAATATGATACCTGAAATGACTACGCAATGTTTTGGGGACATCACTGCACTGTAATAACTGTGACCACGTAATTCAGTAAAAAATTCTGAAACGTGTAAGTATTGAACAGTAGTAGCAGTGAGATTTTACGTGATTGATGCCTTCGGCTTTTGCCTTTGGGCGTGCACATCAAACAGAACCCAAATTTTTTTTTTATAAAAATTGTCCTTGTCCTTGTCTAGTCCTTCGGTTTTTAGGGGACCAGCCTAAAATGTCTTAGAACTCGTACACACTTTTTGGGCCCCATCTATCTGGTAATGTGGGGGCCCCATTACTCACAGTTTTAATAGAGAGCCAGAGCCACCACCACCACTTGATGTGACTCTCCCATCACGTCACCAAACGTCCACATCACGACACATGGCATATCCTTATTTTTCAGTTAATTTTTAATTCAATGATGTCCCTACCTATCCTAGGGGTAACTGCCACGTTTTTGCCTGCTGTTATTGTCTTGTAGCTGTCAAATTAACGTGTTCACTCGATATATATAAATCTCGAGAAGTTCTGCCACATTCAATTACACAATTTTGTTTAAAACTCGTTCATGTGTTGAGTTATAGTTGGTAAAGAGGTGTCCTCACGTGAACCGATCATCATCCTTTTATTAACTATAATTCGCTACATAGATGAGTTGTGATTAAAATTGTCTAATAGAGTGTGACGCAATAAATTTTTCATAAATCTCGTTTGTTTTTCTTTATTAAGCCAATTGTGTCTTGACACGTAATCGTTGAAATTGGATTGGGACCCGCTTGGTGTGTCGGACAGAGTTTTGTGTTAACTGCAGGGGAGAGTTGAGAATGAAGTGAACAGAGATTTCTAATTGGATAACCAGAAAAAAAAAGTAAAGACTGACAGTAACTGATGGATTGCTCTTGACGACAGCCATGTTTTGTCGTTTGTCTGTTTTCCCAGCGCATTTTTAATCAATGGGCTTTATTGGGCTCTCATAATGGGCATGTATGGGACACATTAGAGGTTAAAAACCCATTTAACCTGTTCTTTTTTTCTGTTTTAAGTTAAGTTAAAGTGAAAGAGCATTCACCTTTTGACTTTCCTCACTTTTCTTTTTTCACTTCTTCTTCGTTTTTTTTTTTTTTTGGTCACGTTAACCTACCCTTACCATATTTGAAAAATTTTCACTTCACTTAAGAAATATAAAAAATTGTCAAAAAAATAATTATTTTTTATTTTGTTATAAAATATTTGTAAAAATAGTTCCTAAATTAATATTTTTAAGGCATCCGTTAACATTTCTTAGTTTTTTTTTTTTTTTTTTAATAAAAAAATTCAATAGTTTGGGAAGAGGATTTGAACCTCAAAACACATGACATTTGACTAATTTAGGTGATTCCTAGCTAATTATGCTCATTATCAAGCGTATTCACCTTTCTTACCAATTAAGAGATACACGACTCAAAATTACAATACAATTTTCGTCTAAATCAGTTTCTAAAAATATCATCCGACCTATGAGGTAGAGGTTAAAAACTCATTTAACCTTATTTTCCTATTTTTACTCAAGTTAAAGTGAAAGAGCATTTACCTTCTAATTTTCCTCACTTTTCTTTTTCCACACTTTTTTTTTTGTCATGTTAATCGGTGCTCTTACCATATTCGAAAAGTTTTCACACCATTTTAATGGAAAATAAAAAAAGTTGTCCAAAAAACTAATTATTTTTTTCATTTTTCTATTAAATATTTATAAAAATAGTTCCGCTAACATTTCTCAATTTTTTTAAAAAATAATTAAATAGCTTGAGAAGAGGATTTGAACCTAAAAACACATGCCATTTGACTAATTTAGATGATTCCTAGCTACTTATGCTACTTATCAAGCATATACATCTTTCTCACCAATTAAAAGCTACACGACTCAAAATTAAATTACAATTTTCATCTAAATTGGTTTCTAAAAATATCTTCCGGCCTATGATGTAGAGGTTTATATCACCTATTTGATAGTCATATAATTTTTTCCCCAATAACTCAATAGATTAGGTGACTGTAATATACTTAGGTTGTCTTGTAAGAATTTTTAGAACTTTCCACTCAAATTAGTTTAAAGAAAAATTCTATCAATTAGAGAGAGAAGACACAAACACACACAAATGCACAGAGACATGGAAGTAACAAGAAATTAAGAACCCTACGAACCCCCTTTATAAAAAAAAGGAAGAAAAGTGAAGGTGGTTGGACCAAATTGTTGTTATCTAAGTAATAAACATAAAGGATTCTCAAAAAAAAAAAAAAAAAAAAAAAAATGGTTAATAAACATAGAGAAGTATGTAATGATATGCTCATTGAAAATCCTTTACCATGTTCTGGTTGTATTCCGTGTGTGTTTTGACAAATTAAATGACTAATATGACAGGGAAAGTGATTTTCTGTGGGTGCTTAAAAGCATAATTTCCTACCAATATCCCCTTACATTTAAGCACAATTGACTCAAACACATAGGAAAGTAAATTTAAGAAGATTTTCACAGAAAGTCTTTAATGGCATTTTACCATGGAATGACAGCATATACTGTATTTGATTCAAACATATTGAATGACTGACAACTGGGAAAGGACTTTCACTTTTCTGTAGGTACTTAAATGCACACTGATACCCCATTATTCCTTTCAATTCCTTCACATTTAAATACAATTAACCCAAAGATATATGGATGTAACTTTTAAATTTTTAACACTGAAAAGCTTAATTGGGTTCTGACACCCTTTACAATAATTCAATTAAACTATATACACGTCGTGTGCACCAAGATAGCCAGAAGAAAACTTTATATTAAATGTCGCAATTTTTGTTAGAATTGAGCTGGGTGGACCTATTGTAATTAAGATCGTGAAGATAAGATATTAAAGATGACTTTAAAACTCCCATAAATGAACCAATAAAGAGCTAGACTTTGGTCTATATTTATAATGTGCTACATGTAAATTCAAAATAAGAAAAAGAAAAAAAAAATTAAATTTGCTTTTTACGTTTATGTTTCTAATGACACTTTTTTTTTTTTTTTTTTTTTTTTTTTTTTTTTGTGTTGGTGGGTTTAAACAGTTGGCTTGTACTGCATGTTATAAGCAACTGAAGTACAAAAAATCAAGTGTTTTGACATATGATAAATGGGTTTTCAATTTTAATGATGTTTGGGAAGAAAGAAAGGTTTCTCTCTTCTTCCCTAGTCTCCACCCACTGTGGTTCCATCATCTGCTGTAGGGTCTGTCTGTCTGTATGTATGCAGCTTATGTCTTTGGTTAGAATGTCCCTTTCTATAGGGGTTTCAACTTTCAAAGCATTGGTCTTACGTGGCTTGTAACTTGTAAGTTTTAACATTATGGCCAACTAAGCAAATAATAATGTGTCTAGGTTTGGCAATGGTCCTGGCATATATGGCCATAATTGGGAAGGCCAAAAACATTATAGATCTTAGAAAATTATTATGCAGTTCCGGAGCATAGTTTACCTAGAGTACTTCTAGGTTATAAATGATGGTGAGTTCTAATTAGTTCAACTAATAAAATTTTTTTATGTCAAATAAGAGATCTGGAGTTCAAATCTCGCCTACACCATCGAATGATGTCTTAGGCTAATGATAGGAGCAATTATCATAAACTGGATACCATATGTTAAAATCTTGTGTAATATATATCATGTTAACTGTTCTACAAAAGTATCTAATAATAAGTTATTCATAATTGGTTCGGTTGTAGGACGAGTGTTATCTACCATTGGACTTGGAGAAAGGGTGGAAGGTTTCGTGCAACATAATTGGAGTAAGAGTATTCACAGCAGTTGTGCTATATAGGTATAATGATATTTTTTTTAGCTCTCAATCACAAAAAACCGTCATGCAGCACTGTAGCTCACAGGTAAAATAAAAAAAAAAAAAATTATTAACTTCTCTCTCTTCTCTCATTAAATAAAGATTTCCTATTCTCTCTCTCTCTCTCCAGCTTCTCTTCTTTCTTCCTCAAATTTTTTTTTTCTCTCTAGCTCGCCAGCCAGCTCCTTCGTCTCCCTCATCCCTCAGCTTGCCGGCCAACTCCCTCATCGCCGATCTGTTCCGCCGACCCAACTCGCCGACCCGCCCCAAGCTCCATCACCCAATCCGTGCCTCTCTTTCTCTCTCTCAGTCACTCTCACCTCTCTCTCTCATCGACTCTGACCCAAGCCTCCGTCGGCCTCAACGTCTCCGACCCAAGTCTCTTCTCACCTCTCTCTCTCTCGTCGATTTGTGATTGAGTTTTTTTTTTGTTTTTTTTTTTTTATGTATTTTTATATGGGTTTGGTGGCTGTGGTGGTAGTAGTTGATTTTGGCTATGGTAGTGGTGGTGGATGATTTTGACAGTGAGTTTGTGGACTTTGGTTGTGGTGGTGGTGGATGATTTTGGCTTTGGCAGTGGGTTTTGTGTATTTTGGCTTTGGCAGTAGCTTATTCCTTGGTTTTGTTTTTGTTTTTGTTTGTTTTTTCTATGTTGTGTTGTGGTGCTGTGGTTGTGGTTGTGGTTGTGGCTGTGGCTGTGGCTGATGGTAGAGGTGATTGTGGTTGGTGCTGTAGATTTTTTTTGTGGGTAGTGTGATATATTATTTTATTGTAGGAGATATATTATTTTATTGTAATGTTTATATTATTTTATTGTATTAAAAGTTAAAATAGATCCACTGCTGCAACATGTGTGTAAATAAAATAAATAAAGTGACTTTTTATGTAGCTAAATAGCTAAAATTTTAGATTCACTGCTGTGAATGCTCTAAGGGCTTAATGAAGCACGCACAAAAATGGGCCCATAAATACCAAAGCACAAGTTGAGGATGGTGATGTAATCAACTTACCTCATGCCATTATTACATTAAAATTATATAAGCTTTTGTCACATGGTCCTAGCTAGCAGTGAGTACTGGTGTCCCTAGATACAGCTAATTATTTAATGAACGGGTGAGGTTTTGGTTGTTGATTTTTCTTTATTACGGTTTTCAATTGGTAAACTGAATAAAAAAAAATTAAAAAAAATTAAAAAAAAAAACTCCATTTATAGCAAAATTGTGAACAGTATGCCACAAATGGAAAAGGCACTCAAATCAAAAGCGTTCATATTAAACTAATTAATACCGAAAGTCTGACCACTATGATCCTATAAATGTCTAATACTGGCACGTTATTTATTGAGAGTAATGTAATTGTTCAGAAATTGTGTTTACCATTATATGGAGGAGTGGGATCATGTTTCAGTACAGACCCAATTTGAATTAAGGCTATATGACCTAACCTGACAAGACATGCCTATTTCATTTTCCTGTAATCAGGTTCATAGATCATTCATGACAGAAAAATTTAAGCTTGATCAGCCGAACTTTAAGAACATAAGTGACATGTATAGTTGGCTCGGTTCAGACTGATTTATATCTCTCAGTTTTAAGCTCAATTAAAATTGTCAAGAGTCTCGTAATTCAATTAGTGTTTTCAAATAAGACATTTAAGATTCAAATATATTTCCCAACTGATCTAATTATCCAAAAAAAAAAAAAAAAACAGATAAAGTTTGGATTGGCATATTATAAAGTTGGCTAGGTAAAACAAAAAATATTCACAAAAACTGCCATGATTATTTTCTAATATCAGACTTGGTAAAGAGAAATTATAGGGCATTCCAAAGATGCCGAAGAGATAGGGTGTTTCACGGAAAACGGAGACAAAAAGGTATCTGTAGCCAATAGGCATAGTCTTGGCTGATTGGAGGGGAGCTTAGTGCGAAGCAAATTGCCTAATACACGGGTTCTTTAATCTATAGTCTTGCTGGTTACCATCACTGTCAATCTTTATCTGCATTTGAAGAATGCAATTGGCAAAATCAACATCATTTGATCCAAATTTCAAAAATGACATTATAAATAAGTGCGACATAATTATGATCAAACTACCCTATACCTTAGGGGTAATAATCCCCCTAAAAAAAAACGTTAGGGCTAACAATCCCCATACAAAAAACCTTAGGGGTAATAAATTCGTGATCCGAAAAAGAAAGACAAAGTTTTTCTCCTAGTCAATATGAAGAGAAAATGTTTCCAAGAGAAAATTTTCAAAATTGGGTTTTGATGATTTTTAGAAGAGAAAGTCATGGACGTTGCCTTGTAACTTAATAAATAAATAAAAGAAAGGGTGTCTTTTTGGCATGTACTCATCAACCCTATGTCACATAACAACAATAAGTAATGCCATATGTACCACTGAGTCCTTGATGAGGCTATTATTATAAAAACTTTGTAACTTAACTTACATTTATTTATATTTCTAACAAACACGTACATAATTCAAATCTCTTTTTAGCTATTAAATTATCAAAAAAAAGAAGATAAAATGTCTAGAGACATGACCTTTCTATTAATATCATCACAACTTTAAAATGATGAATTAATGTAAAAATAATTGTTTAACATTTACTGTCAATTATCATAACGGTACCCAGGCTAGCGGTCTGGTTTCTCAAAAAAAAAAAAAAAAAAAATTATCATAACGGTAGACGGTAGTCTTGTAGAAAAATTACTTTAAAAGAGGAAGCGATGTTTTTAAATTTTTATTTTTCACAATGTCCCCACCAATAATATACCCATTAAACATGAGTCCTCAAAAATAAATTAATATGAATATCTTTAAAGAGAAAATGCCAGTTACAGCCATGATAACAACAGTGTATCAAAGTGAAAATAAAAACATAATTAGTCATTGATTGGAAGAGCTTGCATTAAATCCTTTCCTTCTATAGTATCCTATGACTTTGAAGCTTAACAGCTATGACACCAATAGCAAAATATAAATTTTTGGTACATGCCACATCTCTTCTGTTATGATCACATAATAACATATTAGTCTTTCCATAATCAGAAAATCAATTACACAAACCCACATGTTTGGATGGATTAAAGTTGACCACCACTTGTACATTGATTATAAGCCAGCACTAATTAAATTAATCAATGAGCTAATTAAAAGGGTTAAAAATGAGCTTAGTGGGGTGAACCAAACTTTCACTTTCAAAAATGGGCCAAAGTTCAAATTGACATTGTTTGTTTATTAATTTTTACGGACTCTACATGAGTGCTCTTCCATTTATGGTGCCTGTGAAAAGAGCGTAAAACTGTAGAGTTCACCAGAAGTGGAAAAATATCCATTTGGGCAGGTCCCAGAAGAGGGCTATGTTTACCATACACGCTCTATAGAAGAGCGTGGCGTGTATATTTTCTAGAGGAAGGTTGCGTAGAAAACCAACAGTCAGTTTCATTTTTTCATTTTTTTTATTGGATCAAGAACCTCAACACTGACTCCTCTGTATAGAAAAATTAAAACAGGTCGCCCCGACCAAAAGCAGAAGGGATGCAGTGATATCCACGCGCCAACTCATTGTCAAACTCAATCTTGGTGTGTTTTAGGTTTGACTGTAGATGAGCCTAGCTGATATTAACAGTTGCGAAAAACACTGCTTGGAAAAGTTTGTTTGCAAACAAGTCAAATCTAATCACAAGCTTAAGCTCGATTATTAGATGCGTTAAGCTCAAACAATGTATTGCGTTGGTGAACAAACTCGAAGGTGATTTGAGTGTGTATATTTGGAGTGGTAAGGTTTACTCACTTCTATAGGTGTTCCTTTCCGAACTAGGATCAGGCTCGAGTGGATTAGCCCCCCCATACCTATTTCTTATCATAATAGTTGGTTCAAATCTATATGGTATGATAGAGCTTGTTAGTAACTACCTTTTGCCTCATTGGGAGTCACAACAATCACGAATCTTTTTAGTCGACTAGAGGCAGTGAAACAATAAACAAAAGCCATCATTCCGTTTATGGGGAATAACCCTAAATACCATGTATGAAATACTCCATCAGTCCCCTTAGGCAAGGGGTTGAAAATTTTTTATTCTTTTAACTAGGGGGTTTTGAGTTACACTAATAAACCTAGGATAGTTAAGTGTTACCTAATAAATGGTTAAAACATAAAAAATACCACATGAGCTTTAGGTATTATCCTCAAAACCTCGAGATGATCTGTGTTTTTATGAGAAACCACGTAGAGTTTTGTGTATTTTTTCAATATTAAAATTTTGTTTTTAGTTTATTGATTTTATTAGTTGTTTATTTTCATTTAAAAATTACATATGATTTTTAGCAACACAAAGTTTATAACTTTAATATGTATAAATTCAAAATGAAAATAATCAATCTAGTTAAATCAACTAACAAAATCTTTAGCTAGTGCTGCAAAAGAGAATGAGGAGGCTATTGTTTGGTTAGAAGAATGCCCCTCTTTTCTCTTTCCCATTGTACAGAAAGATATTAATTAAATAAAGTCTACTATCATTTCGCCTCAAAAAAAAAAAAAAAAAAAAAAAACCTAACAACATCTTAAAAGTAATTTAGTTATTAATCATTATCATAGATTGGTGAAAGGGTAAAAACTAAATAAAGTTAAGGTTGCATTCTTTTATTTATATACCGTGTATATATGAGTGTATATATGTGAGGAGGCAAAAAGTGAAACAAAAGATTGATGATGGTATCGTGATCTAGTTACTATTCGCTCACACAATGAGTTATAGAGATGGGATGCAAGTTCAACATTTATGTACCCATTGCAAAGTTAAAGATGTGAGTCCGATCAATACTATGTATGTTGCATTTAATGTTCAATTGAGTAGAGCCTAAAAATGGCTAAGTGTTCGTCCTCGTGTTTAATCCGAGGATGGGTTTCTCTGTCTTTTTCTTCTCTCCAAATTAGATCCCTCTCCTTAATCCAAGTGTTTCTTGGCTTTATATAACTTGGCAAAGATGCATTTGGATCTTACATTTGGAGGATCATGATCAGACATTTTTTGATACTTGTCTCATTAAGACCTTACTAGAAGGTTTTTACACCAAAATATGAGCTGGGAGAACACTGTTTGTGGTCATTTCTCCATTAATGCGGTCAGCTAAGTGGTTTCAGCGCATTTAATGCGGAGGGGATGGCTGCCTTGTCCTTCCTTTTTATTCTCTTCCTTGTTCAATACCTAGTTACCTTTGTCACCTTGGGATTGCACCATGCTCCCTTCATTCCTGATTCTCGGCCTTCTGAGATTAAGTAGGAGCTCTCGGCACCCTCATTAACTGCAACATTCTGAACTCCTTATTAGTTAAATAGGTCATTTCTAAGGATACTTCGTGAAGTTCCCCTCCTCAGAAATGCCCTTACCTACTTTATTAACTGATTTGGATCCTCGTCCCCCCCACAATATATATATATATATATATATATATATTTTTAGAATAATTTATATACAGTATATGATTGTATTGAAGATGTATTAAGCTCTTAATGTAAGATAAGAAAAGAAAACCCTGCCGTGGGAGGAATTTTTTCCACCACATCTAATTGTGTCCTGACCGCGGTGCGGTTTTGCCTTCGCACCGAGTGCAGGACCAAGCAAGCGCCTAGCTTGGACTTGTAATCCCACATCGGATAGAAAGAGCGCCCCACTACCCTTTATAATGCTTCAGGAGCTTGGGTAGTGTACCACTCAGTAGTGGTACACTACCCAAGCTCCTGAAGCATTATAAAGGGTAGTGGGGCGCTCTTTCTATCCGATGTGGGATTACAAGTCCAAGCTAGGCGCTTGCTTGGTCCTGCACTCGGTGCGAAGGCAAAACCGCACCACGCCAGACACCGCAGTCAGGACACAATTAGATGTGGTGGAAAAAATTCCTCCCACACCTGCCATATATAAAATTTCCCTGGTGACAAATAACTTTTTTTTGTTGTTGAATTTTCATTAAAATTTGTCTGTTTTTCTACTATGAGAAAATGATTTTTTATAAATAATTTTATAAGAAGAGTAATTATAAGGTTTCCTACTAGAATAAGGTATTTACTATATACCAATCTATACCGTTTTTTTCTTTAAAAAAAAAAAACCATTATATACTTTTCACATTATAGTTATAGAGAATCAGCAATATGATAAGCGTGACTCAACAACTCAACAATAACCACGTCGGTTAATCTATTGTAAAATTTAATTTATAACACTATTTTTTTTTCTTGTTATCATTTTATAACACTATTATGTAGTACCAGGACATTTTTATTCTAATAAACTGTGCAAAAAAAAAAAAAAAAAACTCCCAGACACTTAACAGACATCTCACCCGTGCATCTAGTACATAGAACATGTCACTAGATACACAAATTAAATTTAAAATTTATATAAGACTGTAATTAAATTAAAATTTTATTTTATTTTAAAATTATTTAAAATAAAATTGTAGTTGGAGTCTAATTTTTTTGAAACTTAACTAATAGAGATTTACTTAAATTGAATTATAGTTGGAATTGAATTTTAAATTTCTTAAAACTTAGCCAAAGTGAAAAATCTTAAATAAAGAGTGTAGGGGAGAAATTTGTTTCAGCCCCTTGCAAGCTCATTGTCCTCTTTGGGTAGCCAGGCCCGCAAGGTTTTGTCCTCGTCCCCGAGTGCAGGCACGAGCAAGCAAGCGCCTAGCTTGGACTTGTACTCGTCGAGTCCCACATCGGTTAGAGAAGTGCCCCACTAGTGCTTTATATGCTTCTGGAGCATGTGAGTAGTGGTACACTAGTGCAAGCTCTAGAAGCATATAAAGCACTAGTGGGGCGCTTCTCTAACCGATGTGGGACTTGACGAGTACAAGTCCAAGCTAGGCACTTGCTTGCTCGTGCCTGCACTCGGGGACGAGGACAAAACCTTGCGGGCCTGGCTACCCAAAGAGGACAATGAGCTTGCAAGGGGCTGAAACAAATTTCTCCCCTACAAAGAGAATTTAATTATTTGTCATAGAGAGAAAATAGTCATTTGGCGCAACTACAATATGTAGGTCCAATTTCTATACACTTGATTTGTATACACATTCATTGCTTTAAAATAAAATGTAGTTATTTAAAAAAAGAAAAGGTAAAAGATACGAATGATTTACCATAACCGGCTCACTTTTTGCAACATATTATGAATAAATTCATTTTGAAGTGGCACACATGATTATAGAGTTTATTATTATTTTTTTCAACCATATAAATATATATATATATATATATTTTTTTTATAGGAGAAATATATTTTTAAGTTAATTAAATTACGTAATTAATGTTGATTTTACTCGAATTAAAATTGTATGGCACTTTACACCGGAACCCATTTGGGTCTGAAACCCTGATATGAAGGTGCAACCCACGAACCTGACCTCTTTCTGCCTAGAAGCCCAGCCAGAATCCATACCAACTGCGAGCCCAGGTTTTGCTGTTTGATCCTTGCTCGGCAAACCTTTCCCGAGCAATGAAGAAAGAACGGCGTTCAAGCACAATACCCTTTGCATACTCGGCAGTGTCGTAGGGAATGTCTCTGCCGAGCATATCTGTGGGAGTGGGAACCAAGTTCCAAGGCCACTCTCACCACGTTCTACTCCCACCTAACCACCCACTAATGATTAACAACATTGGACCTTCCATTGCACTAGCAATAGAAGTAATCATAGCCTCTCCACTAATATAGAGCTATAAATATGAGAAGTGGGATGAGGGAAAAGGTTGTTGAGAGGTTCCCAAAGAAATATATATATATATATATATATATAGAGAGAGAGAGAGAGAGAGAGAGAGAGCTTCATTAAGTCTCTGGGCCGAGAACAACCTAAAGTAGGAAATCCAAAGCCCACGTTACAAGTAAGTTGTGAGCCCAGGTGAGGTCAGGCCCAACAGCCTCATTTAGGCGCGCACAAAAATATATTTGTACTTTGACATGATCACACATTTATAATTTCATTTTAACCTATTTTTAATACTTAATATTGTCTTATTTGTCACATAAAAAAAATTAATTAATGAAATTTATACTTTTTATTTTTATTTTTTTATATACAAGATAGAAATTATACTCTAACTTAATATTTATATGCGTGTGTCACTTCTAGAGACTTGAACTCCGGTCTTACCTCCCACACCCCACAAGTACTTATACTTGTGGAATGACTGTCGCGCCAAGAGTGCGTGGTGGTAAATTCAAACTTTCAATTAGTTTAACTTGTCATATCTATCCTTCATAAGAGCATAGTTTTAAATGACTCATACACTAAAAAACAATCATCATACAGTAGAATTCATATTTTCAAATCTTATCGTATTTTTAAAACTTGTCTGGTTAAAGAAGCTTTTTAAAACTTGTTTGGTTAAAGAAGCTCTTTACACTACGTACCTATTTGGATACAGCTAATAAAGGGGTACGTTTGTGTTTTGGCGTTTTCAGCACTGGGATTGGTGCTGTCAGTGGGTCCTATGCACTGTTCACGGGACCCACAACTTGTCTAATTCAACAAATTTTTCTTTAAAATTGGGTCCCGCGGTACTATTCACATATTTACAAATTATTTTGTTACAGTATTTTCACTTTTCAACAACAAGCAAACAGACCATAAATTTCCTTTTTTAGATAAAAGAATAAAGAACTTCTTTCAAATAAGGTATAACCCCTACAGAATCTCACCTCAGTTGCGGCTCAACTGACTTGAAGCGTGGTATTCACGCGCCAAATACGAGAGTGAACTAAACAACCAGTCTCTCTTTCCGGGAACCAAACAATTGAACTTAACTAACCCAACACAACAACGTAACCCCAGAGAGTACAAACTAACCATAGTTGACTAAAAAACGCCGTAACACTCAACCACAGTTAACATCTCTAGTTAACGACTGCCTTGCTTTTAGAGCAGAAAATAAAAAATTAAAATTAAAAAGCCCGCGATAAATTGAATTTATCGCGATACAGTAAGTAAAAATGAAAGATGAATCTTAAATGAAGACAAAATTAATCTGTTAGATTAATCAGAAAGGGAATAAATAAAACCATTAATTAATTCGAAAGCAAATAAAATATTAGAGAAATATATATAAATAAATGAAAAAACCAAAGTGAAAAGAAAATGGATAGGTTCCTCAAAGATCTTTGTTGTTTTGCTGGCTTCTGAAGATACACAGAGTTTCTTCAGATCCGAAGAAAAAGGTAAGAAATCTTAAAATCTTATGTTAAAAAAAAAACAAAAACATAAAAACTCAAGACTGAAGAAGAGAGAGAAAAGAAAAAGAAAAAGTAGTACCACTCCTCTGTATTACTACAAAACCAGTACTAACTAGTTTGATATTTTTGAAAAAGCTTGTTTCTGTTGTTATTTTCCTTTTGTCTCTGCTTTTGTACATCCAAAAAGTTTGTATAATAATTAGAAGTGGTGACTTTTTTTAATATAATTTTGTTTTTTTGTGTTTTCAGGATTTTTTGTGGCGAAATTTGGCGGTAGGAAGAGGTTTTTTTGTTTTTGTTTTGAGAGTGTGATTGTGTGAGTTTTGTAGCAGATCTTTTTTGGGTGTGATTTTGAAGAAGCTGTTTGAAGCTATAGAAACAAAGATTGTGTGGGATTGTTTGTTTTTGTGACTCTCGGTGAATTTGAAAAAAAACAAACAAAGAGTGCGTAAAAAACTGTATTTTTTTTTTTTTTTTACTTGTTGGTCTCCGAGTCCAAGCGAGAATAGTTTTGACTAACTGTGATTTCTTTTGGTGGTGGAGGTGGAAGCTTCGTACAAATTTAGTATATGATTATTTTGTGTTAGGGTTTTTTATTTTTTGGTTTCTAAAATGGTGGCTACAGTGTTGAAAAGCACTGAATTCAGAGAAAAATGAAGTTGAGATTCTGTAGAAATTGCTGCTTTCAGTTTCCAATTCTGATTATGCGTCTCTGGTCTTTCAAGAAGAAGATTCCGATTACTACTTTTTCTGATTCACTGTGGCCAAGTGGCTTTCATACGGTAAAAATCCATTATATCCAAATTCAACACTTTTAATCATTGAACTGGTTTTGATTTCTTCTTTTTTTTTTTTGACTAATTTATGGTTTTTGTTTTTTTGCTGTGACAGAGAGTTTAAACTTTTTGATCAAATCGGTTGAATTTTGAATAATGATCACATTTATGGATTCGAAAGAGAAGTTGAAGGAGGTGGATAAATGCTTAGATCCTCAGCTATGGCACGCCTGCGCTGGCGGCATGGTTCAAATGCCTAGCGTGAGCGCCAAGGTTTTTTACTTCCCACAAGGCCACGCCGAGCACGCTTGCGGCGCCGTCGATTTCCGCAGCTGCCCCGGCGGGCTTCCTCCTTACGTGCTGTGCAGAGTTTCGGCTATCAAGTTCATGGCTGATCCTGACACCGACGAGGTCTTCGCGAAGATTAGACTCGTTCCGGTGAGTGGCAATGATAGGGAGTTTGATGATAATGGAATTGGAGGAGGAATGAACGGTTCGGAGCCGCAGGAGAAACCGGCTTCGTTTGCGAAGACTTTGACGCAATCGGATGCAAACAACGGTGGGGGGTTCTCTGTTCCCAGGTATTGCGCGGAGACGATTTTTCCGAGGCTGGATTACTCGGCTGATCCGCCCGTGCAAACCATTTTGGCTAAGGACGTTCATGGGGTTACTTGGAAGTTTAGGCATATCTATAGAGGGACGCCAAGGCGGCATTTGTTGACTACCGGGTGGAGTACTTTTGTGAACCATAAGAAGCTTGTGGCAGGGGACTCGATAGTGTTCTTGAGGGCAGAGAATGGGGATCTTTGCGTGGGGATTCGGAGGGCGAAGAGGGGAATTGGGGGTGGGCCGGAGTTGGCTTCTGGGTGGAATCCGGCGGGGGGGAATTGTGGCGTGCCGTATGGAGGGTTTTCGGCTTTTTTGAGAGATGATGAGAGCAAATTGATGAGAAATGGGGGTAATGGGAGCTCAATTGGGAATGGGAATGGGAATGGTGGTGTGATGGGGAAAGGGAAAGTGAGGGCTGAATCGGTTATTGAAGCTGCAACACTTGCTGCTAATGGGCAGCCATTTGAGGTTGTTTACTATCCTCGTGCCAGCACGCCGGAGTTTTGCGTGAAGGCTGGGATGGTTAAAGCAGCATTTCAGATCCGGTGGTGTTCGGGAATGAGGTTCAAGATGGCTTTTGAAACCGAGGATTCATCGCGGATTAGTTGGTTCATGGGAACCATTTCTTCTGTTCAGGTTGCTGATCCCATCCGCTGGCCTGATTCACCTTGGAGGCTTCTACAGGTACTAGGAAGAATAAAATTAGCTTAATTTGTGTTTGCCTGATTTCGAATTTCTGAACTAGGTACTCAAATTAGATGGTTTGCTGATATTGCTATGGACCATTGGTCACCCAAGAACAATCAATTTGCCTATTTTCGTAATTCTTGTTCTGTTCACTTTGCTAGCCTGTAGTTGTTCTGCTACATTATGCTTTCAGGTGCAGTAACTTCGTTGTAATTGTGTAATGTTGCAAGTCAGTAGTATTATGGTGGGATGTATCTTGTTCTGAGGAAAAGATACGAGGGGTTCCCTCGACTAGATGTGTGAGCATTTTCTCAGATTTGCACTGTGACTCATAATATTGGATTTGGAGATGCCCAACATTGCTGGTCAATGTTACTTTCTGCTGTATAGTTTTAGATGCATCTCCCCATGAAATTTCGATGGACATTCCAATGGCTTGAGTACATAATATATCTGAAAGTAATGATCTATTCTTTAGGGATTCGTTTGTATACATAAATGAATGTGTAACTCAAGGTTATTGATAAATGTCAATTATTACTTATCAAAAAACAAATCTGAAAGTAATGATGCCATATCCAGCTTTGCTTTCTGGTTGAACTCTTTATTTATATCAAATATATTTTGTGTTAGAATGAACTTTACTAATGCACACATATGCTTTAGGCAATGCACTCTGACTTGATTGTATTTCCTCTGTAGAGCTTTTTGAAAATGAAAATTTGATAAACCTTTTATACTTTCTGTTGATTCAACCAAGGAAGACCTGGTTTATGATCTACATGATTTGATGATGCTGATATGCAAAAACTATGAAAATAATCATATTGAATTTGTCTTGTTTTTATGTGTTTATTGTCGGATGAAGAGAAGTAATGTTCTTTCCTATGGTTACTCTGTAAGCCTCTGGTTTTCTACCCACAGTTCAATGCCCAAGTTGATTTCTTTTCCTTCAACCAATTCTTATTGCTGAAGTGCTATGTTGTAGGTTACATGGGATGAACCAGATTTACTTCAAAATGTGAAACGCGTAAGTCCATGGCTGGTGGAATTGGTAGCAAACATGCCCACGATGCATTTGCCCTTCTCACCACCACGGAAGAAGTTGAGAATGCCACAACACCCAGAGTTCCCCCTCGATGGTCAACTTCAATTGCCGACATTTTCCGGCAACCTCCTTGGGCCCAACAACCCCTTTAGTTGTCTACCTGACAACACTCCTGCTGGCATGCAGGGAGCCAGGCATGCTCATTATGGTCTATCTTTATCAGATCTCCACCTCAATAAACTGCAGTCAAGTCTTTTTCCGGCTGGTTTCCCGCCACTTGATCATGCTGCCACACCCCCTAGGGCCCAAAATATTTCAATGTTTCAAAAGCCTAGCATGAGTGAGAATGCTTCTAATGTTTCTTGCTTGCTAACTATGGCACATTCTACGCAGACATCAAAGAAACGTGATGATGTCAAGACACCGCAGTTTGTACTTTTTGGTCAACCAATACTTACAGAGCAGCAGATCTCTTTGAGCTGTTCTGGCGACACAGTCTCACCAGTTCGTACTGGAAATAGTTCATCAGATGGGAATGCTGATAAATTGACAAATTTTTCCGATGGTTCTGGATCTGCACTTCATCAACAAGGCATACCCGAGCGCTTATCCTGTGAAGGCTTCCAATGGTATAAGGATATTCGCCAAGAAAACGACCCCAATTTGGACACTGGTCACTGTAAAGTCTTCATGGAATCGGAGGACGTAGGTCGAAGTCTTGATCTTTCATTGCTTAGGTCTTATGAAGAATTACATAGAAAGCTAGCTGACATGTTTGGCATAGAGAATTCTGAGGCACTGAGCCATGTGCTCTACCGGGATGTTACAGGTGCAGTCAAGCACATTGGTGATGAACCATTCAGGTTGGAGTCATTTGCTTTTTGCTTTTCTTTTTTCTTGCATTAGCTCCTGTTACCAAGAGTTGTCTTACATGATGAACCTTTCTTTCTTAATGCAGTGACTTCATGAAAACAGCAAGGAGGTTGACAATTCTAATGGATTCAAGCAGCGACAATGTAAGAAAGTAGAGAAAGCAGTAAATCTTTGTTTCAATTGTACAGCTGGTTGATCACACCACTTGTTCTTGTGCTGACCTTTTATCCTTCTTGAAGTTGTGGGAGCCGGGCTGATCCATTTTTTGGTTTTGTCAAGCTTGACCGCTCCGGATTTATGTTTTTCTTCAATTTTTCAAAGATAGAATCTTTGGATTTTGAAACCTTCTTTCAAGTGTCATAGATTCGGAATTTTTGTTAATATTGTTTCTTTAATTAGATTTCTTTCTCCTTCCTTTCTTTTTGGTTTTCACAAATCCTACAATTAGTAGCGGTTTGTAGGCAATGTCTCAGTCTTTTGAGATTGTCATTGAAAATTGTTTTGAGAATGGAATGTATCCAAGTCTTTTCTCACCTTTTGAGAATATGCCAATGAAAAATTTGTATTGAGCAAGGAATGGATTTGAAGTCTTCTGAGAAGCACTTTCTTTCATCAAGCACAAGTGCAACTTAATTACTTATATGGATGGGTTTTGGGCATATCCATCCCCAAATTGGATCCTTTGTTTTGCATTTGTAGTTTGGATTTAAGTAAGTGAAATAATGTATGTATGTATTTTCTTGCTACCTAAATCCGTGATTGAAACGAACAGAGAGTACAAGACATTGCAATTACTGTTAAAGACTTTGACGCTGGCCTTAAAAACTAAGTATGAATGGAAAGAAAAGCACAAGAAACACAAAGTTGAAGATGATGCTTACAAGTTACAACTTGTATTATAACTACAACATGTGTTATTTCCTTACAATTTTGTCTTTTTAAAAATGTTTTTGGAGTATGGGAAAGGGAAATAAGATGACATTTTTTTTTTAATCTAGATGTCATAATAGATAACAAAAATTTGTGCCGTGCATGACCAAAATAAAAATAAACACAATAAATTAGAGTTTGGTTAAACGTCTAATCAATTCATAAAACATAGGTCGAGTTGACCTAATCTCTCACACTGTGTGTGGGGTTGTTATAAGAGTATCAGCTGTTTCACACAGCAATTAGATTTTCAGAGATTACATATTAGCATCCAAGCAAGTAATAATGTGCCACATGGAACACCAAAAAAAAATAAAAAATAAAAAAAATTAAATGAGTTATTAAAGGCACAAGTCAGAGCTCCACATGGATAAATAAAAAAAAATTAAAAAAAAAATAGTCCCATCCTGATGCCGCAAGTGTGGGGATTACTAAGTAATCAAATCAATAAACTACTACATCATTGGGATTGCCAAAACCAAAAGTTGTCAAACACAAAAGTCAATAATTTTGAGAAAAAAAGAAAACAACAAAGAAAGAAGAAGTGGAAAGAGATAAAGAGAGAGAGGCGTGTGATGTGTGGCCAAGTTATTATTAGAAGAAGTTATAGAAACAAAACACAACACATTCTGTCTCTATCTTTATAATCAGCCGCACGTGAGAATGATGGGGTCCCACATGGCAGGTTTCGGTGATTGTGTTGTGGGGGTTTCAATTGGGTGTGGAGGGTAGTAATTATAGGTTCACGTGTGGACAACGTCAGCTTTGTGTTTTGCATGTGTTGCGGCGTTTCGATGACTGGGCTGTTCGTTTTTTGTTTCTTTCTTTGCTTTTTTTTTATTTATGTAAAAATTTTCTACAACCTCGTTGCTTTTTTTGCATCGTGAGCTCTGAATAACAACACAAACAAAAACCCACCTGTCGGATCCTACCCACTTTTGCTCTCTCTCTCTCTCTCTCTCTCTCTTTCTTAATTTCAACGATTGTGATTACATTTTACAGTGAAATTTTTTATATAATTATTTTGTTTTCTTTTTACGTACATTTTAGGACAAATACTCAATAATTCTCATTTGATGTGTACGTGTTCCCGTGTGATAGAGCAAGTTGTGTCATTTAAGATAATTTAATAAACCAACAAGTTTTTGTTTAATTGGATTTTTTGTCTTTTGAAATGGTCAAGGTCTCAATCTAATTTGATTATTATCATGAGATTTTGGTTTTTTTTTTTTTTAGCATTATCATACACAGAAAATGCATGTACAGAAACTATGTATACGACTGTGTGCAATAATAATTAACCTACGAAAAAAAAGCAAAAGTAGGTTAAGTCCCATGATTGTTTTGAAACCTACCATTGATTAGTATGTCTTGAAGGAAAAGAAAAATATAAAACCCACATCATCAAAGTAGCGTTCACATCAGAACCTGTCCAACCACTTTCTTCTTGTTTTATTCTAATATTTTCCATGACCTTAACACAGTTATAACTCTCTCCCTATTGGAAATCCGAAAACAAAAACACATGGACATGGTGCACCAAAGTAAACAAAAAATAATAAATAAAAACCCTTTGATGACCAAAAACACAACCCGAAACACAAGCATCCTTTGATGACCAGATCCTAAGTTGGATCATGTGAAAATTTTGCAGAAACCGTTTGATCAACGGTTTTTCTTTCCACTGGTTTCCTTTTATATATATTTTTACTTAACATTACTACTTGTACCGACATCTTTCTCTTACCTTTTTTTTTTCTTTTCTTTTTAGTAACTTGTAACTACATCAACTTGATTTGCTTTTGAACAAAATTTTTTGTTGATATCTACCTATTATACTGTTCAAGCTAATTATTGTTGATAATATGATAATTTTTCCTTATAATCTAATCATAAAGTACCCATCATTTAATAATTGTGGCTACGGTGCAATTTTATAATTTGGAAAACGTTAACAAAAACGTCACCGACATGGTATTGATGTTGAAGTAGAATAAATGATACCAAAATTAATTGATCTAACTAGCTTTTATAAATGTATATATAGTAAGGACTCCATCCCCAAAGTTGGCAAAACAGTAGTACTAGAAAAACAAAAAATGAAAACCCATTCAAGTTGGCAATTGACTTGTTGTGCAAAATAGAGATAAAGGGGCCAAAAGATTAGTTGGAAAAAAAATAATAACCCTGTACCTTTTTTTTCTTTTCTTTGCAATTAAAAACAATCTCTATCTCCTTGCTTTCTTCAATTTTTTGCAAGTGGGGGTTGTTCAATTTTGACACCCCAATACCAAATTACATTAGGAGGAAACAAACTAGAGCTATAGGAGCTAGTCAAAGAACCAGTGGTCAAATCAGCACACGGGGAAAAGAGAAGCAAAAAAAACCATTTCCCAAAGCATTGTTTTTTAAAGTTTGGTTTACTTTGTTTTCAGTTCCCACCACCATGTATGGCATAGTTTCTACCTAGAAAGATTAAACAATAGCAAATAAAATATACATTTATAGCATTATTATGGGTGTCTTGCAAAGGAGTACTTACTTTTCTAATAAGGGTTTAACTTTTGGCTTGATAAAAACGTAAAGCAAGGAAAAAAAAAAAAGGTGAGTTATGAAACACAGATAAAATGGAGTGAAGGAGTTGTTGTTTGAGAGATCCAAGTCTCGTAAAAAAGGGCGGGGTACATGGAACAGCACAGCAGGTACGTCATCCACAATGAATGAGTATGGTTAATTTGTCTGCTCCATTATTATCAAACCATTGTTATTAGCACCCTCACTATTTGATTCGTGCACCACTCTCTACCACATTTTCTCTTTCTTTTTCTCCATACTGTGTGGAATCATTTGAAACCACACAATTACGAAGCATCCTTTGCTTTTTCTAGGTCAAAATTACACTTTCCCCTTTAGATATATATATATATATATATGATGTAGTCATAATTTGTAATGTTTCTTAAAAGGTTGGATTTTGTTAACAATCTCTTAAAAACATTTGTTTAGAAAATATTTATAGAAATTTTTTATAAGAAAATAAAAAATAATTGATTTTTTGATAATTTTTTATATTTTTTTATAAAAGTGGTATTAAAATTTTTCTAAAATAGTTTATTAACAAATGATTAAGGGGCAGCCGTTAACATGATCTTTTAAAATTAGGTAATACTTTTTTCTTTTTCTTTTTTAATTTATAAAAATGAAAGTTAGGCTATATTTCTTCAAATTTATTGGAAATAAGCATTGTGGGGGGAACAAACATTACCACCTTGCGGACCATGGGCCGAAGAAAGAATGCCACAGACATTTCCAAAATGTGAAGATGTCCAAGATCCCAACATCAAGAGCCTAAGCCTGTGGAGTAGTAGGACGGCCCAAACAGCCCACCGTGGGAATTAGAAGAGTACCTAATCAAGGAGAGAATCCAACTAGATTGCCGAGGACATTATCTCGATCCTCTTTTCTAGAGGAACATGAAGAGGATGATGCAGAACCTAAAGTAACAGCCACCTCCGCATTAATTAGGTGTTCCTACCTAATATCAGCTACATTAAATAATGAATGACTGGCCTAAACAATAGAGACAACCTAAAAGTCTTTCTTTATAATCAAGAAATGGTAGGAGGAGTGTATGATGGGACAAGTATTTTTTGTAATCCAACTAGAAAATGCACAGGAGAGGAGGAATGAGGAAAGAAAGAATAGAGGGAATAGTTAGCCCACAGAGTTAGGGATCCAGAATATTTGAGGAGAAAGAGAGAAATAACAAGAGTCTGTAATCCTTTTTGATTTATACTTTGTGTATCGAGAGAAAGGTTTTCTTAATCTAATTTGTTTTGTACTTCAATTCTTGTCCAATCTTTCTATTGTGGATTTTTTAAAATCCATTCTTAGAAATTAGTTGTGTTGATCAAGAATTTTTGGTCTATTCATCATAACCCGTGTTTTTGACCCCCACAATAATCAACTTTAGTGTGTATTTTTCTAATTTCAACTTAACAAAACTTGAAATTATTCATTGCACGTATGATTTATTACATCTTCTCATATAAAGGTAAGTTTTACATGTGGATCTAAAAGTCACATTTATGTGAGACTTGGTGCATCTGATGCCATTTTGTTTTTGACAATATTTCATAAATGAATATCACGTTTCTTTTATGTGAAGGAAAATTTAGTCAATGACTCAATGTTAATTAGAAGCTTCTATGAAGTTTTCTTCAATACACCAGATTAGGTGCATTAAATGGTCTAACTCATTGTTTTGCTTATTTTCCTCAGGGATATTTTCCCATTCTTTCTAATTATGCTAGCGAAAATAAATCCTTGATTATCCAAAAAATATAGATTATTAAAAAATGATGAATTTAATCATTTTACTATCACTCTAACACTTTCATTTAAGTGTAGATTTATATTCTTTCTCAATAAGTAGGTAGTCTAATATATGAGACTTTTAAATTTTAAAATAGGAGATAAAGTTAATGCTCTCATTCATGTACTATTAAATAGAAGATAAAAGTAAAAATTTATTTCGAATTTAAGACCATGATAAATTATCTATTGTTCTAGAAGTTTAAGTTATTAAAAAAAATTAATTATTTAAAATTTTCTAACAAGCACCAATACTTGCTCAGCATCAAATACCGAGCATAAGTGCATAACTCAGAAAATGGTTAGCTTGCCTGGGTCTTTGATCCTCATCCAATAATCAAATCCATGGATCTCAAAAAGGAATTTCAAAATTGAATTGCACGTATCTTAAATTTGGTTTGTCATTGACCATAATAATGTAATAGAAATTGTTCCCGATATTTAAGTTGAAGTTTTAAGATTCCATTAGAACATTTAGCAAGAAGTTATGGGTTAGGTTTTGCGATAGATCTCACTTAAAGCATAATTGACCAAGTATTGGTTAAGTAGGTAGATGAAGTCCATCCGAGGACTAATAAGATAAGTTAAACAGTTTTAAGGGTATAATTTAAACACTTAAAAAAGCTAATAATAAACTAGCTCTTAGATGAACAAATTATTTCTCTGCATATGATCATCGGTATCTCTATCCAATCAGACTTAATTTATATTTTTCACCCAAAAAAAAAAGATTTAATTTAATTGTACTATGATAAAGAGAGTAGAATTCAACAATAATTTTTTTTTTCTCTTAATAAAAGTATGTGATCATGGTTGTCAAGAAAGTCATTGTTAAAATTTGCAGTTCAAAAAAATCCTTAAATTTAGAAAAAAAGAAGAAGAGATAAATATGAGTGATAGAGAGGTGGCAGTCTCTTGAAATCAATTAATTTTATAATTGTAGTAATAACACAAAAATAAACTTTTTCTTATCAGATGTGCAAAAAATACACACAAAAAAATTGTGCAAAAAATAAAAACTATTAAAAAATTAGTGTCACCAACTGCATATAAACTACAAACCAATTGATGATTAGCAGAAACATAAACAAAAAGAAGTTTGATTTTGTGTGCGTTTGGCTCCAAATTAAAAAGTCAGCTTATTTTAATATTCAACTTATTTTTATTACTATTCATTGGTCTCATTGTACTTTTTGGTACTATTTATGAGTTCTACTGTATTATTTTAGCTAATTTTTATATTTATTTACAGTACTTTTAATAAAAAAAAATTTAGTTTTAACGAAGATTTCAAACCGAACCTTATTTAAAATACAAACAAGAAGTTGAAATTACTGTTGAAATAGTGACATTAGAATTGAGTAATGTTGGACAAACAAAGAGGACCCATCAATATGACACAATCAGCTCATATAGTCATATGCATTTATCATCTTTATTGTCTGTTTTGGGGGAGTTTTATTTTTTTTTGTTAGTTTCAATATTTTTTTTCTCTTCGATGATGCCAAATTCTCAAAGAAAAAATTGCAGGTGGCTCTTTTAAAATCTTCAATACGTCAAAATAGCCACTTTCCACAAGGGTGAGAAAAGTCAGAAGTGATGAGATGAGATGATAGAAGTGAAAAAAAGCAAAGCAAAAGTGGGCAGTGGGTACAGCCCAAACCCAACAACACCCGTGTGTGTGAGTGTATGTAAATTTCTCTTTCTTTCAGTCTCTGTCAAAAAGTCAGTGTTTTTTTAACCAAAACAAACAAAAAATAAGAGAAAGAGAGAGACAGACAGAGATTCTAATGAGGTGGCAGTTGTGTGGGCCCCCACAAAGGCCCACTAAAACCATGATCATCACGACCGACATTCAATTGTACGACTGCTAAACGTCACTCACTGACTGTGACTTGACAGTGACATCTCACTGTTTTTTTTCAAACGTACCCGCTACAGTTTCGTATTCCCCTATTTCTCTTCAAACTTCTCTTACAATTTTTTATTACTTTTTATTTTTATGATCTTATTAATTATTTATTTTAGAAACTTTTTTATAAAAATTTTAAAAAACTATTTAAAAAGTTAGTTATTTTTTCATTTCTCAATAAAAAGTTTCTCAGATTTGTTTTTTAATTGATACCCTAAGGGCATATTAGTAAAATTTATCTTTTTTATTAGATGTAAATTTTAAAAATTTAACTGTTAAATTGCATATTTTTATTATATCGTCTATATTTGTAAAATTTTAAGAAAATCAAAAATCAGTAAACAATAACTATGTTATTAATCAAATGTTTAAATTTCAAATTTTTGTAATATAAAATTATGTATAAAAAATAACATCTGATTTGAATGAAATTTGAAATCTTTGTTAAAAATATAAAAAAACATGCAATCTAATAGATAGATTTTCAAAATTTACCCCTAATAAAAAAAAAATAGTATTGATTTGATTTATTTCTAAACAACTTTCTTTCTTGTTGGAAGTTAAAGCTCAAGGTGAAGGGACTTTTACTTGATAATTTGGTAGCTTTTTAAATTGTTTTTATTTAAATAATAATTATATATGTAAGTGGAGCTATCAAGCTAAGCCTACTTAGAATAGAGAGTTTAGGTAAGACAGCTCAATACAATTAATTTGTTAGAGAATTGATTTCTGAGGTCAACTTTAATGCACTTGTACGGTTAAGCTTTTAAGTTAATGGAGAAAACGTTAAGTGATTCATAAGAGAGGAAAAAGATCTAGGGATTAATACTTCCTCAAATTTGGTCTAGGAGCAGTTGTTCATATAATGTTCAAGTCTCAATTATAGGATAATGTTACACAATGTATGTATTTTCTTTCAGGTTTTTGTCCCCTATTTTGGAAGGGCTTCATTTCTTTATATAGCTAGCTGAATTGCACACTAACCCTCCACTTGTATAATCACTGACTTGCCTTTGGATGTTTGTCACATTAAGGTTTTGCTGGAGGTGGTAAAATGTGCTACAAGCTGTGAGGGTATTATTCAAGGATCATTCCTCCATTAATGTGGTCAGCTAAGTTGATGTGATGCATTGAATACAGAGATGATGACTACTTTATCTGGATATTTCCCTTCTTCTTTGCTTGCACGTCTAATGTCTTCTTCGGTATTTAGTCTTCTGGTTTAAGTGGCATGCTCGACACTCCCCAAGGAACGCTCGCTATTCGGGCTCCTCGGGGAGTCAGCCTTTTCGTCTTTCCTCCTCTGATTCTCATCCATGTACTAGGTCAAGATTGATGTGTGGGTGGGCCCTTCCACCTCCTCAAACTAGGCCCACGAGTTCTATTTTGTACTTGAATCTTACCCCTCCCACAATATACTTTAATACAATTTATTTTTGAAATTAAATAAACCCATAAAAATAAGGTCATCCTAACACAAATTTTCAATAGTTGAGCTACCTTTATCTCTTGAAATAGACCCCCAAAAAAAAAAAAAAAAAATCCTTAATACTTTAACATTGAACTAACTTATAATCCACTTGGGACATCTAGAGTTTTTTCCCATATAATAGGATTTAAAATATACAGTGTCTTTTGACATGGTTATTATTCTTTATTATGGATTTCTTTTGGATTAGACAGGATTGAAACTTGGAAGATTAGATCATTTCTTTAACAAAAAAAGACTATCAATTGAAACCTACGTCGATACATCTAAAGTTGTGGTGAGGGAAACATAGCTAAAAAGGAAATGGGCCTTCAAGCTCAGATAACAATTCTGTTGGGTTTGAAGGAAATGGACACGTTTGAAAATCCAGAAACTATTGGGCTTTGGGTTGGGCTCCCCGCTTCATCCAATCGCTTTAACACGGGCCAGAGGCATCTGAATCATTGTTATCTATTTTTTTTTAGAGGTATCTGTATTTTGTTAAAATAAAAATAAAAAGAGAGACATCTGTATTGATGCGTTAGAAAATGATAAACATATGGGGTTTGTGATTTTACTGTTATAGTAATATATCAAATTGCTTAACCATTTTTTTTTATATATAAAAAAAAGGGGCTCACGTGTGTAATCATTTTTCCACAACAACTAGCGCACAACATAGTATGCTACTACTACTCGAACCAACGACTTCTTGGCATTTTGTTCTTTTTGAGGACTTTCTGCCGCTTCACCACACTTGCCAATGGTTGCATAACCAAATGATGATAACGCTAAACTTAAAATTGAATTGGTTAGCTCACATTAATTATTAAAATGGCGTTTCTCTTATATATTTGACTTGGCAACCAATTTACACGTAATCTATGCTTCAGATTCCAATGAAGTCACATTCATATCATAGTCGAGATAGTTGAAAATACTGGGTTTAATGTCTAGATTAGGAACTTGAATATTACAACACAATTTGTCTCCCATCATGAAAGCTTTTCATGACAACTGAAACCACGGAATTGAATTCTCACATTTTTGCCACAATTACCGGTGCCATATATGCACACCAGTGTCCAATTAAGATGATGATGGCTTTTAAGAGATTGTCAAAGTATAAATCCCATTCAGTTTTTTGACAATTTACAGTTTATCAAGTGAAATTGTCCAGAAACTTTTGCCACGCATTTCTTCTCCTTCGAGGAAAAAGTCATCATATGTTATCACATTTCAATTTCTTTAGTGGAATTCCATTATGTTTTACTTGACCAGTGCTCTTTGATCAATTGCTCTAACCACAACAACGGGTGAGCTTGGGAACTGTGTAATCTAAATCTACAAGGCTCATTCTAGTATTCTATAAAAAGCCAAAGGAGAAAAAGGAAACTTTAACTCGTGGATAATCATTTTGAGAAGCTAAATCATGACAATAAGAATAGGGACACTAATATTTTTCATAATTACTGACTTGATCTGATGTGATTAGTGTATAATAAAGGTGGTTGTAGTGGTTTACTCAAGTAAAAACGATATTGCTCAATCATAACAAAGCTATAATAAGAATCACTATAAACAACTGCTTCTCAGCACGCGCTTTCAAAGCTCCAGATCATTCCAACAGGAACATAATTTCTTGGCATCAGCGTAATCTTGCCACATTAATGGTGGCAGGACAGTTCTCATCTTCAAAACTTCACTTTTTTAATAAGTAGTTATTTTCTCAAAATAGTTGCTTATACACAAATGATTGAACTGATATCATCATGCTTAAGCATCCCAAGTCCCAAGAGTAGTATGCCATCATAATCAATCACTTTGAGAATTTATTAATGACATAGGCGTGAAGATACAAGCAAAGAAACAAGCTGCTCTATCCCAAGTGATGATTTGGCTCCAGCTTAATTTTATTTATTTATTCAGTAAGGTGGCAGTAAGTATATATAAATGGCATGAGGTTAATGAGTACACATTTGGAGACTCTTTTTTTATTTAGAAAAAAAAGAAAAAAGAAGAAGAAGAAGGTAACTAGTATACATATCCCACACCTTCTCCAGGTCAAGTGAATAGCTAGTTTAGACATAAATGATACATGCCACACCATTATTGGTCCAGGAGAAAAGCAAATCACATAGAATGTCTCTTCTAAATATTAAAACACTTCGACACCCTTAGATAGAACACCTGAAAAACAAATTTATCAGTAAGCTAGAGTGAGAATCCAAAAGAGCAAACAATGAAACTTCCATAAACCAGGTATACAGATAGTACTAGTATTTAGGCTAAGTCACAAATTTTGGGGAGAACAGATTGCCAAGTCTTATTAATAATGTTGAAGTTTCCAAGGCTTTTATAGTCTTTTCATTGGAGTACTATTATTGTTGTGAAAAATGCAGCCTGAACGATAAAATAGCAAGCACCACAAGATAACATGGTTAGGCTAACTCACAAATTTTGGAGAGAATGGATTGCCGAGTCTTATTAATAACGTTGAAGTTTCCAGAGTCTTTACAATCATTTCATTGGAGTACTATTATTGGTGTAAAAAATTCACCCAAAACAATAAAATAGCAAGCACTACAAGATAATGTGTTTGGGCTAACTCACAATTTTGGGGAGAATGAATTGCTGAGTCTTATTAATAATGTTGAAATTTCTAGGGCTTTTATAGTCTTTTCATTGGAGTACTATAATTGTTGTGAAAAATATACTCCGAACAATAAAATAGCAAGCACCACAAGATAACATGGTTAGACAATGTAAACTAATTCACAAAATTTTGGGAGAATTTGGATTGCCGAGTCTTATTAATAATGTCGAAGTTTTCAGGGCCTTTATAGTCTTTTCATTAGAGAACCCCAAACAATAAAATAGCAAGCACCACAAGATAACGTGATTAGGCAACATATTTAGGCTAACTTACAAATTTTGGGAAGAACAGACCATTGAGTCTTATTAATAATGTCAAAGTTGCCGGGCCTTTAAAGTCTTTTCATTGGAATACTATTATTGTTGTGGAAAATACACCCCAAACAATAAAATAGAGAGCACAACAAGACTAAATAATACGTGCAAATTTATCTTTCTTTTAGTCTTTGTATCATGTGAAGCAATATAAGGACTCCTATTTCTCTCTAGACCAAAATTATACTTTCCCTTTAGATATGATGGAATTCTAATAATTTGTAATATCTTCCTACTTTTTGAAGTAAGGCAATATTTGTCTCTATTAAAATAAAAAAGAAAGTTGGGCAAAATTTCTTCTAATTTATTGTTAGAATTTTTGTCAAATTTCATGGAAAATTCAAATTCCTATTAGATAGTGCTTCAATTAACTCCTTTGCTAAAGATAATCAACTTTAATGTGTATTTTTCTAGTTCTAAGTTCTAACTCAACAAAAGGTGAAATTATGCATTGCACCAGATGTGATCTATTACACCATCTTCTCACATAAAAATAGGTTCTACATATGGATCTCACACATAAAACTCACATTTATGTGAGACATGTAGTGCATCAGATGCAATTTTGTTTTTGACCATATCTCATAAAAGAATATTGGGTTTCTTTTATGTGAAGGAAAAGTTGGTCAATGTTAATTATAAACTTCTAGGAAAATTTCTTCAATTCACCAAATTAGGTGCATTAAATTGTTAAACTCATTGTTTTGCTACTAAAATTACATAGTCATAATTCAATAGTCTTTACCTACTGGTTTTTTCCCCTTCTTTCTAATTTTTAGTAGTACAAATAAATCATCAATTATTCCAAAAGTTTAAATTAAAAATTATGAATTTAATCATTTTACTATTATTCTAATACTCCCATTTAAGTGTAGATCCATACGCTCCCTAAATAACTGGGTAGTCCAACATGTCAAGACTTTTAAATTTTTAAATATGACATAAAGTTAACACTCCCATTCATGTATTAAATGGAAGGTAAAGTAGAAATTTATTTTGCATTCAAAACTATGATAAACTATTTATTGTTCTAAAAGTTTAAACTATTAAAAAATAGAATATTTAATTATTTAATCATTAATCTAACAAACACCAATATTGGCTCTCGTTGAGACTTAAGAGCATGAAATACCAATCATGACTCTAAAAATGGTTGGCTTTCCATGAGTCTTTGACTCTCATCCAATTATCAAGTCTATGGATGTCAAAGGCCTTGTAACTGAATTGGTATCTCTCTACGCACAAAGTGTTTGGGGGAAAAGGGTTCAAGCTGCGAGATTAACAACATACTGTAATTATTTCTCAAAAAAAAAAAAAAAAGTCTATGGATGTCAACTTTCTCAACAAAAAAGAAAAAGAAAAAGAAAAAGGTCTATGAATGTCAAAAAGGGATTAATTTTAATTTCAAAATTGAATTACATGTATCTTAAATTAGGTTTGTCATTGACCAAAATAATGTAATAGCAATTGTTTCCGATATTTAAGGTGAAGATTTAAGATTCCATTATAACATTAGCAAGAAGTTACTAGGTAATGAGATTTAAGACCTTCTCCCATTTTCCTCTGTGTGTGTTAAAAATATTTAGTATTCTAAAAAAAAAAAAAAAAAAAGTTCATCTGAAGACTAATAAGATAATTTAAACAATTTTTAAGGATATAATTTAAGCACTTAATAAAGCTATAAACTAACTCTTAGACGAACATATTATTTATCTGCATATGATAATCGGTATCTCTATCGAATTAAAATTAATTTATATTTTTCACAAAAAAAAAAAAAAAAAGACTTAATTTGATTGTACTATGATAATGAGAGTAAATTCGGCTATTTTTATTCTCTTAATAAAAGTATGTGATCATGGTTGTCAAAAAGGTCATTATTAAACAAAAATATGGGTGATAGAGAGGTGGTAGTCTCTTGAAACCAAATGATTTTATAACTACAAATATAATTCAAATAAATTTGAGGAGAATTATAGTAACTACACAAAATAAAAAATTTCTTATGAGAAAAGAATAAAGAGTCCCCAACATACACAAAAATTGTGCAAAAAACAAAACTAGTAAAAAAATAGTAATACAAAATTAGAGTCACCAACTGGGTATAAACATCTTCTTAAAAAAAAAAAAAAGGGTATAAACCAATTTATTAGCACAAACAGAAACAAAACAAAGTTGATTTGATCGCAATCAAGAAGTTGAAAGAATGACAATAGGGTTGTGTTTGGTTTGACGGGAAATATTTTTTGAAAAAAGAAAAAGTATTTTATTGTGTTTCTAAAAATATTCCGAAAAACATTTTCAAGTGTTTGGTTGCGTTTCATGAAAATGCTACAGAAAACATATTTTCTACTACTTTTCTACAATTTCTCACTTCCCAAGCACATATATAATAAAAAAATGTAAAATTTTTAATAAAAAAAACTTGATTAGGGACTAGTGGTGGCGACAGCCACTGTAGACTAGAGTCGTTAGTATGGGGTAATGGTTGGGTGGCAGACTATGGGGGGTAGGAATAGAGGTTTGGTTGATGACTTTTTGGTGAAGTGGAAAATGGTTTGCCACAATTACCAATGTCATATATGCACACCAATGTCCAATTAAGATGATGATGGTTTTTAATTGTCCGTTTGGATTAAGATAGAGTAGAGCAGAGTTGACCCAAAATTAACCTATTTTCAATTAACTCTACTCTACTCCCCCCATTCTCCCTTCAATTAACATCCGATTCGGTTTTTTGACAATTCACAATTTATCAAGTGGAATCATCCAGAAACTTTTGACATGCACCTCTTCTTCTTCGAGGAAAATGTCATCATATGTTATAACAATTCAAATTCTTTAATGGAATTCCATTATGTTTTACTTGACTAGTGCTATTTGATCAAATTGCTCTAACCACAATGATGGGTTAGCTTGGGAACAGTGTAATCCAAATGTAGGCTCATTCAAGTATTCAAAATGTTTTACAATCATTTTGAGAAGCTAAATAATGACAATAAGTATAGGGCCACTAATATTTTTCACAATTACTAACATAATCTACCGTGATTAGTGCATGATAAAAATGGCTTTAGCAGTGAACTCAAGTAAAAAAGATATTGCTAAATCATAACAAAGCCATATCAAGAATCGCTAAAAACAACTGCTTCTCAGCATGCCCTTTTAGAGCTCCAGATGATGGCAGAACATGTCTTATCTTCAACTCCACCTTCCCCCCAACACTCGAATGTAGATTTCACTTTTTTAAGTAGTTATTTTTCTCAAAATAATTGCTTATGCACAAATGATTCAACTAATATCATGCTTAAGCAACCCAACAGTAGTATGCCATTACCATCATAATCAATCATTTTAAAAATTTACTAATGACATAGGTGTGAAGATACAAGCAAAGAAACAATCTGCTCCCAAGTGATGATTTGCCTACAGCGCAATTTTTTATTTATTCAATGAGGCAACAGTAATTAGATATGCATATCCCACACCACCATATCAAGTGAATAGCTGTTTTAGACATACATACATGATACATGCCACACCATCATTGGTCCAGGTGAAAAGAAAATCACATAGAATGTCTCTTCTAGATACCATAACACTCAGACACACTTCCAGTGCATTTTTTCTAAGAAATAGAACACCTGAAAAACAAATATATCAGTAAGAGTTAGAATACAATGAAACTTCCATAAAATTAGTTTTAGTTATTCAGACTTAAAATGTTTCAGATATCGACACAAGAGTTAACAAGAGAAAATGCTACATTGAATTTATCAAATGGGAAAACCAACATAAAAATCTGCGGTTTCCCTATGGCCCTACTGCGTATTTAACTGAGTCAAAATTTGGAAAGAGGTTCACAGAAAGAATATACTTGTTTCCATTCTGCACAGCAAATAATTCAAATGGTACTCTGCCCCACTAAATCAGTTACTCTTGGTAACTTTCGGTGGAACGCTATCAAGTAACCTATGCTTATGACTTTAACCGCAGATTTTACTACATTCATTTTTTAAGGTGAACTTGATTTTCTTCTGGATATCCCTAACAAGAACCACAATGATATTCTGTTTGACCAGAGGAGTTGGGGACTACAAAAAAGAACCTCTCCATTGTTTTAATTGGTAATAACAGATGTCACACCAAAAACTTCTCAAACTTCTAATTAAAGGAGATAGTCCAATTGTTGCTAATTCAGCAAGAGACCGGCTTAAATATTGCCCAACAGAACCAATGAAGTACTAGATCTTCAATCTCCCCCACCCCCCCACCCAAAAAAAAAAAACAAAAAACAAAAAAACAAAACCAAAAAAAATAAAAACAACAACAGAGCATCACCTCACATATAGGATCAGATCTGCTAGTAATAATTATTGCATAAACAATCAACTTGCACCAATTTGAATCTCATCGCCTTAATAATTTGCTGGGGTTAATCTTTACTATGAAAACAAGAACTTGGCATGAAACGTTCTTCTAGCCTACAGCAAAGGTAACATTGAACTTATCCCCCCCTTCTTGGAGAACTGAAAAAATTATTAGAACAACAAAAGCAGAAGGTTGGGAGGAGAGAGTTATGGGGTAAAAGCGGCTTTCAAATCAAAGGAGAACTATTGGTAACATAGTACTGTGACCACCTGGTCAAACTGTTGAGTTTGTGATTTCAACAAATGATTGTGTGTGGATTTTTTTTTATAGATATTACATCGCAGTACCATCAAACAAAAGTAGTAAAGGGCCTGGAGGTTAACAATTATGAAGTTTTTTTACTAAAGGTGGAACAAACAAAGTGATTCAGCAATTAACAAACTCAAATTTTAACAAGCCAGAGAGTCTGATTCAGTGTTCATTGTTCTACTGCCAAGGACCTCCATGATTAAAAGCATCTTGAAAAACTCTCATTGACAGAATGGAAATACATAAACAGTCTTGACGACTGTGAGAAACACCAAAAAATTGGAAGAGCAAGCACCACAACATCCAAAATTTAATGTGGTTTGGTAAACATTATGCCTTCATCCACAAGCAACCAACCAAAATCCACTATCAATGATAAAGATTACAATCATCAATCACATCTCACTAAATCTCACAAATATAAACTAGCCCAAATCAACAATACAAAAAAAGGCACCCTGACATTCATGCACAAGTGAAGATTTTTCCTTCTAACTCTCACACATAACAAAAGTTACACCACCACTCTATTTACAGGGAATATCATACCTCAATGCTTTTTTTCTTATCACTATGAGATTAACGCTCTTAATAGGAATAAAGTATCACCTTGTTATTCTTCTAAACCACGTGGGATTCCAAAATTAACAAGAAAACCTCAGAACTTATCCCCTTATGGGCTGGACTTAACAAATCCCAACCTCCAATTCATGAGGTGTTTTGACTAGTACATAGATATAAATAAATAAATTAAGATATCTTCACTAGTATCCATTTGGGTATTTCCATTTACAACCCCCCCCCCCCCCCCCTTCTCCTCCTCCTCCCTCCCCAGGGGGTGGACTTGCAGGAACCAGTACTCCTCCACATCCTCAACAGAGGATGCAATCCCTAGAATTTAGCTTTGCAACCATATTAATTACATTCTTCACAAATCTCACTTTCTTCTATTCATTAGTACCCTTTCCCTATGGCATTTTAACGAATGAAAGGCTTCTCCCTACCTTTTGCTACATTATATGCTCCACCTTTAACTGTCTCTCCAATCAACTTATACAGAATCTTGAAAGTTGACCCTTCATTGCCAGCAAAGTATCTTTATTGACTTTCATAACTACATCTCTTAGATAATATCCATAGTCTTAAGTATCTAGCTGACCTAAAAAAATCAAATTGCTTCCAAGTTGGAGTATGTGTCTCAATTAACTAAAGCTTTCACATTCAGATCAAACAAATTAAAATTAACCGTACCTATTCCCACATTACACATTATTATTCACCTAGCAGAACCTACATCACAAGCTTTGTACATGTCAAATCAATCTTTATTCCAACACATATGAAAGGAGTAAGTAGAATATAAAACCCACAAAATTTAATGGAACCTTTTTACTAAAAATGAGAACATCACCACTATCTTCATCCTCACTATCTGTCGTAAGTAACAATTAATGCATTTAAAGGATATGCAACAAGCTTTTGTCTACTACAAATTTTAACTCAGCTCAGTATTTCTTGCATTAATATTGATGATGTCCCAACTAATGACAATAAACATATTCCATGTCATTAATATCCATTTTGGTCTAGACTATGATTTTGATTTCTTTCTATTAAAATTCCTCCTACACAATACACTCCTACCACGACTTGATTCAAACTTTACCACAAATGCCCCAATTTCGAAATCATTCATTGACTTATTGAGCTTCTCTTTCTCCAATTAAATTATTATCATAGTATAGTTACAAGGGTATCATATGAAAGAGGGAGTGAGGTTAAGAGCAACAAGCCTTACTCCTACTTGATTCAAATGACCCCTAATGTCAATACCTTCCTCCATGTGCAATTGATACAACTCATCTGCAAAAATGAATGTTTCTAATTGATTTTGACATGTGTATCTTCTTTAACATTAATCTTAGGTAGAAGTTTCATTCAATACACTATCGTTTACCTATGGGAAGAAATTCAAACAGAGAGTATTCATTACATTCATCTCAAGCTATTCCCATGCATCATCAAACACAATGGCCAGTTTTGTCAACTTTCTATACAATGCCTTAATTAACACTTGCTTCTTTAATCAACCCTTCCTGCCATAGGATATTGTTGATGATCATTTTCCAAATACTAAAATTAGGGTTGTGCATGGATTGGGTTTGGGATTGGGGTATTCCCGACATCCTTGGATTGAGAAATTCCTAAATCAACCCAACACATGAATCATGATAACTCTAACAACCAACCCCATCCAATCCAACTTGAGAGATTAGGTTGGGTTGGGATGTAAGTCTCAAAATTCAAAATAAATCATAAAAAATTTAAAATAGATATATATATATTAAACTATTAATCGTGTGGGTTAGGTCGGGTTACTTGGGTTGAAATTTTGCTAACCTAAATCTGAGCCAACTGCGAGCTTTGGGGGAAAAAAATTTAGAACCCAACTTAATCCATCAACCCATGAAAACCCAACACGAGGTAGTGGATTGGTTCCCTCAAGTCGGTAGGTCGAATGCATGCCCTTAACTAAAATTATAATTATCAACAAAAGGCTCTACCTCAAAATTTGTCCTCACCATCTTCAATACCGATTTGTTGTAAGAAACACTCAAAACAAGAAAATAATAAGCACCATAACACACCAAATTTAACATGATTTGGCCAATTCTATGCCTACATCCGCAAGCAATGCCAACCAAAATCCACTATCAATGAAGGATTACAGCCACATTCATTAATCTTAATAACACTCATAAATATAAACTAACCCAAATCCCTATTACATCCAAAGGTGCTCTCACACAAACACACATGGTAACACTTTGTCTTCTAAATCTCCTATACACCATAAAACTAAACCACCACTCCATCTATAGGGTATATCATTCATTTCTACTTTTCTTATCAATGTGGGATTATAACTATTCACAAGAATTAGCGCAGCTCTTTGTTATTCTTCTGCATAATGCTGTGAGATTCCAAACCAACAAGAAGACCTTTAAACTTCTATCCTCATGAATTGAACTTAACACCAACAAAAAAGCATCAAAAGAAAAAATTGGGGTTAAATTTCATCTAGTCACTTTCGGGAGTTACCACACAAACCTATTGGAAGAACTAAATGCATAAGATTAAACTATGATTGCTCAGCTCTTCACAATATCATGAAGCTGGATATCACAAATTTCCTTTTAAAATAGATGATGAAAAGTTATACTTTGTCTATGGGGTTTTTTATATGGTCATATATCTTCCAAAATATTTTCTTTTCTTCCTTTTCCAAAATCTTATTTTCCCCCAGTTTCTTTTTCTATGCTAAAAGCCGGCACTAACAATAGTTCTTCCCCTCAGTGACGAAATTACCACCCCCAATTTCCCAATTGAACATAGATCAGCCTACTCCATATGAAAAACGGGAATAGAATAAACTGAGACATATTATCAATTTAAATAACACAGAAGTAAACAACCAACACAACAGAATGGAAATGCTCGCATTATAAGAAAATATATAACCAAAAAGTCAGTCATGTATATTGAAAATGAAATGTACAAACTCACTCCATCATTAAGCAAAACTAAATATGGAATCAATCGTGGGGTTTTTAGCATAATCAATGTGCAAGGAAACATCCAAGGTTTTATTCAATAGAGCAAAGGAATTCACAATTCCTCTGTTCAAAAAGAAACTTACACATCCCTCGCTAAAAATTCAACAATCCATCTATATCACAATAAACCAAACAGTAGAAACAAGCACCTGCAATTTGCATATACACACACACACACGCATAATATATAAGAAGGTCTATCAGGTCAAGAGCAACACAAAATCCCAGAATCAAAGCAGTATATCCCAAATTCAGACAAAATAAAGCACGACCCAGAACTTCAAATCCCTCATATAACATAGCTATGTGTCCCAGTTGTCTAAATTGGATAGATAGTAATAGTTATCAAACAGAAAAAACAAGAAGACAAGACAGCACAGTGTTTTTTGTTTTTGAAGAGGTAGAGGAAACAAAGAGTGGGAATTTAACCTTAGTTGTAGTAGAGCTCGAGGCCCATGCCATCGTGAATCTCGTAATCCTTGAGAGTGATGTGGTCCTTGTAGATGTTGTACCACTTCTAGATCCTAACCTTGTCGGCCCTCGTACCAGTCTGAGCCGCCACAAGTTTCTTGAGGTCGCCTATGGTGTCATCCTCGTTGCACTTCACACGTACCTTCTTCCCCAATCGATCGTTCAGCACCACCTCTATCATCTTCACACTTCACAAATCAACAACCCTTCTTCAGTCACTCACACAAATTTTGGGGAGAACGATTGACGAGTCTTGTTAACAATGTCGAAGTTTTCAGGTCCTTTATAGTCTTTTCATTATTATTAGTTTATTGGAGTGTACTATTCTATTATTATGCAATATTGTATTTTAAGTTTTTTTTTTTTTTTTTTGATACATTTAAGTACTTTCTTAAAAGTGGAATAAATTATTAAAACTTGAAAGTAAAAAAAATAAAATAAAATAAACAGAATCATGAGTTCCAAATTTTCAATAGCATTTAGGTTTGGAAATTTGTTGTATTTGGTTAAAGGAATTGTTTAAATATTGTGATTTCAAGTAAAACTGAAAAATGTTATGTTTTTTCTACGTTACTTAAGATTTGTTGTAAAAATATTGTTAATACATCACTTCAAATGTATTAAATTTACATATTTATGGCCTGTTTGGTTAGAGATTTCTAATAACGTTGTTTAAGTTTTGTGGAAATATATGTTGGTGAAAAAGTGTGAAAATACATATAGGGTACGTTTGGTATACTGAATGGAGATTACGATATGAATTGTAATCTTTATTACTAGAAATAAAATGTGTTGTAATGTAATAACTAAATATATTCATTAGTTTGGTTGTGAGTTATAACATTAGAATGAAACTTAATATTTATTTTAGGAAATATCTTACTCATACTGTGGGGGAAGAAAAAGCCCAACCCAACGTATTGGGCCCAAGGCTCTATATGAGGAATACTGTTCGTCCGAGGAGATTAAGACACTCAGTCAGAGGCCCATGTAAAAGGAGAATGTCTGGAGATGAATACGTGCACGATCCGAGGAGATGTTCATATGTCCGAGGAGTCCGATATCCTCGGATCCGACGAAGTTTTGCCCGACACGTGTATGGGAGGTTCAAGTGATCTGTCTGACAAGTGTTAAGAGAGAAAGGAGCCTCGGACACGCATAAAGGTAACAGGAATAGAGAAATATCAAGGAGACAGACTTCAACCACCGCATTTAATGCACTGCACCTACCTTCCTGGCCGCATTTATGTGGAGAAGACCCCTGAACAGTGCATTCTCAGCTACCGCCACTCAGACAGGGCTAAAGGGGGAGTGTGATGGGACATGCACTCAAGTGGGCGCCTAGATGATGAACAAGTGGACGGTGAAGATGTGGAAAGGCAGTACTATATAAGGGAGAGGTGTCTCTGATAGAAGGGGATCGAAAAATCAGAAAGAGAAAAGAGTGTAGTATTTTACTGTAGCTCTAAGAATTGTAACCTAAGTTCATCAATGAAAATCACCTCCTCGGACGAGACACTTACATCCGTCCGAGCACACATTAATTCAAATTCTCCCACTAGTGTTGCTGTTTAACACTGTTATTTTCATTATTAGCCTAGCTCTTTCACCCACTCTTTACAAATTTATTGTTTTGGGTTCAGTGGGCTCCAAATCCACACCTTCTTGGGCTTGGGCTGCAGAATCTGACCCTACAATTGGCGCCGTCTGTGGGGAGAGCTTGTGCAAGAGTGAAAACAACAGTTGATAATGGCAGGACAAGGTGAACAACAAGCAGAATCCAGGGCATCCCAACACGTGGACCATTTTGTCAACTTAGAGAGAAGGCAAAATCGTGAGGGCGGTGTACACACTGTGCGCCTTAGCCAGAGCCAATCACAGGGCGGAAGTCACATGTCTCATGCAGAGAAGAACCGTGACTTACAACTGGAAGTGGAAAAACTAAAGAGGGAGTTGCGCCACGCAAAGAGGAAACGGGCTTCCTCGTACTCTAAGGATGATCTTGACGACGAGCAGGACGTCTCTTATCAGCGCAAATCTAAGACACCAGCTAGCGAGTCTTACACTTATGTAGAGGAGTCCCATCGTAAAAGGGAGCGTAGGAGCCCATCACGCGAGGACATGGAGAACGATGCTATGAACAGGGCTCTAAATCAGATATCTAAGTCACCCTTCACGCGCAGGATAGAGGAGGCCAGACTCCCTCGGCGCTTTAACCAGCCAACGTTCACCATCTACAATGGTAAAACTGACCCCGTGGAGCATGTGAGTCATTTTAACCAGAGAATGGCCGTCTACTCCAGAGACGAGGCTCTGATGTGCAAGGTTTTCCCTTCTAGTCTTGCGCCTGTTGCCATGAGGTGGTTTGACGGTTTGAAGGCAGGCTCCGTCAACTCCTTCAAAGAGCTCACTCAGGCATTCGGCTCCCGTTTTGTTACATGCCGAAGAGTGGCCAGGCCTCTCTCTTCACTGCTATCCTTGTCCATGCAGGAAGGTGAGTCCTTGAAGGCATATTCAGACAGATACTGGGAGATGTTCAATGAGGTGGAGGGCAACAATGATGCAATGGCCCTCAGAACGTTCAAGCTCGGCCTCCCTACCGATCACGGTTTGAGGGCATCTCTATCTGGCAAACCGATCACAAACGTGCGTCAACTAATGGACCGCATAGAGAAGTACAAGAGAGTTGAAGAAGATCAGCAGCAGGGCAAGGGAAAGGATAAGGTTATCCCTCAGGAGAGGAGAGATTCGCGGTTGGACCGGTACAATTACAATAAACCGCGGAGGGATTTTGCCGGACAATCAGGATCGATGAATCCTCAATCGGTCAACACCGTGTTCAAAGAGCCAGTACACCAGGTCCTGGAAAAGATCAAGAACGAATCATTCTTCAGGTGGCCGAACAAGATGATAGGAAACCCCGAGAAACGCAACCATAATCTCTACTGCCAGTACCACCAAGACCACGGGCATAACACGGAGGATTGTAGGAGCCTGTGGGATCACCTGGACCAATTGGTTCGCGATGGTAAACTGAAACACCTTCTGCACCCCTCTAGCGGCCGAGGGCAGACTGAAACACCTTCTTTCTCAAAGCCGCTGCTAGGGACTATAAACGTCGTCTTCGTCGCGCCGGGGAGAACAGGGTCCTGGCCATTGAAAGTCATGTCGGTAGGCCGACCATCCGCAGGTGAGTCAAGCCGAGGACCGAAGAGGGCTAAGTCTAGTGCCCCGCTGGTTATGGGATTCTCGGACGAAGACATGGTTGGCACCATCCAACCCCATGATGATGCACTAATCATCACCCTCAGAATAGGAGGGTACGATGTAAAGAGGGTGATGGTGGACCAGGGCAGTGCTGTGGAGATAATGTACCCGGACCTCTACAAGGGGCTAGGCCTAAAGCCCCAAGACCTGACGCCATACGATTCTCCCCTCTTGAGCTTTGAAGGAAGGCCTGTCATCCCGAAAGGCCAGATACGCTTACCGGTGCAGTCTGGCTCCGAGGTGGTGGAGTTGGACTTTATAGTTGTGGACGCATATTCGCCCTACACGGCACTCGTGGGCAGACCCTGGATTCACGCACTTGGGGCTGTTCCCTCTACTTTGCACCAGAAGGTCAAATACCCATCGGGAGGTCAGATACATGAGATCCGAGGAGACCAATCTGTCGCTCGACAGTGCTTGGTAGCTGCCATTCAGCATAAGGCCCCAGCCGAGTCCTCGGACGTAGCTGGGAGGGATTTATAGCAACTACAGTCTCGGGGAGTGCTTTCTGAAGAACCAGATGAAAGCACTCAATGTGAGGATCTGACGAAAGTGATCATTGGAGATAATCCTGATAGGTTCTTTCAAGTCGGATCTCAGCTGCCTCTTCAAGAGAAAGAAGAGCTAATAGAGTTCCTCAAGCAAAATCTCGACGTGTTTGCCTGGAGTGCTTACGAGGCCCCAGGGGTGGACCCGGAGTTTATATGCCATCACTTGAAGGTGAATCCACTGGTCACCCCCAAGCAACAACCTATTCGGCGCCCATCCAAGGAACATGCCGACGCAGTGAGAGACGAGGTAGCGAAACTCAAAGAAGCTGGGGTTATCAAAGAAGTTTTTTATCCCGAATGGCTGGCAAATACCGTGGTGGTAAAGAAGAAGAGTGGGAAGTGGCGAGTATGCATAGACTTCATGGATCTGAATAGGGCATGCCCCAAAGACCCGTTCCCTATGCCGAAAATTGATCAGCTGGTCGATGCCACTGTCGGTCACCCTCGGATGAGCTTCCTAGACGCCTTCCAAGGCTACCACCAGATACCATTAGCCCTGGAGGACCAGAAGAAAACTGCTTTCGTCACTCATATTGGTAACTACCACTATAAAGTGGTGCCGTTTGGCTTAAAGAACGCGAGAGCTACCTACCAGAGGATGATGACGAGGATGTTCGAGCCACAGCTGGGCAAGAATATCGAGATTTACATAGATGACATGGTGGTGAAGAGCAAAGTTATAGCCAAGCATGTGAAGGACCTTGAAAGTACCTTTGAGATTCTACGGAAATACAAGCTACGACTAAACGCCTCTAAGTGCTCGTTTGGGGTAGGGTCCGGAAAGTTTTTAGGATACATGGTCACGCACAGAGGAATTGATGTCAACCCTGACCAGATAAAGGCCATCAACGATCTACGAGCTCCTCGGAATCCCAAGGAGGTTCAGAAACTAACCGGAATGACCGCTGCCCTCAATCGGTTCATCTCTAGGTCAGCAGACAGGTGTCGCCCCTTTTTCTCTCTACTCAACAAGTGGAAGGGATTTGAATGGACTGAGGAATGTGCTTTGGCATTCCAGCAACTCAAGGATTATCTGGCTCGGCCACCTATCATGTCCAGTCCTGAGCCTGATGAGGTACTGTTCGCCTACATCGCTGTAGCTCCCTATGCGGTAAGCCTGGTGTTGATACGATCAGACTCTGGTGTGCAAAGACCCGTTTATTACGTAAGCAAGTCGCTGCATGAGGCTGAGATTCGTTACTTACCTCTAGAGAAGGCTATCCTAGCAGTAGTGCTTGGCACGCGGAAGCTACCTCACTACTTCCAAGCCCACACGGTCATCGTTCTCACACAACTCCCACTCAAAGCTATACTCCGAAGTGCTGATTACACTGGTCGGATTGCCAAGTGGGGCACAATCTTAGGGGCTTTTGATATAAGATATATGCCTCGCACATCGGTCAAGGGACAGGTCCTCGCGGATTTGGTGGCTGAGTTCACGGAGCCCCAGTTAGAAGAAGTAAAGCCCATGTCAGGCATGGATGAAAAATCAGTTGGCATGATCTCCCAACCAAACCCCTCCCATTGGGAAGTATACGTTGATGGCGCGGCAAATCAGAGAGGTTCTGGAGTTGGGCTAGTATTGATATCCCCCGAGAAAATCATTATCGAGAAATCGTTAAGGCTGGACTTCTCGGCAACAAATAATGAAGCGGAGTATGAGGCCCTACTGATGGGAATGACTATGGTCCGTAGAATGGGTGGGAAGTCCGTGGAGTTGTTCTCGGACTCAAGATTGGTAGTAGGTCAAGTACAAGGCGAGTTTGAGGCAAAGGACGAAAGAATGCAGGGGTACTTGGGTCGTGTTAAACATTTGCAATCAGAGTTCGACTTTTTCAGTTTGCTGCACATCCCCAGAAGTGGCAACTCACACGCTGACTCCTTGGCCACGCTTGCCACCTCTTCGGCACAAGACCTGCCGAGGATCATCCTCGTCGAGGACTTGCACAGGCCTACAGAGGCGAAGTCAGGGGCAGTCCAGGTTCACCAGGTCAGGGCCGGGCCGTGCTGGATGGACCCTTTAATCAAATTTCTCAAAGAAGATATATTGCCTGAAGAGAAGGGAGAAGCTGATAAAGTTCGGAGGAAGGCAACTGAGTTCTGGTTATCCGAGGACCAGAAACTATACAGACGCTCCTACTCGGGACCATACTTGTTATGCATGCATCCCGAGGCAACTGAGACATTGCTAGAAGAGCTGCACGAAGGAATCTGTGGGAGCCATACTGGAGGTAGGTCCTTGGCTCACCGAGCCCTCACCCAAGGCTATTGGTGGCCTAACATGCAAATGGAGGCACACGAATACGTCAAAAAATGTGATCAATGTCAGCGTTTCGCACCAAACATTCACCAGCCAGGGGGGAATCTTAATCTGCTATCTAGCCCATGGCCCTTCGCCCAATGGGGCTTGGATATTGTGGGATCCTTCCCCAAAGCTGCAGGAAACAAGAAGTACCTCCTGGTCGGAACAGACTATTTCACCAAATGGGTCGAAGCCGAGCCACTAGCCAATATCAGGGACGTTGATGTGCAAAAGTTCGTGTGGAAGAATATCGTCACTCGGTTTGGAGTTCCTCACACTCTCATCTCGGACAACGGCTTGCAGTTTGATAGCAAGGTATTCAGGAATTACTGCAGGGAGCTGGGAATTATGAACAGATACTCCACTCCAGCCTATCCTCAGGGTAATGGACAAGCAGAAGCTGTCAACAAGGTTATACTGAGCGGTTTGAAGAAGAGGCTAGATGATGCGAAGGGTAGGTGGGTAGAAGAGTTGCCACATGTGCTTTGGGCTTACAGGACTACGCCTCGTAGGTCTACTGGGGAGACCCCCTTCTCAATGACCTATGGGGCTGAAGCTGTCATTCCTTTGGAAACCGGGTTCCCAACGATAAGAACTAGCTCATTCAGTCCAGCCGACAACAATGAGCAACTACAGAAGAGCTTAGACTTGATTGAGGAAAGAAGAGAGAATGCAATGGTTCGGCTGGCACATTATCAACAGAAACTTAGGCAAGACTATGATGCTAACGTAAAGCTAAGGCCTCTAGAGCCTGGTGATCTAGTGCTGAGGAAAGTTGTGGGCACCGCAAAGAACCCGGCTTGGGGAAAACTAGGACCCAATTGGGAAGGACCGTATCGTATCACTTCAGGCGCTGGTATTGGAGCATATTTCTTAGAAGACCTGGATAGTCATGTAATCCCTCGCCCTTGGAATGTAAATAACCTCAAGAGGTACTTCTATTAATCAAGTCTTTTCTTCAACTGATATACTAATTCGCTGCGTAAAGTTTTCTCTCAAGTGTTTAAACTTAAACCCAATCATGCCTGTAGTCCTCGGACCAGATGATTAGGGTTAGTTAACACTCATTCACCGCCCTCTCTCAAGTGTTTAAACTTAAATCCAATCATGTCTGTAGTCCTCGGACCAGATGATTAGGGTTAGTTAACACTCATTCGTCACTAGCTTAAGTGTTTAAACTTAAATCCAATCATGCCTGTAGTCCTCGGACCAGATGATTAGGGTTAGTTAACACTGTTAGCTCAAGTGTTTAAACTTAAATCCAATCATGCCTGTAGTCCTCGGACCAGATGATTTGGGTTAGTTAGCACTCAGTTACAGTTCTATAGTGTTTAAACTTAAATCCAATCATGCCTGTAGTCCTCGGACCAGATGATTTGGGTTAGTTAGCACTCGGTTACAGTTCTATAGTGTTTAAACTTAAATCCAATCATGCCTGTAGTCCTCGGACCAGATGATTTGGGTTAGTTAACACTCAGTTACAGTTCCAGTGTTTAAACTTAAATCCAATCATGCCTGTAGTCCTCGGACCAGATGATTTGGGTTAGTTAGCACTCGGTTACAGCTCTATAGTGTTTAAACTTAAATCCAGTCATGCCTGTAGTCCTCGGACCAGATGACTAGGGTTAGTTAACACTCGGTTGCGGTTCTCTAAGTGTTTAAACTTAAACCCAATCATGCCTGTAGTCCTCGGACCAGGTGATTAGGGTTAGTTAACACTCGAATACATTCGAATCCCATAATCCTTGAACCAAACGACAGGTTAGTCAATACCCCCACGCAGCTATTGTCACTAGGGCTTAGTGCTAAAATTCCTGATTGCGTTTAAATTGATTCTAATTTATACATGTCTTCCTTAGTTATGTTTAATTTGAAACCGAGGGATAATAACTTATGTTTAATTCGGAAAGATATGTGAAACTCACATAAGTACTCATTCCAGTCATTACTCATCAATAACTCTTATTCGGCCTATCCTTTTCAATATTAACTTCGATTACTCACACCATCAGTATGATGTCTCAATCAAATTATTTGCATTATTATGTCATAATTGCAATGTATAGTTATATGTGTGGCAATAATAAGTAATAAAATATGTATCAAAGACGAATAGGGAACCATTCCATAAAAAATACAGGGTTAGCAAAACAGAAGAAGAAGAGTTACATTTTCTTAAACAGAAAACAAAAAGTACAAGTGCAAAATAAAAGCCCTATGTATCTACTCTTTCGCTGGAGGAAGCACAGGGTCAGCAACGTGGCCTGTCCGTTCAGATGCTTCAGGGGCTTGGTCCTTGGCCTCAGCAGGAGTTTTCTCTTTACTTGAGCCTTGGCCTTTGTCTTTGGTTGGCTCAACTGGTTTACCCATGTCATCTGGCTGACTAGCCTCTTTGGGTGCGTCGAGAGTGGGTGGAGGAGCATGACTGACCAAGATTAGCTCCGAAGCCTCTGGAAGCTGTGGAACAGGAGGGGGATCAGTTCCTGGGAGCTCTCGGATATCAGGATCATAATATACACTCCCAGGCAGCCTCAGTTCCGAGTCGGCAGGGACTCCAGCTGCATCCAAGGCCTTGCCCCAACTTATGACGCAGTAATCTCGGCTGACCGAGGCGAATTGCTCTAGAAGCTAGGATGTGGTCGTCTCTACCCCCAGCTGGTACGCCGCCTTCCTTTCGGCTTCAACCGCCTCCTTGGCTAGTCTAGCGTTTTGCTCAGCCACTTGGGCGCTCGTCTTGGCCTTTTGCAGCTCAGCTTTGAGACCCTTCACCATCTCCTTCTCGGTTGCCAGATTGATCTCTGTCATGTGTAATTGTTTGCGCTGCTCCTCGGCTTGTTTTTCAGCATTCTTGATCCCAGCATCGAGGCTTCGCTTCTGAGAGATCACCTCTTTAAGCTCCTCAGACATCAGAGCATGTTCCTCCTTCAACTTGCCAAGAGATGCCTCTGCCTCAAACTGGGACTGGGTCGCTGCTTGGGCTTTGAGCCAGGACTCCTTGTTCAACCCCTCGGCCACGTAAACCTGCTGAGTAATCTGCATAATAACATCTCCAGTATTAGGTTAAGAAAAGAAACAAAGCCAATTAAGGATAAAACCTAAACTCAGGAATGGTGCACTTACCATGGCCAAATCCCTCTTAAGGGACATGAATAGCTCCTGCTGGGTGAAGCGCTTGAAGGAGGCCATATCATGTGGGAGAAGGAGTGGTTGCTGCAGGGCCTCGGCGACGTAGTCTGCCCTTCCTCCGTCATAATTCCTGAGGGAGGTCTCCCACAGGATTGGAGCGCCATCCAGCTCCAGCTTTGGAGACCAGATTCGCGGTCCTCCTCCTTGGCGTACATCTGCCACTAAAGCCTCCTCTCGGCTTTCAGTTGATGAGGCCCTGTGGGTTCGGTTGTCTTTCACCACCTTTTGCTGCTTAGCCCCCTTTGTTGGTGGCACCTGTTTTTCCCCAACCTCAATGTGGGGTCTCTTCTTCTGCAGGTTTGGCATGGGTTTCAAATTTGGGTCGGGGACATGGATAGGCACTAGAGGAAGTGTCACCCCTGTTTTAGATGTCCCAGCATCTTTCGGATCGGGCTTTTTGCCCCTGCCCTTCATTAAACTCCTCAGATCCATATCGTCGTACGAGGAGTCTTCTAAATGAGTGGCTAGTAAATTAAGATGGGCGCCTGACTGCTCGTATGCTTCTTCCTCGGCGTCTGAGACCTCTACCACCGGGTTTACTCCTGAAGCTTCTCCCTCAAACTGAAATCCGTCTATTTGTTCTTCTAGCGAGGAAGTGGAAAAGCCGGCCCCCTCACCTTCAATCTCTTGTCCGAGGGGAACTTGCCGGAGTGGTTGGACAAGGGGAGGTATAGCCCGAGGATTTGGACGGGGTACAAGTTCAAGATCGTCTGGCGCCAAGAAGCCCTTCCGACCAACGTCAATACGCGCAAGGCGATGGTCTCCCTGGACGATTGCGTTGCCGACCGGTTGGAAACTCTTTGGCTTCCCTGTATATCCAAGAATAAGGGGAGCAGATCGTAGTTGCCCGTCCTCGCTCACGAAGATCTCTGACCTTAAAAGGTAATTGAGGGCGGCAATATTCGTTAGGCTGAGCCGAGGAGAAACTTGTCTCTTATCTGTTGCAAGTCAGCAAAAAAAAAAATGGTTAGAAACTCAGAAATAGAAACCGAAGAGGAATCAAAAACCGTTAAAAGACGAGAACCCTAAGCCTATGGTTAGTGTGCCTAAATCTAACATGTCCCACCTGGCTTCCCATGCTTGGTTGGGCAACCATGGCCGTCATGCCAGGCGCCCGAGACGATCACATAGTCGTCTTTCATCCCTTTGTTGGATTTGGGAAGGCAGGAAATGAGCCTGACAACATCCGACCGGGATTTTAAGTAGTACCCAGCATCTTGCTGGCTGTGGCATTCGTACATATGTACCACATCAAGCCAGGTGAGTCCCAACCCCATGTGACGCTCAAGGTCCTTAATCGCTCCTAGGATCCTAAACATATTGGGCGCGCACTGCCAGGGAGTAAGCCTATGGTTCCGAAGGTAATTAGTGGTGATGGGACCCATGGGGATTGTCATTCCCCCTTCTTTGAAGGCGATGAGGGGGATAACCACCTCTCCCGTCTGCCGGTCTGTTAGTATCTTTTCTGGCGGGCAATACCTCACACCCACGTTAAGGGGTATGCAATACGCGGCCCTAAACGCCTCTAGTTGCTTAGGGCTATCCACCATGTACTCGAGTTTTCCCATGGTGCTTAAATGAAACGGTTGGCTGAAGAGAGAACTAAATGATTTGGTGGACGATGACTCACCAGGACTAAATCGGAGAGAAGATTTCAGGCTCGTAGGAGGGTTTGTGATGATTCTGGGGAGGCCTGAAATCAGCGGCCGAGAGATTTGGACAGAGTGGCGCGTCTGTTCTTGCTGGAGCGTCTGAAAATTTGCAAAGTGAGGAAGAAATAACTTCCTCTGAAGCTTTATACGGGGTCAAGCGAAGGGTCAGGGGCACTCCCGCCCAAATCCTGAAGAAAAACCACAGCCGTTGGATCAATCAGCCACCGTTGGATACGAAGGACAAAACGCCGCCTGGTGTAGTTAATGCAGCGCCTTGGGAATAAGGAAACCGCAGCGGCATTAATGAGGCGTCTGTTCCCACGTCTACACACGTGCCAGCTCGGTTGTGCGTGTTCCCAAGCTTTTGCTCCGTGGCAAGTCAAAATCCTACTTTTTCTCCTCGGATGCGAGGGAAAAACTACAATTTCGAGGGGCTATTGTGGGGGGAGAAAAAGCCCAACCCAACGTATTGGGCCCAAGGCCCTATATGAGGAATACTGTTCGTCCGAGGAGATTAAGACACTCAGTCAGAGGCCCATGTAAAAGGAGAATGTCTGGAGATGAATACGTGCACGATCCGAGGAGATGTTCATATGTCCGAGGAGTCCGATATCCTCGGATCCGACGAAGTTTTGCCCGACACGTGTATGGGAGGTTCAAGTGATCTGTCTGACAAGTGTTAAGAGAGAAAGGAGCCTCAAACACGCATAAAGGTAACAAGAATAGAGAAATATCAAGGAGACAGACTTCAACCACCGCATTTAATGCACTGCACCTACCTTCCTGGCCGCATTTATGTGGAGAAGACCCCTGAACAGTGCATTCTCAGCTACCGCCACTCAGACAGGGCTAAAGGGGGAGTGTGATGGGATATGCACTCAAGTGGGCGCCTAGATGATGAACAAGTGGACGGTGAAGATGTGGAAAGGCAGTACTATATAAGGGAGAGGTGTCTCTGATAGAAGGGGATCGAAAAATCAGAAAGAGAAAAGAGTGTAGTATTTTACTGTAGCTCTAAGAATTGTAACCTAAGTTCATCAATGAAAATCACCTCCTCGGACGAGACACTTACATCCGTCCGAGCACACATTAATTCAAATTCTCCCACTAGTGTTGCTGTTTAACACTGTTATTTTCATTATTAGCCTAGCTTTTTCACCCACTCTCTACAAATTTATTGTTTTGGGTTCAGTGGGCTCCAAATCCACACCTTCTTGGGCTTGGGCCTGGGCTGCAGAATCTGACCCTACAACTATTATATTACAGCGCCTATTACAGTATACCAAACATGCCCATAGTGTTGTTTAAACAACAGTATTCGTTGTTTAAACACCATTATCAAACAGGACCTTAGGGCATGTTTAGTAGACTGTAATAGGCATTGTAATGTAATAGTTATTCCTATATTTTAGTTATTCTTTAGTTTTGTTATATTTTTATTACAATGAATACTCATTTCTTATGAATAGTTATTCTTTAAAATAAGGAATAATTATTCCTCTTTAAAATGTGGTATTAGCTATTCCTTAGTAAATGCAATAATTTCAAAACTTAATATATTTTCAAATAAACAAACTTTTCATATACATCTAACAATTATAAAAGTAAAAAATCATAAAAAATAACACATATCTCTCTTGAATTTAAAAATAACAATTTTTAAAGAGATATAATTGTATGAGTAAGATATTTCATAAACTAAATGTTAAGTTTCATTCTAATGTTATAACTCACAACCAAACTAATGAATATGTTTAGTTATTACATTACAATACACTTTATTACTAGTAATACATATTACAATTCCTATCATAATCGCTATTCAGTATACCAAACGTACCCTTAGTGTATTTATAAAAGGAAACCCATTACTGGTAAGTATGGATTTTACTTTTTTTTTTTTTTAATGTGATCTATTTTTTTATTTGATTAATAGAATTTGTTATAACATTTAACATTAATACGTATTGGAATGAATATTTAAGTAGTAGTATATTTTTGATAAGTATTTAACATAGGAGTAGTTAGCTAGTAAAATTTCTTATCTTTAATAATTCAAACCACGATAAAGAGCGATCATCATGAAGTGGATATCTTATGTTGTTAATAACTTTCATTTAAAGTATGTTTAGATCAGTTGAAAATAGGAAGGATGAAAAAGATATAGAAGGAAATTGAGGAGAAAAAGTCATTTTTCTTTATTTGGTTGAGTTGAAAACATGAAATAAAGAAAATGTTGGGGTCCGGTATTTTCCATTTGAACCTACCAAAATGTATGTCTTCGAATTGAAGAGAAAACTGGGTAGAAATGAAAGAAAAAATTCAAATGACTGTTTTGCCCCTATTCCATGTTGTCTTTCCCTTGCCAAAGCTATGTTTTTCTTTTGGATGCCGAGAAGCTTCTTTCTTCTTAACATAGCTACAGATATGAAAAGAGAATTCGAGCAGTTAGAAGGTGTTGCGCAGTGCTGCTAGAGGCAAATCAGTGAGATTCGTGAATGGTGAAATAGAAAAAAGAACAAATTGTTCTAATTGGTTAAGGCCCAAATAAATAGGAAAAAAAAAAAAGCATCAATTGCTAAAACGTGGATGCCATGCAAGACTCCACGTATAAGAAATTCATTATAAAACTTATGAGAGCAGAATATTCTTTGTATTCTGTGGATAGATGACTTGATTCGAAAATTTACATTTGCTTAATTCTAGTATAGAATGTCCTTTTTTGGCTCATTGTATCCATTTCAATAAATTTTTGTATCTTATATATTTTTTCTTGCATTAATTTTAACATTGTCAAATTGTCAATAATATTGATTCGGATAGTTGTAGAATCACTCTGTTTCATCCCAAATCAAACAAGAAAATCCATATGGAAGAAATCACTAACAAAGTTGTTTGAACTCAAAACCAGCATTGACATCAAACGTATTCAGGTCATGCAGCAGCCTCTGCTGGTTTGTAATGCTATTGTAAATGGGGTAAAACAAACAGTTGATATGAAATTGCTAGCACCGAACAAAGGCCATGCCTGAAACAGTTACAAATTTCACAAATACAACGCCTACCCAATTACTAGAACATGTAATTGAAAAAAACTTTCTTGCTATTGTGAAAATTACTAAAACTCCATGATGATTTAGTTACAACTGATACTAATTTGTTGTTTTTGTTCTTATTTTGTTGGTTGATTGATTGAAGTGACACGTGGTGGGTGCAAAATTTAATATTAAATTTAGTCTTTTAAGAGTTAAATGAATTGTCTATATATTAAAATTAGAATTAATTTCTAATTAACCTTGCATATACTTTCTCGTAATGTTTCTCAGATCCACTTGAAGAAATCAGTGAATCAATATTGCTAAGAAGGGAAGATTTGAAAAAAAGAGAAAGATGAACCTTCCATGGGTTACTTGACAAGTCTTATGGTTTATTTCATTCCAAATTTGCCACTAACATTGTTTCCTAGAAAGGTTTCATGTTTTTGATAAGTAAAAAGGAGTTTCATTTTTTTGTTGTTGATAATCTTTAAAAAAAAAGGAGTTTCATGTTTGTATGTATTTGTCTTCTTTATTAGGGTCATAACAACGTCATAGAAATTTCTGTAAGGTGTTTCATTCTCAACATTTCAAGTGGTTAAATTGCTATTACTTCATAATTAATGTTGCTTGAATGCATCTTTAAGGTTTTAATTTCTTTGAGGGGTGATTATTTTTACATAAGTAATGATTATTATACCATTATGCAAAATTTTCCCATGCATCACTAGAGTCAGCAAATATTCTTTGAAAATTGAGATCAAATCACAACACACGAGAAAATCAATGATATATTAAAGTCAATGCATATTCAAAATTCAAATTAGCTTTATAAATATATCTTATAAACATAAGAGTAACCTTACTTGAGAAGGCCCAAAATTAATCAAAACATAGAGTTTGTAATGCATTACCACCAAAAAAAAAAAAAAAAAAAATGTAAGACTCTAAGACTGAGTTTGGATAGCGTTTTAGGCCTAGCGTCCAGTGTCTGCGTTTCATTGTTGTGGGTCCCGTGTACTGTTCACGGGACCCGCAATTACGGATTTCAGCAAATTTTTATTTAAAACTAGGTCTCACAACACTATTCATACATTTAAAAATTATTTTGCTATAGTATTTTCCGTTTTCAATTTCAATAATAAGCAATTCAAACAGCCCTTTAGATTCATTTAGCAAAAAAATTTCAATCTTTTGCAATTTTTTCTAAGAGATTTAAAGGTGGGAAAAGAAAGGGGGGGGGGGGGGGGGGTTCTTTGAACGTGAAAATAGGTTTAAAATTTTTTGGTTATTTGAAGAAAATCAAACTTTACAATTTAATGTTCATACTTTATAAATCCAAACTTTTTTTTTGGTAGATAGTTTGATAGTTATAATAATGGGGAATGAGATATTTGAACCTGGATATCATCTTAGGAAATGTCAAGATGTTTTAATTAAATTACAAGGCTCTTCGCTTAAAAATACACAAATTTAAAGAGCTAAACACTCAAATGCTAGAGAGTTGTCAATTGAAATTCTAACATAAAGCAAAAAATCTACTAATAAAGCTTTACAATTGAAACTCTACTTACTACACCAATGCCAATAGGAACATAGGGGGGTTCCTTAAAAGCTAAAAATAGTTTTGGCTAATGAAGTAGAACGTTTAAATGTTAGTATTAAAGTTCTTAAGTGCGCTACTTACCACTGTCCATTCTTTTTTTCTTTTCCTATTTCTTTTTTTTCTTTTAAGATACTCAATGACCACTCATTTTTAAGAGAGAGAGCGAGAGCAAAATAATAAGAATAGTTATAAAAAAAATTATTACTACTGTTATTATTATTATTATAATTGAATTAACAAAGTTCAAGTACTAATATATAAAACATTTTTTGACAATTTGACGAGAGGGAATTTAAACCTTAACTGTCTTTTATGGAATAAACCAAGAAGTGCCATTCAAGCTAAAAAAACTCTTTAAATATTGTTATGCCATCTTTTGTCATTTCTCACATCTAAAAAGCTTTTTTTATCAATTTGGTTACCAGCTGTGCAAACTTTACAATCGAAGTTTGCTAAACCCTCTAAACACTAAAATTATACTATTAAAATTATCGTAAAAGCTAACAATTAAAATTATACTTCCCATGTCATTACCAAAAGGACCTAAACAAAACCAAACAAAGATATAATATCATTATTGCTACTCAAGTAATAGGAGTTTAAAAATAGGAATATGATTTGATAATAGTTTACAACATGAAACAAAAATGAATAAGTACATAATTTTTTAATCAAACCAATTAGATGGATAAAAGTGGCAGGACATCTGATGATGAAGCTGAACCTGATTCTAAGCATGAACTTGCTGAAATTGAAATGTCATTCCATGGTCCCATTTCTTCATTTCTAACATATTCAAGTTCTTCCAAATTTGGTTGAGCAGGAGAAACTTTTTGAACTCCCTCTAATTCCATCATGATCTCCATCATCGTAGGCCGTTTCTTTCCATTCAAGTGCAAACATCTTTTTGCAAGGTTAGCAATTGCTATGACTTCATCTTTATTATGAACCTTATTTACTTGAGTATCAAGTATATCAAAGAGGCGGTTCTCTTTTAATGAATGAACAAAATATGTAGATAGATTCCGACCTTCTTGTGATCTCGTTGAAGAAACTGGTTTTTCTCCTGTTAAAAGCTCAATAAGGACCACTCCAAAACTATAAACATCACTCTTTTCTGTAAATTGGCTCGTTTGAAAGTATTCTGGATCCAAATACCCAAAAGTGCCATATACTAGTGTGGTTACATGAGTTTGGTCAATGGCCACTGATCTTGAAGTGCCAAAGTCTGCTACTTTTGCTCTATATTTCTCATCAAGTAGTATGTTTGAAGATTTTATGTCTCGATGGTAAATGGGTAGTGAAGCTGCTGAGTGTAAGTATGATAGAGCTCCCGCGATTTCTGTGGCAATTCTTAAGCGCATATCCCATGTTAGCAATGGAAAATCTTCATTTTCTTCGTGGAGATACTGAAAAAGTGTGCCATTGGGAATGAATTCATAAACTAACAAAGGAACTTCTGTCTCTAGACAACACCCAAGCAGTTTAACCACATTTCTATGATTGATTTGTGAAAGAATGATAATCTCATTAACGAATTGTTCAAGATTTCCCTCATCCACTATGTTGCACTTTTTAATTGCCACAATTCTTCCATCAATTAACATTCCTTTATAAACTGTACCTTGTCCACCCTTACCAAGTATTCTATTTTCATTAAAACGATCAGTTGCATTTTCCAACTCCTTTGAATTGAATAATTTTGCCTTTTGAACATTGTTTTCATTTGAAGATATTTGTTGTTGTAATAACAAACCACCATTCCTTTTGAAGAATTTTTGCTTGAGCTTGATTTTGTTTCTTTTCTTTATCACTTTGTATAACCACCAAATAATAAGGAGTAGAAACAATAACCCTAAGCTTGGACAAATAACTGCATACATCAAACAAATAAAATAGAAATATCACATCAACCTAATTTTTATTTTTATTTTTAAGGTTAGAAACATCGGCCTAAATTTAGGCTATATAAAAATATGAATAAGTGTAAATAGATTTGAACATAACTATGATGATTTGAAAACATCTTTCCTACTAAAAGTTGCCAACTTTTTTTTTATTTTTTATTTTACATTAAAATGTTCTCACAATATGCACAACTTAAATAAGTGTTACCTCCTAATTAATTTCTTACAAAAACAAAAATTACTGTTAAGTACTTGATTTTTCAGGAAACAGTTCAATGGTGTAATGCTTTTTTTTTTTATAAATGGCACAGTAAGGGACTTATGAGATGGGATATTTTGTCAATTATCTAACTTTTCAACTTGTTCCTAGGCCAGTCCTGCCTTAAATTGATGAATTCTTATAAAATTATTTTCTAAAAAAAATTTATTTGTATACTAGTACTCATCACTAAAATCAACCTTTACTATTTCTTGGGACTAACCAAAATCCTTCACTCATTTATCCCTTATACTTTCTTCCAATATTTAATACCTCCCATCTTCTCCTTAATCTTTCCTTAACATGGCCCTTTTTTAATAGGGTCATGTTAACGGGTATCATTAGAGTAATTATTAATAAATTATTTTAGGAAAATTTTGATACTATTTTTATGGAAAATTAAAAAAACTATCAAAACATTAATTTTTTTCTTTTCCCATAAAAACTTCCTTAAAACATTTCCCTAAAAAATGTTCTTAGGGCATCTGTTAATTTTTCCTTTCATGATACACTCTAGATTCATCTCTTTCCCCAATCGCCACTAATATGCTATGTTTTCTGATATATGTTGACTATTATCAAAACAATAAGTGAAATTCTTGACCCCTTTCTCGTGAACAATGAGTGAAAAAGATGAGGTTGTCAAGAATTAATTGTGGTGCAATGCGGCTACTTCATTTTGCATGCCGTTTTAGTTGGTCTGGGTGTGGTCATGCGTTTGAGCGGTTTGATGAACACCCCTTGTCCTCTCTTATGCAGTAGTAAGGTGTACAATAAAAATCTATATAATAATTAATAGATTCAAAAATCTAAATTGAAATGAGGAATTGTACAGCTTTAAAGAGAAAATTTATTTTTTCTAGATAAATTTGTAATTTTCGTGGAAAAATATAGAAGAGTGATGAGTAATGCAATTCAACTAATAGTCTGAAACTATCAAGTTATAGGAGGTATGCCTATATCTTTTAGTGATAGATGAGTCCAAATCTTCTGTCCCACACTTCCTGCTCTATTATATACTCCACAAATAAAAACATGTTACATGTACATCTAATTTATTAAATGCTAAATTTATGCATTCTATTATTTCAATAATAGAAGGCATAAATTTAGCATTTAATAAATTTTTTTTTGAAAAAATGTACATGTGGCATGTTTTTATTTGTGGAGTATATAGTAAAGCAAGAACTGTGGAACAGAAGATTTGGACTCGTGATAGATTGCCAAGAGAACAGAAATTTAAAGCTAATTGACTTTTTAAGTGCTTCATTTTCTACACGTACATTTAATTTAGTAAACTAAAAGTGTATGAAATATAGTCTTTTTTTTTTTTTTTTGGTTCCGTGAATTATCACAGAAAGTAGAATCAAGTCATTCCCTATCTGTCATGATCTTTTGAGTTAAGAAAAACCAATAAACTGGCCTGTTTGATAAGAGATTTCTAGTAACGTTATTGTTGTTTAGTGAAAACATGTGTGGGTGAAAAATGTGTAAAAATTAATACAATATAGTTTAAACATTGAAAACTGTTGTTTAAAGAACAGTACCAAACACCCCTTAAAAGTACAAGTCAGTTGTACCACCCTTCTTAAATGTCATAAATTTTGTGCCATTACGGGAGTGTTTGATACATGCACTTAAAAACTAAAAACATGTGTTTGAAAACATGTGTGAAAATACGTATAGATAAAAAAGTGTGAAAATTCGTATAATATTATTTAAAAACTAAAAATATGTGTTTGAGTGAGTGTACTAAATGAGGCCTATATATCCAATGGCAGAGCCACACACAAGGGTGGGGGGGGCCAAGGCCCCCCCAAAATTTAAAAAAAATTAATTTATAGTATGTATATTATTTACATTAAAAAAATGTAGCATGTAAAAATTGAAGTTGGCCCCCCTAAATTTTGAGTCATTTCAACGGTACTCTTAAAAGAAAGAGAAATCATATTAAAATCATATAATTTAAGAGGTTTAACAAATTAAGCTATGTAGAAAATGATAAATTTTTGTATATATCTAATAGAAGAAATACATGACTTTCATATACTCTTTAAAATTTAGAAGATGATAAATTCTCTTAGTAAATTAATTTATATATATGTATATGTAGAAGTTTGTCTTAACTAATATATTAGCATCACAACTTGGCTCTCTCAAACCAAAATTTCTGACTCCGCCCCTGTATATATCCAAGATCTTGTTATTATTTTTAGGTCATGTTAATGAATGTTGACAAGATAATTGTTAACAAACTATATTAAAAAAGTTTTAACATCATTTTATGAGAAATCTAAAAAGTTGACAATAAAATTTTCCGAATTTAACGAGAATACGAACATACCTATAATGGCTAACTTCAGTGGAGATTTTCGCTCCTTGCAGCTGAAATAGCCTTCTGTATTCTCACACTCTAAATTGTGGGGACATCTGTTGAGATTGCATTCATTTATATCTGATAGGAATAAGATAACACGCAAATTAATAAATTCATTAATTTTTTTGTGCATTTTGGTGTTTACATACATATTATTCTTTGCATTCATTTATACCTAGGATTATGGACAAATTATTAAATTCATTAAAATTTTGGGCACAATTTGGTGCTCACTCATATAGGCAACAAAGGTTTCAAAAGTATCAAGCACGTATTTTGGTAACTGTTAATTTGGTGTTTATATTTCGGTAGCAGTTAATTTGGTTTATATTATTTTTAACTTGCCGTTAATTTTTGTTAATGAGTTGACAGTTGACACTTGGGACCAAATTACTGCAAGTTGAAAATATTAGGGGCCAAATTGACTACTACAAAAATGTTGTGATCAGATTGACAATAACATGGTATTATGTATAATTCAAAAAAAATTTAAAAGAAAATTTTACTGTAAAATGGATATTCTCTATTTCAAAGATGGATCACAGTTTTTCAGCCATATCTTTTGGGACAAAGTTTGATAACAAACTTTATACCATAAGACTACAACTACACTTAATATTTTTTTATTGGATGTGAATTAACAAATCTACCGTTGGATTACATTTATACACACACACATATATATATATATAGATAGATATAGTCCATGCTTGCAAAATTTCCAGAAGATCAAAGATCAATAGCTATGTCATCAATCAAATATTTAAATTTCAAGTTTTTTGTAGTCTAAAATTATTTATAAATAATAAGTTTATGGATTGAATAGTAAATAATATATGATTAACACAAAATTTGATATGTATATTAAGAACATAAATAATATGCAATTTAATATTTTCAAAATATGTAGCCATATTATTTTTTTTAATGAAAGTTGTAGCCTCTACAATCAAGTTTGTAACCAAATTTGATCTATCTTTTGGCATCCACCATAGTTGATTATCTTTTGTCCTCCTTCTCAACATAATCAAACATGATTTTATTTAATATAATTACTCTTTAGTAATCATTCCAACAAAATACCAAGCATTATTTCTCAAAAGCAAAGTTATAGTAATATACAGAAAATAGCTGTTAGGCTTTTTTAATGGTCCATGAGTTAGGCAAGTTATTATGTGGGAGTAAAATGGATGACTATTAAAAAAAATGGTAAAATATTATTTTGTCCCTAAACTTTACTAAAAGTTTTTTTTTTCATTTTTAAACTTTAAAAAGTTCTTTATTCATCCTTATATTTTGTAAATAGTTTTTTCAATAGTTTTAGAACAAAAATAGGGAGAAAAAAAGAATTTTTTTCAATAATTTAGGAATGAAAAAAAAAAAATTTTAAAGTTTAAAAACAAAAATAAAAGATTTTCAACCATTTAAGCTTTTCAATAGTTTAGAAATGAAAAATGAACTTTTTAGAGTCTAAAATAATATTTTACCAAAAAAACAAAATTTAGAGGAAAAAACAAAGAAATATAAAACTGGTTTTACTTACCTAGACATCCCCAGGGAAGATAAGGATTTCCTTCGTATCCGTTAGCACATGCGCAGGTAAAGCTGTGGAAGTACTCGTCGTCGAACACGTTTAAGAAAGAACAACTGACACCGCGTCGTTTCTTGTGGGATTCAAACATGTTCCAGTTGCCATTGGTCCGGTTTGATATCGCCCATTTCAGCGTTACGGGAACGGTTTCCCAGTATTGCACAGAAGAGGGATCTGATTTGTTATCCATTAACCAAAATTCGTCCACTAGGAAAGCATACTTGCACGCTTCTTCCTCTCTTGCTTTTGATTCATTGATACTTCTGAATTCTACATGAAATTCTTGCTGGTTTGAAGGGAAATATTCTGACTCGCAGCAGTAGAAACCGGAGCATCTAGTTCTTTTGTCAATCTTGCTTTTATTGCAATGCGATTTGCATCCAAAAACCACAGGACCAAGTCCGGTTATTGTTGCAAAGTTGTCGCAGCCAACAGAAATGAATGTGTTATATCTGTAGGAGAAGTTAAAGGGACTTCCTGAAATGTTCAAAGCTGCATCACTTCCCAAGCTCCTACAACCTTTCGAATATATGATTGGCATTTGGACCTGAACCGTAGGATCATAAGAATAGGGACTGTTACTAATATTGATTTGCCGCACCTCCTTGTCAATACTAGTTAAGAAGGCTTTAGCAGAGCTGCCAGCTCCATTGCAAACAACTTCGAACAACTTGTCCATGTAGCAATCAGGTCCGATTCCAAACGGGTATGGAATTTCAAGATCTCCACAACTACTATTATAACAATTGGGTTTTGCCATAGGTGGTGCTGCTGCTTCTGCTTCTGCTTCTGCTAATTCATATGTCAGCAGAACTAAAATAGTAATTCGCATTACAAATTGCACAGCCATTTTTAGTATCTCAAAACTCAAGAGCCCACAGCCCACACAGGTCATACGGTTGGTTTTCTCTCGCGCGTTCGTCTCTCTCCTTTCACCCAAAACACTGTTTTGTCTTCCTATCTCCACAGACACACACCGAATGTAAGAGAAAGGTTTGTGGTTTTTTCTTTTCCTTTTCCTTCTCTATACTTCTGCTTCCATATCCTGAAGACCCATCACCTGCAAACAGCATTACTGAAATATCAACATTTTCACAAATGTCACCAAAACTATTTTATAAACTCATCAAATACATAAATAAAGAGGCCTTAAAACTATTTTGTCATCCACCTCTCGTGATTCATGAGCCATCTAATACAAATATCCCAGCACAACAATGTAATTTACAGATCATAGGTTTTAATAATATGTCAATGTGGGTCCTTTTGGCCTTTTGAAAGATCAAACAAAATTTGTCTTCCAGAATTATGTACAGAAAGTGAGATCCATAACAAATCCAGAGGATGCAACCTCAAGTAGACAGAACCTCAAGTTTTATAGAATTACAAAACAAAGTTACAAAATAAAAGTGATGACTCAATCTGATCCAAGAGAAAGAATAAACCCAGTTGTACACTTTATTATTAGAAAGAAAGCAGCCACTCTTGTCAAGAAGAAATGAACATAGATATTGAATTTATAATAAATCACACAAAGTCCCTTCAAGTGATTATAAAGGAGTGCTTCAAAATATGAAATTTATGATAAACCATCAATATAAAGAATATAAAGAAAAGAAGGGAGACAGAAGCAACGAAATATTTATTAAAGACTCAGCACACACAATGGCAAACAAAGTCACAAAAAGATGGGATTTTTAGCATAAACCGGCGCTGACCCATACAATAACCCATAACATATACACGAATCAAAGTTTCTCAGTCCACATTTCATCACAAAGTCGATTATTTCACCAAACCCATCAGACACAAATTTCATTATTTTACATTTAGAGAAATTGAAAAAAAAACATTGAAACACAAACAAAATCAAAACAGAGTAGCTGAACAAAAACTTTGGAATACAAACATTGAAATTTAGAGGAACACAAAACAGAGCAAAGTGGGTTTACGGGGGAGAGAGAGAGAAAACGTGGTCACCTGGGCAGAGGTCGGAGCTGATGAACTGACAGATGTCGGCGCAGGTAAGAGATGAGGGTGTCGGTGGTGCTAGGTCTTTGCTTGGATATATGGGTTCTTCTCTCAACCGTGCCCCACGCGTGAGATTATGAGATGAACAACACCACTGGAGTCTGATATTAAGGCTGGGTCTCAGAAAAAGTCAAGGAAGTGATTTTATGTTGGTTCAGAGAGGTGGGTGAGATGAGTGAACGGGGAGGTTGGGTTATAAGTAATGTAGGAAGAGAGCAAAAAAGGAGGGAAAAGGTAGTGTAAAACTCTTGCTTAAGCCAGAGAGAAGCAAAAAAAAAGAGAGAGTTCCAACGGTTTGAAATTTGATGCGATTATTCACTGCACCGGGTCCCACATAGTTGAAGGTAATAACCCAAATGCCACCAAAGTCCCACATAGTTTTTTTTTTTTTTTTTTTTATGGGAGCAAAGTCCCACATAGTTGATGTGACTATAAAGTGTTACTATATTTATAGTTACAATTTTCTTTTATTGATTGCAGTGTTTATCAACTTTATTGGATAGAGTTCCAATAAACATTTCTCCGCTTTATCGGATAAAATTCTATTTTATGCATTTAATATTCTAGCTCAAATATGATGATATTTTCATGCATGCATGTTTTAGGAACCAATAAAACATCAAAATTGTCGATTAAGTCACTCTATGTATTAATTACTATAATGATTATTGGTTACGCACATATAATTAGTTATTCTATTCTAATTTTTGTATTTCATAAAATAAAATATTATTCGCATATAATCACTCATTTAATGTATTAAATTTGCTTTTATTATATATGATTTACATATAATTATTGATTTAGTTGTACATACAACCATTTTTAGCCTCTTGTAGAATATTTCTAAAAATTATTTTAATCAAGTTTTGAAATTTTGAAAGAGAAAAATCTAAAGGATGTGTTAGATAACTATTTTTGTTTTTTTGTCCAAAATTTGTTTCTATGAATATTTTAAAATAATAATAATAATAATTTTTTTGTGTTTTCAAAATCAAGAACATAGGTTGACTCTCAACCAAAAAAAAAAAGAAAAGAAAGAATCAAGATCATGTTAGTGTTACAAAAATTTTTACAACTTTTATAATAACCCGCCACGTGGCTAGTTGTGAATGATGGAAAAAAATTAGTGGATCCTTAAGGGTCTACATCTTCATCACTCATAACTCACTATATCGCAAATTGTGATAAAAGCTGAGAAACTTAATAGGCTGTTTGGTAGGATACTTTGAGCAACAGTTTTCAGTGTTTAAACAACATTACCTGTATTTTTATATATATTTTTACCTACACGTATTTTTAAAAAATACAAACAATATTACTAGAACAACATTATCAAACGGCCCCTAAATTTTGAAAGCTTAAATAATTTGATAAAATTATTAATTGATATTTTCCTATATATTATTGTGGGGTCTAAGAATCTGGCGACCCTAACCCACTTTATATCAAGCCCAAGGCCCACGCTGAGGATGACGAATCGTCCGAGGATGAGCATAGAAAGCCCAAGTTGTCAAGAAATATCGTCGAGGACGATCCTGTCCACGGGCATCCGAGACCACAGGAAGGAAGGGCAGCACGCCATCAAAGGCGGCCTCCCTAAGCACCCCAAGAAAAAGACAAGTATAATAGGTCATCCATGGAAGCATGGTGGAGGAGAAATTCAAGGAGGAACTGTCACATCCACATTAAATGCGCACAACTAACGTTCTAGCCGCATTAATGGAGAAATGACCTCTGAACAATGCTGCCTTGGTTGTTGCCACTCACAGGAGGTTTGGTGAGGTGACTGATGGGATAGGTAGTCAGACATAGACTTGGATGGTCAACAGGTGGAAGAAAAAGATCGTTGAAAAATGACTATATAATAGGAAAAATGGATCCTAAAAGGAGGGAGATTCATGTAACCATCCTCATTCAATAATTATTACAAAGCTCCTCGGATTGAGCCGAGGAAAAGTTTTCTTAGATAATATCAGTTCATCTATGTTTGACCGATATGAACATCATATTAACCGTTGTCCATGCGCTAAAGTCTAGTTCTTCGTCCCATTATCTACAAATTTATTGTATTGGGCTAGTTAGGCCTGAGTCCACTCGTCTAGCATCAGAAGTGCTCAAATCTAGTCTCTACAATTATTATGAAATTATGACTAAAACATTTCACCTTTTCAAAATTTCTTGAATTTTTACAACGATTAACTCTTTATCTAAAAAAAAAAAAAAAAAACTCTTTATATCATCAAGAAACTATAATAACAATGAATTTATTATCATATGAACCGACAAATATTCGGTGAGAAGACGATCACCAATGTGAAAACTGGGAAGTTTGACAGAAATAACAGAGAAACTTCAAATGTGTGAACGAGAGCAAAAGAGTAAAAAAGATCAAACCTTGTGACTTGTGCATCACGCTCAATGTCATAGTCATTGATGTGAACAGCTCAGCAAGGTTTTGAAATCCGGACCGGACCGTACGGTCCGATCGGAAAAACCTCGAACCGCTCATCTTTGCGGTTCTTTTTTTCAACCTGCCAAACAGAAAATGCCCACCTCACCATCCCAACGTCATACAAAAAAATTATTGCTATCTTCTTTTTTTTTTTTTTTTTTGATAGGAATTATTGTTATCTTCTTGTTCTACAGTAGTGTCAGAATCTTTCAAATAACCCGTTATGGTTTGTTATAGACTGGCATACCCACTCATGACTAATGGGAGTGTCACAATTTGTCTACCATGCGGGTGAATTGTAATACAAATTATGTAACAAGTTATGGCACCAGCTATTAATAATACACATTCTTTATCCTTTGCACACACATAAGTAGTAATTAAAACACAATTAATTTTTATGTGTGCAAAAGTGTGTGTATTAATACATGTATAACAAAATTTTCAGCATAACTCCTTACTAATAATACACACTCTTTGGCCTTTGCACACACATAAATAGTAATTAAAACACAATTAATTTTTATGTGCGCAAAAGTGTGTGTATTAATATATGTATAACAAAATTTTCCCATTATGTATTTATTAGTTGTGAATTAAAAAAAAAAAAAAAATATATATATATATATATATATATAAATATTGATGAATCATTACCAAAGGCAAAAGAGGATAAACTCAACCCAACAAGTCTCTTCTCTAAGGGCATCGGTGTACTGTTCTTTTTTTTTTTTCTTTTTTTTAAGTGTTATTTTAACGTATTTAAAAGTTACCTTATGTACTTAAAAATTACCTTATCTATTTTAATATAGCATTAAAAAATACACTTCATATCTCATCTCTTACTTATACATCACACATTAATACTTTTCTATGCCCAAAAAAGAGTGATTGATACTTCTGCAAAGCTAATACCACATAGTGAAAAGGTTGAACAAGTTTGATTTAGTATCGAACGTAATTATAAATCTTCAATAATACTCCACTGAAAAAAAGAAAAAAGAAAAAAGAAAAATGAATGATTTAAAAAATAATTGTTGCAAGTCTTCAAAAGTACTTCTTCAGTTCTTCTCCTCCAAAAAAAATAATTTAAAGAATATTTGGTAAGGTGTTTTGAGCTACAATTTTTTAATACTTAAACAACATTACACATATTTTTACATACTTTTTCATCCACACTTATTTTTAAAAAATATAAATAACGTTACTTTACTAGAATAATGTTATCAAACTGCACCTAAAATAATAGTAGTTTTAGGATATTTTTCTAGGAGTGTCAGTATTGTAATTTTTGTATGCCAAAAGTGGTAATTTTTTGACTTCAGGTCTCTCTCTCATAAATGGAAAATCTTCCTCTCTTGTAAAGTCAGTCAATTTCTCTCACTTTGTATGGGAACAATGGGAACACCAATTGTCATTATGCAGCGCCTCAATTTTTTGACTCTCTCTATTCCCTTTCATATTGAGCTACTAGACAAGTTTGTCCATGTTACACCCTCATAGTTAAGAGAGCAGAGTGCCTGATGAGTCATGTGAAATTTCTCTGGTATTCCCTTTCACTTTCTCCAGTCTCTCATTAGGATAAAGAAATACTCCCTTCTCTCGATCAGTCAGTCAATCTCTGTCCCTCTTTATGGAAACATTTGTGATCACCAATTCTCATTATGCAGCGCCCTCGAAAGCTGTTAAGAAATGTCGTTTTTCATTGATTAGTCGGTATGCCAGTCTGTAGCAAACCCCAATGGGTTATTTCAAGGATTCTGACACTCTGCTGTAGAACAAGAAGATAGTAATAATTTGTACGACGTTGGGACGGTGACGTGAGCATTTTCTGTTTGGCTGAGCTGTACGTTCACATTAATGACTACGAGATTGAGCGTGATGCACAAGTAATAAGGTCTGATCTTTTTTATTCTTTTGCTCTCGCCTACACATTTGAAGTTTTTCTGTTATTTCCGTCAAATTTCCCAGTTTCCACACTCTCGGTCATCTTCTCACTGAAAATTTGTCGGTTCATATGATAATAAATTGTTATTTATAGTTTCTCGATGATACAAAGAGTTATTCGTAGTAAAAATTTGTAAAATTTTGAAGTGACGAAATGTTTTAGTTATAATTTTACAATATATAGAAAAAAAATAAATTAATAATGGTATCAAATTATCTAAGTTTTCAAAATTTGTTTTGTGAAAATACTTTCAAAGAATGCTTATTTTATTTTTAAAATATAAAACCTGCAATTATGTAAATTCTTTGTCTTTTAATATTTTATTTCAAATATTAGGGCTTGTTTGGTAGAGGAGTTTGAATAATATTGTTTGGGTGTTTTTAATATACGTATTGGTGAAAATGTGTATGAAAATGTGTGTAATATTGTTTAAAATGTAAAAATGTGTGTTAAAATGTAATTTTTTGCATTACTAGACTTTTCCTTTTTACTCTTTTGCTCTTGGCCACATATTTGATTTGAATGTGAATCATTTGATTTAATTAAATGACGTTTTTCTACTATTTTCCTTTAAACTTCTCCAATTTTTACAAAAGTCCCTACCCATTAATATGTAATAAGTAATAAGTTTTGTAATATTTTTATTACCTTTTTAATATATTAGAGATAATAAAAATATTACAAATTTGATTACAAACAAATAATGACAACCGTATAAAAATAAAAATATTATATAAACATAACAAAATAAAATAGTCACATTTACCAACATTGATAACATATGATGACAAATGATAATGAATTATCTTGTAATAATTTTGAAATACAAAAACTTGTAGAATGAAATTGTAAAATTTAATGTAATTAATTTTTTTTTTTTGTGTTAACAACTCAATATATTCAAATTATTTTTTTATTAAATTTTGTTTAATTAAAATTTCTGGAGCTACCACTAAATAGAGTGGATAGTGTTAATGATGTGTGAAGATAGATAAACAGCTAAAATATCAAGAAATTTTAATATTTTAATAAAATAGACAATATAATAAATAATGGATATGTAAAATTTAAAAGAAAAAAGCAAATTCTTATCTAAAATAAAAATAAATTTTTGGACAAACTAATACAAATGTTCTTAGCGATAAATCCATATTTATTCATTTTTAAATAAAAAAAATAAAATCTAATAAATACATTATTATACATCCAGGTACATCTGTTTACCCCACAATTGATGATTCGGGTTTGTTTGAATACAATTTATTTTGTTGAAAACTGAAAACTAAAAATTAAAAACACTGTAGTAAAATAATTTTTAAATGTGTAAATAGTTTAGTGTGACCCTTTTTATTTTTTATTTTTAATAAAGTGGTTATGGTCCGTGAACAATGTATAAACATTGTCTCAGCGAATTCATGTACATAAACAGTATGAGTTACTGTTCATACACGCTTGAAAAGAAAAAGAAAAAAAAACGCAAACGCTAAACTTAAGGCTGTGTTTAGTTCTCGTAAAATATTTTCCGGAAAATAAATATTTTCCGGAAATGCTATTTTCAGAAAAGGAAAATATTTTCTAAGTGTTTGACTGCATTACGAAAATTTTTCTAGAAAATGTTTTCATGTGTTTGGTTGCATTCTGAAAATGCTATTTTCCTACTACTTTCTCACATTTTCTCACCCATTTTCTCAGTTACCAAACAAATGTTATAATAGAAAATTTCAACATATAAACTTAAAAAAACAAAAATCACAACAACACCATTCGATCAAATCCACCATTCGGTCAAACTGAGAGAGTGAGGAAGAGAGAGTGATCAAAAATGGATGGAAAGGGAGAGTTCAGTCATGGGTCATGGGCGACGAGATCAGTCATGGGTAACGACGAGATCAAGACGAGATCGAGAGGGCGACGAGATCGAGCGGAGGCGAGATCGAGCGGCGTGGTGCTGCGATTGACGAGACCGGTGCGATCTGGTGCGTGCGATCGTCAGACTGGAACTCGGGGTTCGCCGGCGAAGTCGAAGGCGTGATCTGGGCTCTCTCTCTCTCTCTCTCTCTCTCTCCGGAAACCATTTAAAGTGAAAATAGGAACTGAAATTCATTTCCGAGGTCAAAACTTCTTTTTTACGATCAAATGAAAATAATTTTTGAAAAATTCTATTTTCAAAACCAACCAAACAACTTATTTTATGAAAAATAATTTCCTAAAACTATTTACTCCCAAAATAAACTGACCCTAAAACGCGGATCGATACCCAACCGAATTGAATGAAGCTAGGAAGTAAAGGAGCATGGTGTGGAGTTGATTTCTGGGTTATTTCAAAGATTCTCTGACACTATGCTATAGAATCCAATCCACGAAGATAGCAATAATTTGAATATGGCATTTCTTGTTTGGCTGAGCTGCTTTTTTAATCAGTCATCAATGAGATTGAGCGTGATGCACAAGTAATCAGGTCTGATATTTTTGACTCTTTTGCTCTCATCGCCTGCATATTTCTCTCCCGTCTGAAAAAAAAAGACTACCAATTTTCAAAAAACAAAACACTTTGTAACAGGAGGAAATGACATAGCTCATTCATTGAGCTCTTGAGTCTTTGACACGCTTAACACTTATTTTTTTTTCCCGCCACCATTAATTCTCTTGAGATGGGGACAAACAAGTACTTTATCATAAAAAAGTAAGACAAAAATAGTCAAATATTATTATTTTTTGAAATTATTTAGTGTTTTATGAAAAATATTTCAAAATATTGAAGTTTGGCACAGAACTCGAGATTAAAAAAAATTGATTATCATAAAAATAGAACATGAATTTTTTTTTTTTTTTTGAGAAACAGAACATGTATGGGTCCTCTTCTGTAAGAGCATCTTTATCAGCTGTGCCATATGTGCCAAATGTTAAATATTTGGCACATTTGGCACACCAAGCACCATTTGACCCCATTTATCAGATGTGCCATATCCCATATTTTTTGCAACATTGAACAGTACCGTGACAAATTTGCCACGGTACGGAACGCGTGTGGCAAAATTTTTTTTCTTTTTTTATTCCTCTCTCTCTTCTCTCTCCGTCATTCTCACCTCTCTCACCTCAATCCTCTCCTCTCTCTCTCACCCCAATCCTCATCACTGCTCTTCCACGCCCACGCCAACGCCAACGCCAACGCCGACGCCGACGATCACTTCCACGCCGACGCCGATTTCTCTCTAGCAATGGTTTTTCTGTTTTTTTTTTTTTTTTTTTTTTTTTTTTTTTTTTTTTGGCTGTGTTTTGATGGGTTCGGTTCCGACGGAGGTGGGTGGGTTCGGATGGGCTAGGCAATGACGATGACGGCGATGAAGATGGTGGGTTTGGAGTCTGGGTTGACTTGGATTATGAAGGTTTTGGGTTTGGAAGTGGGTGTGGGTGAGGGTGTGGAGGCGGTGGGTTTGTCGGGGTTTGTGGTTGAGGTGGTGGTGGTGGTGGGGCTTCCGATTTGGTTTTGGTGGGCTATGGGTTGTGGGTCAAGGTTTTGGGTCGGCGGCATTGTGGGTCGAGGTTGTTGATTTCCGATTGTGGGTCAAGGTTTTGGTGGGCTATGAGTTTGTTTGTTGATTTCCGATTTGTTGTTTGTTCCAATTTGTTGTTGTTCTATTTGGTTGATTAGGGAGTTCCGATGGGTTTCTGGTTTGTTGTTGTTGTTCTGATTTGTTCCGATGGATTGTGGCTGCCACGGTGGTGGCGGCGGCGGCAGCAGTGTGTGGTTGTTGTGGTTGTTATTTATTGGGTTAGATATATTATTTTATTGGGTTGTTTATATTATTTTAATGTGTAGGAAATATTATTTTAATGTATAGAATTGTAGTATAAAACATCTGATAAATGAAATGTTGTAAAATAATGTGGTAAAATAATAAAGTAGTGTTTTAGTGTGGCAAAATGACATAATTTTTGCCACATCTGATGCAGATGCTCTAAGGGTTGTGTCGGAAGGACACATGTCTATGTGGGTTGAAAAGTGTCCACCTTTTTTTTTTTTTTTTTTTTTTTTGCTGAATATGTCTACCCATGTCAACACACTTCATCATCGCTCACTCTGCATTTCTAACTCAAGTTTCATAATCTCCGGTTACAAGTGGGCTTTTTTAGAATATTTGTGGTCGGTTGGTCGAGTAGTTTGAGCAGCATTGTTGGTAGTTTTTTGAAATATTTATAAGTAAAAAAATGTGCAATGTTTTTTTAAAACTAAAAATGAATGTTTGTAAACTTGAGTTCCATATCAAAATTTCAAAATTACTTGAGTTAAAAAAAAATGATAATTTATTAAATATTTCTCAAACAATAATAAAACATTTATAATTTCAAAAAATAATAGTATTTGACTATTTTTGCCAATGACTCTGTCCTATGTACAGGAGCACAAGCAACTTCCCTGAGTGCATAGTTACTTTCAAACCATCTACTAAAGTCACTTCCACCATCAAAATAGAAAATACAAACCCTTATGACGACTTGCAGTTTCACCCTACTGCATTGATTCTTCCTGCCGGCTCCAAGACCAAATGAAAATACTAGATCGCAACTTCCTTTAATTTAAATTTTAACCAAAAGAATGAAATAAAGAAGACAAATAGTCTAATAGATATTTAGATACTAACCAAAAAAAAAAAGGGGGGTTTAGATGCGCTCTAGAAACATGGCACCCAAAATAGGATTAGAATTATCTGTTTCAAAAGTGAAATAGAAAGTGATCATTTCAAGATTTTGTCATCTCAATTAAAATTTAACCATGGTAAAAATTTAATTAGAGTCCTCCTTGGTTTCTTCAATAATATTTGTCTGAAGGTTACCCAAAAAAAAAAAAAAAACATGTACAAGTCTTAGTAACCAGATTTTTTTTTTTTTTTTTTTTTTAATTTATAGAAACTAGTAACCACAAACCAGTTCAATTAAGGTGCAACTGATATTTTTGCCTCCTAAAACATATTTGGTCCCAACCCCAAAAATAATGTTGACAATCAGATATTAGATAGGGTTGACCCGTGACCCGACTTAATTTTTTTGCGAATCAACTCAACTCAAACCGGATAATCTGTGATCCGACCCATTAAAAAAATTTGCTAAAAAAAGATGGGATTTATTAACGTATGCCTTTAGGGCATATATTAATAAACCATTTTGGAAATTTTTATGAAAAAATGAAAAAATAATTAACTGTTTTGACAACTTTTTTAATTTTTCATAAAAACTTTTTCAAAATAAATCCCGTTAACCGAACCCAACAAATATTTATAATACATCCTGATATTAGGTGCAAAAAGTACAAAGCACCATAACTAAACCAATAATCAATAAATTACAAGACAAGACAAGACAATAACTTCAGCCTTCACATGCAATTTGACTATTTGAGGGCTTCACAACCAATAAAGCTTCAGCTCCACTACCTCCATAGACATGACAAGAGAGAATGAGACAAGACTTAGACAACACAACACAATCATTAAAAGAAGAAAAAACCTACTCCCTCTGTCCCACTTTTTTTTGTCCTCTATTCTATTTTGAGATGTCCCAAAATATTGTCCTGTTTTTAAAAATAAAAGTCATTAATTTACTAATGTTCCTATTATATCCCTATTAATTTACTAATTCAATTTTTTGATAAATTTTTTTAATGATAGTTTTGGAACCTTATACATTTTTAAAAGGTAGACAAGACAATAAATGATATTCCCTTAAAAAGTTTGACTTTTCAAACAAGACAAAAAAAATGGGACGGAGGGAGTATATCAATTGACTAGCTTAGCTGTAGTCCAAAGCCAAAGACACAATTTACAAACATGAAAGAGTGAGGGCTCGTTTAATAGAGGACTTTAAGTAATATTGTTGGTAGTTTTTTGAAATACGCGTGGATAAAAAAGTATGTGAAAATGTGTGTAATGTTGTTTAAAAACTAAAAATAAGTTGTTTAGGGATTGTTTGGTTAGTTTTTTTTCATCATTCAGTTTTTGTCACTCATCATTTAAAACACCCCAACTCCCTACACCCCACCCGTTTGGCACCATCACTCAACTTGTCATCACTCAAAATTTTCAACTGTTTATGGGCCCCAGTACTGTAATTTGGTGCAGCTTTTGATTTTTCCTTCAACCCCCAATATCCGAACTCACCAACCCAGTTAAAAAAAAAAAAGGAAGATGAGGAAGACCATACCAGCAGCGTGAAAGGGAAAAGAAAAATAGAAGAAGAAGAAGACCCGTGTGAAAGGAAAAATAAAAAAAGAAGAAGAAGAAGACCACCTCACTGAACCCAGTGAAAAAAAAAAAAAATCAAAAGTTGCAGCTGACCTAACTAGTGGGTCCCTCAGTATATGTTTAATAACGGAAATGCCATTGAAAACAAAGTTATGGAAACTGAAAATACCTAAAATGTGTTTTTAGTTTTATAACTCATTCCTCAAAAATCAGAGAATTGAGTGATGGAAACAATCATCCATCTGTGGGACCCACTTGTTTTGGATGATGGATCATGAAAACTGAGTGATATCACTCAGTTTTCATGCTATCCAAACAAGCTCTTAACAATTTTACCAAACACACCCTAAAACATTGAAACGTGACATTATTGGCTTCATCTTAGTTGTTTTTTTTTATTTTTTATTTTTAGAATGATATTATTAGTAATGTAAACTTAAAATATACTTATTCCAAGTTTGTTATCATGTGTGTTAATGTAGAAGCAAATTCTGGCTTGCTATCATTGTGTGGGCGAAAATAGCCAAAAATCACAAATATGTAGTAGTACTCGAGTTCTAAATAGTACTCAAGTTCACTGATATGAGCTTTTTAAAAGTACTCGAGCTTAACAAAGAGGAGTACTTTTTTTTTTTTTTTTTGTTTGCTCGGAAATCCCTTTTATCCAAAGCATTCATGAAGAACTTCAACATCTCTCGAGGGTTTTCAAACAAACATAGTATATACAAACAGTTCACTAGATGATCACAACCATCCATCTGGAGAGGGTGGATCCTATCACCTGTCCTTTCATGGTCTTTTAGGTCCAGGTGCCAAGTTCCACCCCCTTCCTTTCCTTGCTTACACCACAGTAGCACAATTACCTAAGCTCCATACTAACTAGAAATTACAGCACTTGATTGAAATAGAAGAAAATGAACCAAACCAAAGAGTTCAACTTTTAAAAGTAAAAAACTGACTGACTGACCCACACATAATGAGAAATGACAAGCAAACTTTGTCAAATCAGAGCCACCAAATCCAACAGAGCTAGATTTGGATAATCCTAAGCGCCTCTCAGTATACCTCCATGCCGGTAAGATAATGATGGTAGTGTGGGGTACACTAAAAAAGTTTTGAGTTTTTACACAAATAATAATTAGGCCTATACCTGGATTCTAGCTAGGGCTATTTGACGCTTTTTGTGTGAATTAAAATCATCCCAACTCTGCGCGTCAGTGGCAGTGTAAAACTCCCACACTGCTTCTTTCTTTCTTTCTTCACTGCTTCTTTCTTTCTTTCTTCTTCTTCTTCTTCTTCCTTTTTTTTTTTTTTTTTTTTGGTAATTGCGGGGAGTAGAACCCTAAGTAAGAGGTTACAAAGGAACCCGGTGCCACTTGGCTACGAGGCCATTGGCTGTAAAACTCCCACATTGCTTGTGGGTTAGTGAAGTTAACAAACGCATATCCTTTGTTAAACCCTGTGCTGCACAAAAAGAAAAGGAAAATCGGGATCATTAGAGTAGTTAATGCATTTGAATTAACTGTAAATTAGGGTGGGAAAGTTAATTACAATACTTGAGTACCTAAAAAAAAGTATTATTTAGAATTCAATTTTGTGAAACTCGAATACTACGTTCTTGTTTGGTAGAGCATCTTAAATATATGTTTTTAGTTTTCAAACAACATTACATGTATTTTCACACACTTTTTCATCACATGTATTTAACAAAATACAAATAATATAACTCAAACTCCTCTACTAAACGACCCTTAAAAATAGTACTTATTTTCAAAACAGTGCTGTTTACCATAAATTTTTGTCAAAACGTGATATTTTCGCTATTTTTGTCAAAAATCAAAGCACCTGGCACTTACGAATGCACCATTTTTTTTTTTTTTTAAACAAATTATGTTGGTGCCATAATTTGTGGCACAAGGCATAACTTACATGTGATAATTGATGACCTGTCAGACTTCAGGCCTAAACTAGCTGATAAGTAAAATTATAGCATGCAAGGCGCTCCAGATTTAACCCGTCGGCTTTGCTCGTGGAATGGAGCCTATAGCTTAAGCTGACGGGATAAGTTATGGGAAAAGCTGAGGACCCTAAAGCTGACGGACAGTGATTTGATAGGGTCGTGGAAGGGAGTCCGCGAAGCACACCAAAGGGCTGACACCATCGAAAAGTTGACACCGATATGGTTGAAGGGAACAAGATAAGTTGACGATCCTGAAGCTGACGGTTCTAGTGAAACCTTGGCTTGGCCACCACGCATGAGTATATAAGGGAACGACTTGTATCCCACGCTCAATGTTAGTCTCCTACAAGGAAAGGATTCTGTAATATACGCTCATGAGGTTTCCTATAAGGAAAGGACTTCTAGCCCAAGGAAGAGATGGTCAACCCTTTACTACTATAAAAGCTCCAATACCCTCACAAATCAAGGTACGCATAATTAAACCCTCTCTAGCACTTTAGAGTTGTAAGAAGTTCTAACTTGACCTTCGGAGGGTATTTGGCCGACACCACACCGGTGCTTTCTGTTAGGTCTTCTCTTTTTGTCGTGCAGGTGACATTTCGAGTGTGCGAGCGTTGTGTGGCTCACTGGTGATATTTTCAGCATCATCACTAGCTGCTAGACTTTTTTGCATTCCCAACCGCTCCTACTCCATCACTTCGGTACAATTTCTTGAAGAAAGGCATGTCCAGAAACTTGACACCAAGCACAACAAATCTTGACACAAACATATCAATATGTAATTTTTACCGCAGTAAAGGGCATAGAAAAGATTAAGTCCATTTGGTAACAAATTTTAAACATATGTTTTTAGTTTTCAAACAATGTTACACGTATTTTTACATATTTTTTCACTTACACGTATTTAAAAAAATACAAACAACATTATTCAAACTCCTCTACCAAACGAGCCCTAGGTTTTCGAGATAGAAACAGGTATTTTTAGCGTCCAAAACACCAAAAATATAAATCTAAACCCTTCTTCAATTACGTGACAAAACTCATTGGATATATAAATAGTGTCACCACTGATAAAAAAATACCCATGTAAAAATATTTTAATTTCATATAAAACTTAGATTCGATGAAGAATGAGATTTTTTAGGCTCTTACCTCAAGTATGTCGTCAATCTTTCTCTACTTGAATATTATAAGTAGTCTGTTTCAAAAAATATCTATAATTATAAGCTGACTTAATTCGCTTATATATAATTATGGTTTCAACCTAATTTTTTAAAAACTCCCTTAATAATATTTGATGTAGGTATAAATTAAATTTAGTTCGTCCATGGTAGTCGTGTTGGGGTTTATGCCCTAAAATCCAATTGATTTGCGTGTCATAAATAATTAAATTGTTTAGTTATTAGAGACTATCTATAAATGAACTAATGTGATATTATTTTAGTCAATGAAATGCATAGTATGTGATTTATGTGAAAAGTCACAGAAGATATAAATCACAAGTTCTTTGTAAACTCATAATTTTAGTTCGTAGTCGGTGATGAAATTGGGCATTTCATCTGTGAAGACTATAACATATCAACTAAGATGATTTGTCTTGATCATGGAAGTGGAGACTTCTAGTTGATATGTTGATATGTTTTAAGAGTTAAGACATATTGAACTGGACCGCTGTGAGATTTATTATTCTCCTAACGACTGTCAAATGAATAATAAATCTCACGACTTCTATTTACATCAACTCTAAATCCTGAGAGAATAATGGACCTGATCATGAGATGTAGGTTGCTTTGATATATCAGGAGTGAGATTTATAAGTTACGGTTAAAACCTTAGTATGTTGGGCAGCCGCATTTAATGTTGATGGAACATATATTCTCAAGATGAAATTCATAATCTCTTAACGAAAATATAAAATATTCCCTTGAGATAAGTTTAATGGGTTTGGTTATTCAGAGTGTTGGGCCCAACCACTTTAGTAAGTAGTTACTAAAGTATATATTTATGGAATTGGATTTCATAAATATATGATGAATAACATAAAGGATTAAACCGGGTACTCAAGGATTAAGATGTAGTAATCTTCAAAGTGTCAGTCTATATTCATGACTTTGTATTACTACGGATATTTTAATGAAGGGGTTGTATGTATAATAAAGTCTTGGGATATAATTTATTAATAAGGCCTAGAATGCAATTATATTCTTATAGTGGTATTGAATATAATTAATGGTAACTTTGGACTTGTCAAGAGTTGACAGAAAAGCCCAAGACCCATTGGTGCTAGAGTCTTATTTGTTCCATTTGGTCTCATCTCAAACCACAAACTAAAACCCAATTGGGTAGGCCCAAAAGGCTAACCCAATTAGATAATCAGTCATTATTTAATAAGAATTATTAAATAAAGAAACTATGAGAATAGTTTAATGTACGTATGATGAAAAAAAAAAAATCAGTTTTTCTCCACAAGGAGAAAAAGAAGGTTTTTTCTTTGAAAGTCTATGTACAAAAGACTGGTTGAGAAATCACACATCTTGGGCACCATGTGGAATTGAGATGAAGATTAAGGGTATTCTCAAGTCTAGGTTTTGAAATTCACTGCATCAAGGTACGCTTTCTATTCTTTATTCTAAAATTCATGGTTACATGTTATCTTGCATAATTGAAGTAGATCCGTGTTTGTTGCTTCCGCTGTGTGTTTTGTATGAGATACAAAACCAGATTTTCCAACAAGTCGTCCATGACCAGATCACGTCCAAAGAAGTTTTACAAGGAAGGAAGCTCGACATAAGCACCACGAACATGAATAGGATCTGTCCATCAATATCGGGATCGTCCAAATCAGGATGGTCGTCCATGGCATGCAAGGGTATGGACAACCAAATAACACTTAGCCAATTTTAAAGGAGCTCTCTACAAGCTCTATGCAATCATACCACAATCTGTCATTCCAGAACTTGGGGAGGATTCCCCAAAATCCGCTCCATTTTCTCCATTAACTCCACACATCCCCCATGATGATGGTGGATCTGAACAAGTAAACTCACTCCTAACTCTCTATAAAAGGATCAAGTCTCAATAAACCAAGGTAAGTTCTACTACTCACTACTTCACCATCTTTGTGTTCTAGAAAGAAAATTGACTTAACCGTCGGAGGGTCCTTGGCCAACTCACACCGGTCAACCTTGATAGTCTTTTTATAGGTCATCAAGCCATCACCGTAGCCCGGAGCATTTAGTCTACTTATTCTTGTGCATCATCAATATTAATTATAAAATTGAACCCACAAAGAGATTTACTTAAATACCCCCACCTTTGAAGTCTTTTTTTTTTTTTTAGTATTACAGTTGTAATCTCAATATAATATAGTGAAATTATTCAGAGTTTGTCCTGTGATTTTTACCTTCAAGAAGAAAGAGTTTTTCACGTAAATTTTTGTATTCTTGTGTGGTTGTGCTTTCGCTGTGCTTGTTGAAATTTATTGACAGTTATATAGAATTTTTCCCAACAAGAGAGAATTTCTCTATTGAAAGAAGACATTATATTGCTTAACCTACAAAATGATCATGATTTGTACAATATATACTAGCAGAAAACAGAAACGGAAAAGACCAAGAATCAGTTACACAATCTAAGATATTTCTAGAAGATGCTAATAACCACCTCTCCCACGTGCACAGGTATGAACACTAATAGGTTTAACATACAAGTTATTAAAACGACATCTTTGCACTTATAAGAAACGGCATCGTTTCCTTTTAATCAAGACACGCATTTGGCTTTCTTCTTAGACGACACCGTTTTCGGTGTTACCGTTGGAACAGTGTCTTCATCTTCAATTTCTTCAATGCTGCAGCTTGGGCTTTCAAGTAGTTATCAAAGAGGCAAAACAAGAAGACAAGACAGCACAGTTTGTTTTAGTTTTTGAAGAAGTAGAGGAAATGAAGAGTGGGAATTTAACTTTAGTTGTAGTAAAGCTAGAGGCCCATGCCATCGTGAATCTCGTAGTGATTGAGAGTGATGTGGTCTTTGTAGATGTTGTACCACTTCTGGATCCTAATCTTGTCGGCCCTTGTACCAGTCTGAGCCGCCACAAGCTTCTTCAGGTCACCTATGGTGTCATCCTCGTTGCACTTCACACGCACCTTCTTCCCCAACCGATCGTTCAGCACCACCTCTATCATCTTCACACTTCACAAATCAACAACCCTTCTTTAGTCACTCACACAAATTTTGGGGAGAACGATTGACGAGTCTTGTTAACAATGTCGAAGTTTTAAGGTCCTTTATAGTCTTTTCCTTATTATTAGTTTATTGGAGTGTACTATTATTATGCAATATTGCATTTTAAGTCCTTTCTTAAAAGTGTAATAAATTATTAAAACTTGAAAGTTAAAACAATAAAATAAAATAAACAAAATCATGAGTTTCAAATTTTCAATAACATTTAGGTTTGGAAATTTGTTGTATTTGAATAAAGGAATTGTTTAAATATTGTGATTTCACATAAAAGTGAAAAGTGTTACTTCAATGTTTTTTTTTTACATTATTTAAGATTTATTGTAAAAATATTGTTGATGCTTCACTTTAAATATATTAACTTTACATATGCAGTTTATTTATAAAAGGAAACCCAATACCGGTAAGTATGGATTTTCCTTTTTTTTTTCTAATGTGATTTAAATTTTTTTTTTATTTGATTAATGGAATTTGTTATAATATTGAACATTAACACGTTTTGGAATGAATATTTAAGGTAGTAGTATTTTTTTAAATAAGTACTTAACATAGGAGCAGTTAACTAGTAAAACCTCTTATTTTTAATAATTCAAATGATGATAAAGAGTAATTATCATGAAGTGGATATCTTATATTACTACTAGTTTTCATTTACAGTATGTTTGGATCGATTAAAAATAGGGAGAATGGAAAAAATAGAGAAGAAAACTGAGGAAAAAATTGTTTGGTTGAGTTGAAAACACGGAGGAAAGAAAATGGTGAGGCCCGGTATCTTCCATCCGAGCCTACCAAAATACATCTCTCTGAATTAGAGAGAAAACCAAATAGAAAATGAGAGAAAAAAAAATCCAAATGACTTTTTTACCCTTTTTCCCTGTTATCTTTCCCTTGCCAAAGTTGTGTTTTTCTTTTGGATGCCAAGAACTTTCTTTCTTCTTAACACAAGTGCAGATATGAAAAGAGAGTTCGAGCATTGGGAAGCTGCTGTGCAGTACTGCTAATGGCGAATTAGTGAGATTAGTGAATAGTGGAATAGAAAAAGAATAAATTGCTCAAAGACAAAATAAATAGGCCAAAAAAAAAAAAAAAAAAATTTCTAAAACGTGGAGTACTTATTTCAATAAACCTTTGTATCTTATATATTTTTTCTTGCATTAGTTTTAACATTATCAATAATATTGATTCGGATAGTTGTAGAATCACTCTGAATCATCCCAAAATAAACAAGAAAATCCGTATGGAAGAAATCACTAACAGATCAGTAGTAGGATTATCACAATAGTTCATGTTGTTTGAACTCAAAACCAGCATTAACATCAAACGTATTCAGGTCATACAGCAGCCTCTGCTGGTTTGAAATGCAATTGTAAATGGGGTAAAACAAACAGTTGATATGAAATTGATAGCACCGAACAAAGGCCATGCCTAAAACAGTTACAAATTTCACAAATACAACGCCTACCCAATTACTAGAACATGTAATTGAAAAAGACTTTCTTGCTATTGTGAAAATTACTAAAACTCCATGATGATTAGTTACAACTGATACTAATTTGTTGTTTTTGTTCTTATTTTGTTGGTAGATTGACTGAAGTGACACCTGGTGGGTGCAAAAATTAATATTAAATTTAGTCTTTTTAAGAGTTAAATGAATTGTCTATATATTAAAGTTAGAATTAATTTCTAGTTAACCTTGCATATACTTTCTCATAATGTTTCTCAGATCCTCTTGAAGAAATCAGTGAATCAATATTGCTAAGAAGGGAAGATTTGAAAAAAAGAAAAAGATGAACCTTCCATGGGTTACATGACAATCTTATGGTTTATTTCATTCTAAATTTGCCACTAACATTGTTTCCTAGAAAGGTTTCATGTTTTTGATAAGTAAAAATGAGTTTCATTTTTTTGTTGTTGATAATCTTAAAAAAAGAAAAAAAAAAAAGGAGTTTCATGTTTGTATGTATTTGTCTTCTTTATTTGGTTATTGATCATAACAACATCATAGAAATTTCTGTAAGGTAGTTCATTCTCAACATTTCAAGTGGTTAAATTGCTATTACTTTATAATTAATGTTGTATATAAAACTTTGAGGTTGAAATTGATTTTGTGTAATGGCTTATTTGCAAGAGTATAGTCTACCTTCCAGAATATTGGAGGGGGGGGGGGGGGGGGGGGGGGAAAGGTGCCAAAAATTATTAGGACTGATTGTAATAATAATGTGGTTGACTAACAGATTGCATGACAAGGGGTAAGTCATCTAATTCCTATTATGACTTCAAAATTCTACGAGAACTTAGTGGTTGAATGCATCTTTAAGGTTTTAATTCCTTTGAGGGGTGATTATTTTTACGTGAGTAATGATTATTATACCATTTTGCAAAATTTTCCCATGCATCACTGGAGTCGGCGACTATTCCTAGAAAATTATCAAATCACAACACATGAGAAAATCGATGATATATTAAAGTCAATGCATATTCAAAATCCAAATTAGCTTATAAATATAGTCTAATTTTGTGTCAAGTAACCTATTTATATTACTCAGTAAAAAAGCTAAGATTGCCTTCATTATTACTATTATTCAATATTTTTGTGTAGAAGCACAGGTTACAAGCTAGTTAGTATAGTGTGTACTGTGTAGCAACATAAGAGTAACCTTACTTGAGAAGGTCCAAAATTCATCAAAACAAAGAGCTTGTAATGCATTACCAAAAAAAAAAAAAAAAAAAAAAAAAATTAAGACTCTTAGATTCATTTAGCAAAAAAATTTCAATCTTTTGCAATTTTTTCAAAAAGAATTTAAAGGTGGGAAAAGAGGGGGGGGGGGGGGGGGGGTTCTTTGAACGTGAAAACTCTATAATTTAATGTTCATACTTTATAAATCCAAGCCTTTTTTTGTAGATAATTTAATAGTTATAACAATGGGCCGGGGATGAGATATTTGAACCCTAGATATATTCTTTGGAAACATCAAGATGTTCTAATTAAATTACAAGGCTCTTGCCTTAAAAATACACAAATTTAAAGAGCTAAACACTCAAACGCTAAAGAGTTGTCAATTGAAATTCTAACATAAAGCAAAAATCTACTAATAAAGCTTTACGATTGAAACTCTACTTACTAATGCCAAAAGGAACATAGGGGCTCCTTAAAAGCTGAAAATAGTTTTGGCTAATGAAGCAGAATGTTTAAATGTTAGTACTAAAGTTCTTAAGTGCGCTATTCCATTTTTTCTTTAATAAAAATAATGTATTGCCATAACTGTCCATTCTTTTTTTTTTTTCCTTTTAAGATACTCAATGACCACTAATTTTTAAGAGAGAGAGCGAGAACAAAATAATAAGAAAAAAAAATTATTATTATTATTGAATTAATTAGGTTCAAGTACTAATATAAAAAACATTTTTTGACAATTTGATAGTTACAACTTACAATAGGAAGGGGGAAATTAAACTTTAGCTGTCTTTATAGAAAAAAGCAAGAGGTGCCATTTGAGCTAAAAAACTCTTTACATCTTGTTATGCCATCTTTTGTCATTTTCTCGCATCTAAAAAGCTTTTAATCAATTTGGTTACCAGTTGTGCAAAATAGTTTCAAAACACTTTACAATCCACGTTTGCTATTCCCTCTAAACACTAAAATTATACTTTTAAAATAATCGTAAAAGGTAACAATTAAAATTATACTTCCCATGTCATTACCAAAAGGACATAAACAAAACCAAACAAAGATATGATATCATTATTGCAACTCTAGTTGTAGGAGTTTAAAAATAGGAATATGATTTGATAATAGTTTACTACATGAAACAAAGACGAATAAGTACATAGTTTTTAATCAAACCGATTAGATGGATAAAAGTGGCAGGACGTCTGATGATGAAGCTGAACCTAATTCTAATCAATAAGCATGAACTTGTTGAAATTGAAAAGTCATTTTGTGGCCCCATTCCTTCATTTCTAACATATTCAAGTTCTTCAAAATTTGGTTGAGCAAGAGAAACTTTTTGAACTCCCTCTAATTCCATCATGATCTCCATCATTGTAGGTCGTTTCTTTCCATTCAGGTGCACACATCTTTTTGCAAGGTTAGCAATTGCTATGACTTCATCTTTATTACAAACCTTACTTACTTGAGTGTCAAGTATATCAAAGAGGTGGTTCTCTTTTAATGAATGAACAAAATATGTAGATAGATTCCAACCTTCTTGTGATCTCGTTGAAGAAACTGGTTTTTCTCCTGTCAAAAGCTCAATGAGGACCACTCCAAAACTATAAACATCACTATTTTCTATAAATTGGCTTGTTTGAAAGTATTCTGGATCCAAATACCCAAAAGTGTCATATACTAGTGTGGTTACATGAGTTTGGTCAATGGTCACTGATCTTGAAGTGCCAAAGTCTGCTACTTTTGCTCTATATTTCTTATCAAGGAGTATGTTTGAAGATTTTCCTTGCCAAAGTTGTGTTTTCCTTTTGGATGCCGAGAACTTTCCTTCTTCTTAACACAGCTGCAGATATGAAGAGAGAATTCGAGCATTGGGAAGCTGCTGCGCAGTACTGCTAATGGCGAATTAGTGAGATTAGTGAATAGTGGAATAGAAAAAGAATAAATTGCTCAAAGACAAAATAAATAGGCCAAAAAAATAAAACATGAATTGCTAAAACGTGGAGGCCATGCAAGACTCCACGTATCAGAAATTCATTACAAAACTTATGACACAAAACTTTTGAGAGCAGAATATCCTTTGTATTCTGTGGATAGATGACTTGATTCGAAAATTTACATTCGCTTAATTCTAATATAGAATGTCCTTTTTTGGCTTATTGTATCCATTTCAATAAACCTTTGTATCTTATTTATTTTTTCTTGCATTAGTTTTAACATTGTCAATAATATTGATTTGGATAATTGTAGAATCACTCTGAATCATCCCTCATCAAACAAGAAAATCCCAATGGAAGAAATCACTAACAGATCAGTGATAGGATTATCACATTCATGTTGTTTGAACCTAAAACTAGGATTAACATCAAACATATTCAGGTCATGCAGCAGACTCTACTGGTTTGAAATGCTATTGAAAATGGGGTAAAACAAACAGTTGATATGAAATTGCTAGCACCGAACAAAGGCCATGCCTGAAACGGTTACAAATTTCACAAATACAACGCCTACCCAATTACTAGAACATGTAATTGAAATAAACTTTCTTGCTATTGTGAAAATTACTAGAACTCCATGGACCATGATGATTTAGTTACAACTGATACTAATTTGTTGTTTTTGTTCTTATTATGTTGGTAGATTGATTGAAGTGACAGGTGGTAGGTGCAAAATTTAATATTAAATTTAGTCTTTTAAGAGTTAAATGAATTGTCTATACATTAAAATTAGAATTAATTTCTAATTAACCTTGCATATACTTTCTTATAATGTTTCTCAGATTCACTTGAAGAAATCAGTGAATCAATATTGCTAAGAAGGGAAGATTTGAAAAAAAGAAAAACATGAATCTTCCATGGTGACAAGTCTTATGGTTTATTTCATTCCAAATTTGCCACTAACATTGTTTCCTAGAAAGGTTTCATGTTTTTGATAAGTAAAAAGGAGTTTCATTTTTTTGTTGTTGATAATCTTTAAAAAAAAAAAAGGAAAAAAAAGGAGTTTCATATTTGTATGTATTTGTCTTCTTTATTTGGTTATTGATCATAACAACGTCATAGAAATTTCTGTAAGGTCTAAGGTGGTTCATTCCCATCACAACACATGAGAAAATCAATGATATATTAAAGTCAATGCATATTTAAAATCCAAAGTAGCTTATAAATATAGTCTAATTTTGTGTCAAGTGACCTATTTATATTACTTAGTAAGAAAGCTAAGATTGCCTTCATTATTACTATTATTCAATATTTTTGTGTAGAAGCATAGGTTACATGCTAGTTAGTATAGTGTGTAGCGTGTAGCAACATAAGAGTAACGTTACTTAACTTGAGAAGGTCCAATAAATTATTATTATTGAATTAATTAGGTTCAAGTACTAATATATAAAACATTTTTTGACAATTTGATAGTTGCAACTTGCAATAGGAAGGGGGAATTTAACCTTAGCTGTCTTTATAGAAAAAACCAAGAGGTGCCATTTGAGCTAAAAAACTCTTTACATCTTGTTATGCCATATTTTGTCATTTCTCGCATCTAAAAAGCTTTTTATCAATTTGGTTACCAGCTGTGCAAAATAGTTTCAAAACACTTTACAATCGAAGTTTGCTAAACCCTCTAAACACTAAAATTATACTATTAAAATTATCATAAAAGATAACAATTAAAATTATACTTCCCATGTCATTACCAAAAGGACCTAAACAAAACCAATTAAAGATATAATATCATTATTGCAACTCTAGTAGTAGGAGTTTAAAAAAAGGAATATGATTTGATAATAGTTTACAACATGAAACAAAGATGAATAAGTACATAGTTTTTAATCAAACTGATTAGATGGATAAAAGTGGCAGGACGTCTGATGATGAAGCTGATCCTGATTCTTAGCATGAACTTGCTGAAAATGAAATGTCATTCGGTGGCCCCATTTATTCATTTCTAACATATTCAAGTTCTTCAAAATTTGGTTGAGCAGGAGAAACTTTTTGAACTCCCTCTAATTTCATCATGATCTCCATCATTGTAGGTCGTTTCTTTCCATTCAAGTGCACACATCTTTTTGCAAGGTTAGCAATTGCTATGACTTCATCTTTATTACAAACCTTACTTGAGTATCAAGTATATCAAAGAGGTAGTTCTCTTTTAATGAATGAACAAAATATGTAGATAGATTCCGACCTTCTTGTGATCTCGTTGAAGAAACTGGGTTTTCTCCTGTTAAAAGCTCAATAAGGACCACTCCAAAACTATAAACATCACCCTTTTCTGTAAATTGGCTCGTTTGAAAGTATTCTGGATCCAAATACCCAAAAGTGCCATATACTAGTGTGGTTACATGAGTTTGGTCAATGGTCACCGATCTTGAAGTACCAAAGTCTGCTACTTTTGCTCTATATTTCTCATCAAGGAGTATGTTTGCAGATTTTATGTCTCAATGGTAAATGGGTAGTGAAGTTGCTGAGTGTAAGTATGATAGAGCTCCCGCAATTTCTGTGGCAATTCTTAAGCGCGTGTCCCATGTTAGCAATGGAAAATCTTCATTTTCTTCGTGGAGATACTGAAAAAGTGTGCCATTGGGAATGAATTCATAAACTAACAAAGGAACTTCTGTCTCTAGACAACACCCAAGTAGTTTAACCACATTTCTATGATTGATTTGTGAAAGAATGATAATCTCATTAATGAATTGTTCAAGATTTCCCTCGTCCACTGTGTTGCACTTTTTAATTGCCACAATTCTTCCATCAATTAACATTCCTTTATAAACTGTACCTTGTCCACCCTTACCAAGTATTCTATTTTCATTAAAACAATCAGTTGCGTTTTTCAACTCTTTTGAATTGAATAATTTTGCCTTCTGAACATTGTTTTCATTTGAAGATAACTGTTGTTGTAATAACAAACCCATTCCTTTTGAAGAATTTTTGCTTGAGCTTGATTTTGTTTCTTTTCTTTATCACTTTGTATAACCACCAAATAATAAGGACTAGAAACAATAGCCCTAAGCTTGGACAAATAACTGCATACATCGGACAAATAAAATAGAAATATCACATCAACCTAATTTTTATTTTTATTTTTAAGGTTAGAAACATCGGCCTAAATTTAGGCCATATAAAAATATGAATAAGTGTAAATAGATTTGAACATAATTACGATGATTTGAAAACATCTTTCCTACTAAAAGTTGCCAACTTTTTTTATTTTAATACGTTCTCACAATATGCACAGCCTAAATTAGTATTACCTCCTAATTAATTTCTTTAAAAAAAGAAAATTACTGTTAAGTACTTAATTTTTCAGGAAACAGTTCAATGGTGTAATGCTTTTTTTAAAATGGCACAGTAAGGGACTTGTGAGATTGGGATATTTTGTCGATTATCTAACTTTTCAACATGTCCCTAGGTCAGTCCTGCCTTAAATTGATGAATTCTTATAAAATCAATTTCTAAAAACAAATTATTTGTATACTAGTGCTCATCACTAAAATCAACCTTTACTATTTCTTAGGACCAACCAAAATCCTTCACTCATTTATCATTTATACTTTCTTCCAATATTTAATACCTCCCATCTTCTCCTTAATCTTTATCTTCTCCTTAATCTTTTCTTAACATGACTCTTTTTTAATAGGTTTATGTTAATGGGTGTTATTAGTGTAATTGTTAATAAACTAATTTTAAAAAGTTTTGATACTATTTTTATGAAAAATAGAAAAAGCTATTAAAATATATATATTTTTTTTTAATTTTCCCATAAACTTCCCTAAAACATTTCCCTAAAAAGTATCCTTAGGGCATCTGCTCATTTTTCCTTTCTTGATACACTCTTTAAGATTCATCTCTTTCCCAAATTGCCACTAAGAGCATCCACAGCAGTGGTGCTATATAGGTATAATGCTATTTTTTTAGCTCTCAACCACAAAAAACACCACACAGCAGTGGAGCTAAATCTAAAAAATTTAGCTCCTCAGCTACAGTGCACATCTATCTTTAGATGTGCACTGTAGCTCACATCTAAAAAAAAAATATTTTTTTATTACACTCTCTCTCTTCTCTCATTAAATATATATTTCCCATTCTCTTTCTCTTTCCGGTTTCTATTCTTTCTTCCTTCTTCCTCCACTTTCCTCATCTTCTCTCTTCTTCCTCCACCGCCAGCCCGGTCTCACAGCCCAGCCGCCAGCCTAGCTTCGACCCATCACCGGCGCCAACCCATCTCTCCGATCTCCCCACCCTTTCCGCCAAAAAACCCATCTCGCCGATCTCCCCACCCTTTCCGCCAAAAAACCCATCTCGCCGATCAGACCCAAGCTCTGGATTTCGTGGGTTTCATTCGTCGATCCAAGCTCTGGGTTTCATCATTGAAGCCGCCGCTTTCTTCCTCCGCCCAATGCTTTGGTTTTCCGTCGATCCAAGCTTTGGGTTTTTTTTTTTTTTTTTTTTTTTTTTTTTTTTGCATTGCTTGAATTTGATTGCCGTGGTGTGGGTGTTGCCTGGTGGGTTGGGTGGGTGTGGGCTTGGTTGATTTTTTTTTTCTTTGTTATGGGCTGTGGTGGTGGTGGTGGTGGTGGTGGTGTTGGTGGTGGTTGTGGGTGTGGCTGATGGTAGAGTGGGTTTGTTTTGTGGTGCTGTGTTGGCGGTGGTTGTGCCGTGCTTTGTGGTGCTGTGGGTTTTTTTTTTCTCTGCTGTGGACTGCTGGTGGTGGTGGTGGGTGTGGCTGTGGGTGTGGCTGCGGCTGAAGGTAGAGTGGTTGTGGTTGGTGCTTTGGTTGTTATTTTTGGGTAGTAGGATATATTATTTTATTGTAGTGATTATATTATTTTATTGTGATGTGTATATTATTTTATTGTGTTGAAAGCTAAAATAGATCCACTGCTGCAGCATGTGTGTAGGTAAAATAGATAAAGTGACTTTTTGTGTAGCTAAATAGCTAAAATTTTGCCTCCACTGCTGTGAATGCTCTAATATGCTATGTTTTCTGATACATGTTGACCATTATCAAAACAATAAATGAAATTCTTGACCCCTTTCTCGTGAACAATGAGTGAAAAAGATGAGGTTGTCAAGGATCGATTGAGGTGCAGTGTACAGCTTGAAATGAGGAATTGTACAGCTTTAAAGAGAAAATTTACTTTTTCTAGATATATTTGTAATTTTCGTGGAAAAATATAGAAGAGTGATGAGTAATGCAATTCAATTAATGCTCTGTTTGTTTCGATGAAAAACATCGTGTAAAGATAGTTTTTCGAATTTTTCAGTGTTTGGTAGCATTATTTTTTTTTTGAGAGAGAGTTTCAACCTATAGCGTCCGCTCCTGATGATAGCTCTTTATCATTAGACCAAGACACCAATCAGTTTTTGGTGTAGACGGGGATTATTTTTAGTCAACATAAAAAATATGGCTTATTTTAAGAGATTCTTTTCTACTAATTTTTTTTTGGAAAACAACTCTGTCTCACAGTAAACTAAATAAAGAAAGTTATGATATTGTTTTTCAACTCATATAAGTTTGCTACCAAACTTAAAAAAATGATATAATTTTATGAGAAATATTTTATAAAAAAATGACTCATTTTCTAAAAAAGTCATTGCTAAAACAAAAATAATTTAAAACTATCAAGTTATAGGAGGTATGCTTATATCTTTTAGTGATAGATTGCCAAGAGAACAGAAATTTAAAGCTAATTGACTTTTTACGTGCTTCATTTTCTACGCGTGCATTTAATTTAGTTAACTAAAAGTGTATGAAATATAGTTTTTTTTTTTTTGAATTATTTTTTATTCCATGAACTATCTCAGAAAGTGGAATCAAGTCATTCCCTGTCTGTCATGATCTTTTGAGTTAAGAAAAACCAATAAACTAAAAGTACAAATCAGTTGTACCGTCCCTTTTAAATGTCATGAATCTTGTGCCATAGGCTATAGCACATTTTAGTAACATATCCAAGATCTTGTTATTATTTTTGGATTATGTTAACGGTTGTTCATAGAGTAATTGTTAATAAATTATATTAAGAAAGTTTTAACATTATTTTTATGAAAAATATAAAAAGTTGACAATAAAATTAATTGTTTTATCATTTTTTCATAAAATATTTCTAAAAATAATTACTAAACCAATACATTTAAAGCATTCATTAATATTTTCCAAATTTAACGAGAATATGAACATACCTATGATGGCTAACTTCAGTAGAGATTTTCGCTTGATCACTACAAGAAAAAAGACACAATACAACAAGTATTATTGCAACAAAAAAAATAATGGAGGTAATACTACCCACCCCTTAGCACACCTTTTTTTTTTCCTTGCCCAGATCTATCTTTCTCTCTTTCTCCCTCTTTAGTCTCAATTATCAATGGGTTAGGCAATGGGCGGGTGGGGTTTCTATTCTTGTTGTTCTTCAAATGGGGAGGGATGAGTTGTTTGCTATTTTAATTTCTGATTTTTTTAATTAATGTTTTTAAAATTAATAAATAAATAATAAAATTAAAATTAAATATTAAATTAAGGGTAGGTTAATGGCAAGAATAAATGGCATGTTAACGGAGGACTAAATTAAGAATGGTTGAAGCTTAGAGGACTGAAATGACAAGATGCAAACTTAGAGGATTGAAATGAAAAGTTGTGAAATTTAGAAGCCGTGTTTTGCATTTTGGCCTTAATATAATTACTCTTTAGTAATCATTCCAACAAAATACCAAGCATTATTTCTCAAAAGCAAAGTTACAGTAATATACAAAAAATAGCTGTTAGGCTTTTTTTTATGGTCCATGAGTTAGGCAAGTTATTATGTGGGGTAAAATGGATGACTATTAAAAAAAAAGGATAAAATATTATTTTGTCCCTAAATTTTACCAAAAATTTATTTTTTATTTATAAACTTTAAAAAATTCTTTTTTTATCTTTATACTTTTTAAATAATTTTTTCAATAGTTTAGGGATGAAAAAGGAAATATTTTTTAAAGTTTGAAGACAAAAATAAAACATTTTCAATAATTTAAGGATTAAAAAAGATGAGTTTTTTAATAGTTGAAAGACGAAAAATGAACTTTCTAAAATTAAAATTTAAGAATGAAAGACAAACTTTTTATAAAGGTTAAGAATCAAAATAGTATTTTACAAAAATAAATAAATACAAAGGTTAAGAAACAAAATAGTATTTTTTTTTTTAAATAAAGAAATATAAAATTGGTTTTACTTACCCTGACATCCCCCGGGAAGATAAGGATTTCCTTGGTATCCGTAACCACATTGGCAAGCAAAGCTATCGAAGTCCTCGTCCTCGTCTGAGAAAGAACAACTGACATCGCTTCGTTTCTTTAGGGATTCAAACATGTATCGTGAGTTATTGGTCCGATTTGATATTGCCCATTCCAGCACTATGGGAACGGTTTCCCAGTATTGCACAGAAGAGGGATTTGGTCTGTTTGACTCTAACCAATTTTGGTCCACTAGGAAAGCATACTTGCACGCTTCTTCCTCTCTTGCATTAGTTGCTTTTGATTCATCGATACTTCTGAATTCTACATGAATTTTTTGCTGGTTTGAAGGGAAATAGTATGACTCGCAGCAGTTGAAACCGGAGCATCTAGTTCCTTCGACAATCTTGCTTTTATCGCAATGCGATTTGCACCCAAAAACCACAGGACCAAGTCCGGTTATTGTTGCAAAGTTGTTGCATCCAACAGAAATGAATGTGTTATAACTGAAGGAGAAGTTAAAGGGACTTCCTGAAATGTCCAAAGCTGCACCACTTCCCGAGCTCCTACAATTGTTCGAATATATGATTGGCATTTGGACCTGAACCGTAGGATCAGAAGAATAGGAACGTTTACTAATATTGATTTGCCGCACCTCCTTGTCAATACTAGTTAAGAAGGCTTTAGCAGAGCTGCCAGTTCCATTGCAAACAACTTCGAACAACTTGTCCATGTAGCAATCAGGTCCGATTCCAAACGGGTATGGAATTTCAAGATTTCCACATCTACTATTACAATCGGGTTTTGCTATAGGTGCTGCTGCTGCTTCTGCTTCTGCTAATTCATATGTCAGCAGAACTAAAATGGTAATTCGCATTACAAATTGCACAGCCATTTTCATTTTTGGGTGTCTTAGAGTTCAACAAATTAAACATATATACCGATATATTTATGTAGTCTCACAGGAAAAGCATAGGTAGGCGAGATATTTTTCCGCACCTTCCGACTTTGTTCCTTCGTTTACTTGAACTACATAAAATGGACAGAATCAATGTATTTCAACCACATAATAATATTCCAACTTGCGCGCCTAAATTGCTGTCAGTGGAATTTTCTTTACACTTTGTTTGGTTGCAATTGAGAGAAGAGAAAGAAAAAGAAAAAAAGTGAAAGGAAAAGAAGGGGAGGAGAAAAGGAAATGAAAACACTTCCCTTGTATATGTTTGGAAATGGGGAGGAAAGGAGAAAAGAAAGAAGTAATCTTTGTTTGACCTGCAAGGGGAAAAGAAAAGAAAAGAAAATTTTATTATTTTTATTTTTATGCCCTCATAAATTAGGGAGAGAGAAATAAAAGATAATGACAAAAGTGAAAATTCAATCTATAACAAGTAAAAAAGAAAATTTTTACCAAAAAAAAAAAAAAAGTAAAAAAGAAAATGCGTAAATGTACTTTTAGTCCTTATATTTTGACTTTTTTCCATTTTAGTCCCTACATTTTATTTTTACCATTTTTAGTCCCTAAACCAATTAACGCGGAATATTTAAGTCCTTGAATCACTATTCTGTCACCAAACTCACGGGAAAACTAACAGATCAATAAAATAATAATAAAAATTCACTGTAGCACTAACACATCAACATATAAATTTAAAAAATTAATTTATTAATTTTAACTAAATAAAAAAAATAAAAACTCACATGAATCATGATTTAAAGATTAAGAAAAAAAAACTTGCAGCAACTTTCTCAATTTTTCTTAAATTTTCTTGTCAACCAAACACAAAATCATCAATAAACACTAAACTCAGATACAGTGCCAAACTCATTTTTCATTTTCCTAGATCTCTCTCCCTCTCCCTCTCGGGTCAAACTCCTCTCTTGGCTTTCTCTTATTTCTTTTTCTCCGACGGTCCTCTCCATCGAGTGCCTTAATGGTACTTCCACCGCCAACGAGTGGATCGACGATTTTCTCCATATCAGAGACATAGTCAGGAGATTCAAATCGGAAACTCAAGTCGGTCCAAATCGACATTCAAGAAAGGAAAAGGTGGAGTCCAGAAGACTTTGCACGAGTCATTCAAGAAGAAAGAGACTTTGATTTTAGTCCGAGATTGGAAAGGCGTGGACGAGTTCGCCGAGTTGCAAGCTTGCATTGTGCCTAATGACTTGGCCCTTTCACCCTTAGGTCCATCTCTAAACCCGACCCTTTCGCCTTTCGGGTTCTCCCTTTACCAACAAAGAGCAGAGCAAGGGGCAGATCTTCAAGGTTTTAATAATGGATGCCATGGATTCTTGATCCAGAGAAAACGATGGGAGATATTTGAGTTTTTGGATTTGATGATTTTGTTTGGGTTTGAGAATTTTGGGGGTTTTGGTTTGTTTTTCCTGTGGGTATCTGACCCGATCTTTATCAACGATTCATTTTCTCTCTCTCACAATTCAACCAATCTAGATTTTTTGTATTTGTTTCCCAAGAAGATTTATGGGTTTGAAGGTTAAGGTTTACTTTGTTGGAGATCGGTTTGGTTGTTGGGTTTATGGGTTTGGTTGTTTTATTGGAGATTTGGGTTTGGTTCTTAGTTGGAGATTGATTTTGCTGGAGATCTGTGTTTTTGTGATTGTTGGGTTTTGTTCTCATTTGAAGATTGTTGTGTGTTTTGCATGTTTGGTTGCTAAGAAAATGCAAGAAAAGAAACAAAAATATTGATTTTTTAAATTTCTGGGTAAGGCTGGCTGGGAAGAAAATGAAGAACACGGGGAAGAACACATGTTTTTATTCTGGGCAAGGTTTGAACATGAATTTTTAATTCTGTTTTTATTTTTTTTATTTAGTTAAAATTAATAAATTAATTTTTTAAATTTATATATTGATGTGTCAGTGCTACAGTGAATTTTTATTATTATTTTATTGATTTGTTAGTTTTCCCGTGAGTTTGGTGACGGAACAGTGATTCAAGGACTTAAATATTCCGCGTTAATTGGTAAATGTAAGGACTAAAATGGAAAAAAGTCAAAATGTAGGGACTAAAAGTGCATTTACGCCAAAAGAAAAATGTTATATTCACAATATTTTCATAACAAATTTTAAGTGACAGGTTGTTACTGGTTATTATTGTTAGGGCAAAAAAGTAATCTCAGTGATAGGTTCAAATTTGAGCCAATAATAACTAACCACCTATGATTTGTTGTGAAAATGTTGTAGACATAGCACTTCTCAAAAAAAAAAAAAAAAAAAATCATGTAGTTTCAAATTTTCAATAACATTTAGGTTTGGAAATTGAGAAATGTTATGTCCACAATAATTTTATAACATTTTTACAACAAATTATAAGTGTTGGGTTGTTATTGGTTGTTATGAGTGGTCAAAAAAGTAATTTAAGTTGTAAATTCAAATTATAACCAATAACAACTTACCATCTTGATTTGTTGTGAAAATATTGTAAAATTGTTGTGGACGTAGCACTCCTCTTGAAAATTTGTTGTATTTGGTTAAAGAAATTGTTTAAATATTGTGATTTCAAGACAAAGTGAAAAATGCTATGCTTTTTCTACATTAATAATATATTAAGAGAAATACAACATCCATGATGATTCCTCAATAATTTCACAGCAAATCTTAAATAGCAAACTAATAGTTGTAAATAAAAAAGTGATATAAATGGTAGATCTAAATAATAACCAATTAGGGTAAATAACACTCCTCTTTGAAATTTGTTGTATTTAGTCTAAATAGCAAACTAAGCTTTTTCTTTTATTTTCTTTAGTTTGATTCTATTTTTGTTTGTTTCTTTGCTTGTTTTATGTTTTAATATGTTTATATAGCTTAGCTTTAGGTAGCCTTTGTGTTTTTAAGCATGTTAGGTTGTTAGTTCCTCCTTTTTAAATTCTGCTTTGTTTCTGTGCTTGCTGCGTTTCTAGGCTAGGGCTTCTGAGCAAACTTGTGCACGCATGCATCCTACATGCGCTCGCAAGTCGAAGTATGCGTACGCATGCAGCTAGCCCACGCGCATAGGCCTCTGCATGCAGGCGCATACCGCTACCCAAAAACCCTAATTTAGGTTTCTGCTTCATTTTCTTTGCTTATTTCATATTTTATGCATTTGTTTTGACCCTTTTTCATAGATATAAGTTTATGTTTTACTGTTTATTGTTTGTTTGACTTCCACATATTAAATTAGGGTTTATCTTTCCTTTTTCATGCTTTAATATCATGAACACGCATTCACATGTTCATGCATTGATGCCATAAGTGCTATGATGCAGTAAGGTATGTAAGGTAGTCATGCATTCATATGTATATGCATATGTTTGTTCTAAAAGCTTTACCCTTCTTTGATGAATATGTATATGTAAGTCTATATGCAATGTTTTGAATGATAACATGGCTTGTTTGTTGTCTATATTCCTGCCTTGATTTAATGTTTACATGCTTCTGCCTTGGATGTGATATGATGACTGATGCTAGATGAATGCTAGGTTGATATGAGATGTCATGATAGGTGTATGTTAGGACATATTGTGATATGCCATGATAGATGAATGATCCTTTAATAGGATTAAGACATAAGACACAATGAGTGGAAGCCAACCCTAGGGTTGGGCGGTTTTGGATGCCTAATACCTTCTCAAAACCGTACCTAAACTCTAAATCCATACTCTAGTAGTAAGATCAAAAGGTCTTTCTCCGAGAGGACGCTATATTCATGGTTCCTAAACCATTGTAAAAACTAGGTGGCGACTCCTTATAGTGTCCACAATAATATTGTACATTAACAAGTTTTTGAATATTTAAGATAGAAATATTTTTTTTAGTAAGTATTTAACATAGGAGTAGTTAACCGATAAAGTCTCTTGTCTTCATGGATTCAAACCATGATAAAGAGCATTATGAAGCAGATACCTTAGATTGCTACTAACTTTCATTTAATGTAACCTACATTTTGTTTTAATGACAATCATACAAAAGTTGCTAAGAGCCTTATAGCGTAATTGACACCTCCTCATGCATAAAGTGCTTAGGGTCTAAGGAAAAAATGGTTTAAGCTGCGAGGTTAGTAATATATTGTAAATATCTAAATAAATAAATAAATGTTTGTAATAGTAAGTAGTAACAAATTAAAGAGTATTAAAAAAGAAGTCCTCTAGTGAGTTTAGTCTAATTTATTTATAATTAGGTGATAAAGTAATCCTATAAGGTGATAACTATAATTTATATACATTCAAAGGCCTTCAAAGAGGAAAAACAATGAGTGTGGAGAGAGAAAACACGAAGAGAACCAGAGAAGAAGAAGCGGAACTTAATCAAAATACAAAAAAAGTCGAGGAATCCCACAATAAACCTCCTAGACCTTCATTTGGTGATGGGTTATTCAAAGACAAACTCTTAGGGGACATCACAGGAGCATATACTCAAGCGTTTAGCTTCAACCTTCAGGAAGATGATAGGGCCACATCAGATGTAGACATGAGGGATCTCTCAGAGGGGATTGCATCGGTCAGATTCTCCAGCAATGCGAAGGCCCATTTTAGGGGGAAATGGGCGCACGTGCTTATCATCAAGCCTTTTGGTAGGAATGTGGGTTTCCACTTCCTACATGCCAGAATAATGTCCCTATGGAAACCAGCTGGAAGACTAGAATGCATTGATTTGGAGATGGGTTTCTTCCTAATCAGATTTGGCTTAGTTGAGGACTATGATAATGTTCTAAAAGGTGGCCCATGGTTTATTGGTGACTGTAGATACTCGATTTTGTACCCATAATTTAATCTTGAAAGATGGTTAGAATGACCATTCATATACCCAAAAAATCATAGTTGCATTACATGCATTAATTCATTCATTGCATATCATAAAAATGATCTTGAGATTCTAACGGTCGCAACAGTATGCCCAATTACCAAATCAGACCGTTAGATTGAAAGATATCACGTGATTAAGTTTTCACGGTCTGTATGCATTGTATGGGGTGAAACTAATTACGTGTGTTTAATTCAAATTAATTTTGATTGGTTAATGATTAAAATTAATTAAATGAATTTTTGTGATTGGTTAAGTATTTTTCTTAAAGTGAGATTTGTTGCATGGGATTAAAACAAATAAGCTGATAATATATAAAGGTTGTAGATAATTAGGCTTTTGGGATAATTATATTCAAAATAATTATTTTAAAAATCCTAATTATCACTTTGGAATGAGGTTTATCATGAAAATAACTCTAAAATTCGTCCAAATACAGTTTTAGAGTTGGAAAACACTTCAAAAACGTGCTAATCAAGTAGCAAATTTCAGATTCACGTTCCAAGGCACTTTTGGCATAGTAGGACTCAAACTTCGGACTAGGCTATTTCTGGAAAAGTTGTAGAGAATCGAATTTCCCTTCAGTTATCAAAATTTCAGCTTAATCCAAATTTTGAGTAAAAAGAGATGATCCAAATACTAAAACTGGTTCTGATCTGAAAAATCAACTTACTTTTATCCAAATCTCATTTTTTTTAGGATTTTCCCATACGTTTTTTGCTTATTTTTTTAAGCTGATTGGACTTAATTTTTAAGCAAACCTAGCTTATTTTCTAAGCAGCTAACACCTCTATAAATAGGGGAGACATCCCAGCATTCAGGACCCTTTTTCTGACCCTTCTTTTTTTGACTTCTCTCTCCCCTAACGTTAAAGAAGTTCTAGTAGCCCTGCTTTAGGAACTTCTTTTTGTTAAGAGGTTTCAATCAAACCTTAGAAAAAAAAAATTGTTTCTCTTTGAAGAACTCTTTCCTTGAGGATTAAGTTCATGCAGGTATAACTCTAACTTTGTTTCCATAGCATGCTTTCATATATGTTTTAGTTTCCATGGACATGATGTTTTCTTTTGTGTTTAAATAATCATGTTTCTCATATGTTCTCACATGTTCTCTTTTGCTTTCAAAAGTTTTCACATGATTAATTGATGAACATGTCTAGATCTAGGGTTGAATCTTTACTTAGAACTTTAGATCTGCAATTTTTCTTTGTGTTTTTTTTTAATAGAAAAAAAACTATAATCAAATTTGCAAGTTTTCTTTTTTTTCTTTTTTTATTAAGAGTCAAATTTGCATTTTTCCAAATAAAAATTTGGTTTTTTTTTAATAAAAAATCTAATTTGCATTTTTTCCAAATAAAAATCTGCCATGTTTTTAATAAAAAATCTGATCTGCATTTTTCCAAATAAAAATCTAGTCTATTTTTAATAAAAAAAAAATCTTATCTGCATTTTTTCCAAATAAAAATTTGGTATTTTTTTAATAAAAAATCTAATTGTTTTTTTTAATCAAAATCAGATCTGCATCTTTCAATAAAAAATTTGTGTTTTCAAAATAAAAAAATATTTTTTTTCCCACATTAAAAAAAATCCCAATCACATCTGAATTTTTATTTTAAATCCATTCTATCTTTTATGGAAACTCAAGATTAAATTTTTCATTAACTATTCTCATCAAATTTTTTCACACAAAATAAAATGGCAGATCAAAGGTTCTTGACTAAAAGTTTAACCCTAGATCTAGGATTTGACATAGCATCTGTTGCATAACATTTCATACTTTGAATATGGATATTTAATGGTCATTTAGAGTCTAGAAGACTAGACTTCATTTGGGCGGAATGGGTGCCTAACACCTTCTCATTCCGTAACCTAGCCCCCAAATTTAGGTTTTTGGATAGTAGACTAGTGTTTTTATCTTTTGTTTTGGCAGATTGTATCTAGGATCAAAACTTTGTAATTTTTACATAGATTGTATTTATGACCAAAGCCTTGTAAAGATATTCTACCAAATTGTATTTGTATAATCAATTAATGACATTTGAGGTATTTTTGGACATGTGAATTGTATTTTATTTTTTCTTATTTTTTTATAAAAAAATAAGTGGCGACTCTACACAATTGCCCAAAAGAGAGGTGCCATAAGCACCCAAATCTCTTTTTTAGAGAGCTGCAAAGTTTCTGATCTCTCACAGTGACCAATTCCTCACTATCAGATCAAGGGAACCAAATTTTAAGCCTTCTCCTACCTTTTGCTCCTCTGTAGCAATCTGGGCTCGGCTTCCCCGGCTGCCAATTGAGTATTATGAACCAATGACTCTGAAAGAAATTGGTCAAGAAATTGGTCCAATTCTGAGGATAGACACACACACGACTTTTGAAACCCATGGAAGGTTCTTAAGAATATGTGTTTAGGTAAATCGTGATAACCCCTTTATTAGAACTATTATGATTGGGAGCTTTGCTCAACTTGTGATTTATGAAGGTATTTGCACTTTATGCTTTGCTTGTGGGAGAGTGGGGCATAGAAAGGATTCTTGTCCTTATCTTATCAAAAATCCATCAGTGGAGGAGGTTACACCTTCATCCCCACCACCGCCTCACTCCCCACCATGTTAGGAAACTCTTCCTGAGGAAGCTTATGGTTTATGGACACTGGTTGCTCATAGAAGAAATAAGCTCAGGCCCAATATCTCTAAACCCATTGCCAACCACAAAAGTAAAGCCCAATTCCCAATAAATCAATATAGGGACACGTTGCCGAATCAACTCCCATAGATCCCCCCTCGTGGATCTAATGGTAACAAGAGGAAAAGCCATACTACCAAATCTAATGTGAAACAGGGCTCTAGTGCCTCATACACGCAACATTTAATGAGAAAAGACAAGGACATAGTGTTTGGGTTAGAGATTCCTGATGAGAGGCCATTAAGTCAGTCCCCCATCCCCACTCACACAAACTCCACTCTTCTTAACCCTTCCACACACTCAACCTCACCTTCAACCTTACCTTCATAGACCAAAAAATCACTTAGCCAGCACACCCAAAACAAAGCCCATGGATCTAAAAACCCAAGCCTCAAGTTCAAAGGGAAAAAGAAAGCCCTCAAAGATCTCGGAAACCCAAGAATGGGGAATTTACTACAAGGAGAAGATCATAGTCCTTTCAGATATCACGATAAGAGAAATCAAAGCAACCCCAACTCACATCATGGGATGGTTCAAGGAAGAATTGATGAAGGCATAAAGCCACATCTTCCCCTTCACCCCAGAGAGCAGGATAAACAGGTACCTTCACCTGTCCAATCCAGCGTGGTTCAACTGGGAAAACCCATGGTGGAATTTTCTATCGTACTTACCAACAAGAAAGGAGAGTAGGATATTGGGGTGGAGAGGGCTTCCCTCAAGATATAGGGAGCTAGTCTTGGGAGACTTAAATCAACCAAAAACACTACTAGAGAGGAGAATTTTTGTGGAGAGGCCCATAACAGTAAGCATAATGGGGAATATGGAAGCAAGGAAGATAATCTAAGTGTTCTCCCCAATATCAACTTTCAGTTTAGTAGTCAGCCAACGAGAAATCAAGATGGGAATGATGGAACATGCTCTGGTCCTATACTAGGGAGAGGGGTTCACCAAGGTCTTCTTGAAGGATATAGGATGGACCATGATGGAGCAACTGAGGAATCTACCTTAGATTGATGAATTCCCTAATCCCGACTGTAAACACCTAATTGTGTACCCGGTTAATAAATTTTAGTCCCTGGTCCCAATGATGAGCTTAACATGTCTACAAAAGGTAATTGAAGTTATTTTGATAGTTTGGAAGTAATCACAACTCAAAAGTGCTCAAATCGCTTTAAAAACGATGCTGAAAAATGACCTTTACTCACTTTTTGTCCATAACTTTTTATCCACAAATAATTTTTTAGTAAGGTTTGTCTCATTGGAAAGTAGACATCACTTCAATTTGAACACAAATTTTGTCTAATTTGAGCTTAAATTGAGTGAGTTATGACTATTTGAAGTTGGGCCAACTGGGCAGTCCCATTTTCTAGGTTTTAAAACTTCATTTTAAGGGCCCAAAATATAATGTTTTGATGTGGGCCGGCCCATAGACCCTTGAGAACGTCCAAAAATCATTAAAAATTTGAAAACCCTAATTTTAACTTATAAATACTCATCTTATGCCTCCAATCAAAACACTAACAAGAGAGAGCATTTTTTAGCCTCCATCTTTTTTAAAACCCTAATTCTCTTTTCTAAAACACACACATAGCACATTTGCACGTTTTTGACAAATTAAAAACCTCTCTTTAGTTAGTTCTAAGGTAGAAACTATTTTCCCAATTTGATTTCTCAAAACCCTTTTCAAAACTAATCTTGTTTTTGAGTTGTGATTACCTATAAACTATTGAAATTTTCTTTTATCTTGATATCTCATCGGATCTTGTTGTGTAGGCATTGAGGGGCCGATTAAATATCAATCAAGTTTGTATTCCATAGCAAGGTGAGTCTCTCTTCATGGATTTTCCTTGATTTGGTTCTTTTATAATTTGTGTTTTTGTTGTTCATATTTAATTTATATGTTTTTCATGCTTAGAAATATGTTTTGTTTGTTTGATTTTATTTTGTTTTGTCTCATCATGTTTTGATTGGAAAGTTGATATGATTTGATATATTGATGAATATGTTTTGATGTGTTAAGTGTTGCTCTTGTTTGTTGTTAGATCCAATGCATACTTAGGAATAGATTTTGTTTTGTTTATCTTTGATATCATTGTTATTAGTTTAGGTTGTTTAGTTTTATATTAGAAGCATGTTAGGTTTGGTTTGATTGTTATTTTGTTACTTGCTTTAAAACTGTGTTTCTAGGCGTGTATGCGTGCGCATACTTATGTATGTGTACACATACTTGTGCCCAGAAATGCAGAATTAGGGTTTTTGAAATTTTGATTGTTTTGCTTAGTTCTAAATCCTTTGTTTAAGTCTCGTTGAGTCTAATTTTCACATGTTTAGGCCTAGGGTTAGTAGAATAACATGTTTCACATGAATTGATTGTTGAATTGATAATTAGGGTTTATATCTTGGTTGAATCACATGAACACATATGAACATGAACATGCATTGAAGCAAAGGTGTTGTGGTGTTGTGAGCTAAGTGAGGTAAGTCATGCATAATTACATGAACATGCATTTGATTGGGATGATGAGCATGATATGGTTTATGAACATGATGAATATGCTTGGCTAATACCATGATGCTATGCTTGGATGTTTGGGATATGCTTGATGTTAATGCCTAGTTAATGCTACCGTATTGTGATATGCATGTTGCCTTGGATGAGATGAGATAGATGTATGCTTGGGTTGTGATATGCCATGATAGATGAGTGATTAGGTTTTGGGATGGTTGATGCCATGTTGATTGTTAGATGTATGATAGCATGTGTGTGAGTATAGATGCAATGTTGAATATGCCTTTAATAGGGTTAAGACATAAAACACAAGACATAATGAGAGGAAGCCAACCTTAGGGTTGGGTGGTTTTGGGTGCCTAACACCTTCACAAGACTGTATCTTAATTCCAAACTCATATCTCTGGTAGTAAGATCAATGGTCTTTCCTCTAGAGGACGCTATATATATGGTTCCTAGACCATTGCAAAAACTAGATGCGACTCTCCCTTGTGTCCACACCGACCTCCATTTATCAATGAATATCATCATTTGGAACTGCAGAGGGGCCCTAAACCCCAACTTTCATCAATCTGTTGAAAATATTATCAGCTGCCACTCCCCCTCGATGACGATCATCATTGAAACCATAGTTGGAGGAAATATAGCTAAAGAAATAACTAATAGGCTCTCTTTTGATGGTGTTGCCCATGCTGACACAGTTAGATACGCTATGTATGCTAGCCCTAGATATATAGAAAGAAAGATTCTATGGGACAATCTTAATCAAATTACCTCTTTACACCAATTACCTTGGTTACTGTTAGGTGATTTAAATAAAATTTTAACAAGTGAAGACAAGCTTGGGGAGAGACCTATAAACATAGCTAGAACCATGAGATTCCAAAACTGCTTGAACTCTTGTAACATGATAGGTCTTGGATTTCGTGGGCTTAGATTCACTTGGGTCAATAAGAGAGATCTTTTTTCTCTTATCCAAGAAAGACTAGATAGATGTTTTGCCAATCCTCCTTCGAGAACTCTCTTCCCTGAGGCCTCTGTTCATCACCTCACTCGCCTTCATTCTGACCATTGCCCTGTCCTCCTCAGCCTAAACAGAAACCCCCAAAATCTGTTGACTAGACCTTTTAAATTCCAACTTATGTGGATGTCCCACCCCCTCTTTCCTAAACTTGTTCAAGATAATTGGGGTTCTCAAAATCTTGAAGCTAATATCGTTGCCTTCACCAATGCTTCCCAGACTTGGAATAGAGAAATCTTTGGTAATATTTTTCATAAAAATCCAGACTAGAAGCTAGATTGAATGGAACTCAACGAGCCCTCGCTAACAAGCCCAATAGCTTCCTAATTAACCTAGAAAAAAAAGCTTAGGGATGATTACCTTCTGATCCTTAACCAAGAAGCCCAACTCTGGTCCATGAAATCTAGGCATAACTGAGCTATTCAAGGAGATAGAAACACAGCCTTTTTCCACACTCCCACCTTGGTAAGAAGGAAAAGAAATAGAATTGACTGTATAAAAAACCATTTGGGAGAGTGGATTCATGATGAGGAGGTGGTTGCTGAAATTATCAGAGAATGATTCCTTAAGCTTTTTTGTACAAAGAAAACTAATGCTCCTAAAGCTGACTGGTCCATTCCTAGATGGCCTACTTTTTTGTCTGAAGAATCCATCCAAAAGCTTAACCTTCCTGTCACTTATCTTGAGATCAAGGTTGCCTTGTGGTCCATCAAACCTTTTAAAGCTCCTGGCCCTGATAGTTTGCATGTTGGGTTTTTTCCAAAATTTCGGGCAATTTGTTAGGGTGTGTTTGGTAACTATTTTTTCCCCTTATTTTCTGTTTTCAAAAACAATTTTCTATTTTTGAAACTAAAAAACTTGTTTGGTAACCCAAAATGGACAGAAAACAAAAACTGTTCTCAAAACTCAATTTGTGAAGGAAACTGAAAACATGCAAAAGGTTATTTTCAGTTTCTAATTTTCAAAAGTCAATGAAAACACGCATTTAATTTAATGAGTCTAACTCATTTAATGAGTTAGCATTAGAGTTCAAATATTAAGAACATACTTTAGTATTTTCTATTTTTTTTTCTTCAAAAAAATATCTTTTTAATTTCAACTAACCAAACATGTTTTTGATTTCAAAAATACAAGAAAATTGTTTTTTATTTATATTCCCAAAAACAAGTTTTTGAAAATAGAAAACAAAAACTGTTACCAAACATAAACTTAGTGATTCAGTGTGCAAGGTTGTCCTGGAGGCTTTTAGCATTGGTTGTTCTCCTGAATACCTAAATCATAAATTACTTGTCCTTATTCCTCAATGTCAAGGCCCTAAGACTATAAACCACTATAGACCTATAAGCCTCTGCAACACCACTTACAAAAGTATCACTAAGATAGTTGTCCAAAGACTTAGATATTTCCTTGACCAACTGATCTCATCCCTCCATCTGCTTATGTGCCTGGGAGAAGAGGTATGGATAACATGATCATTGTTCAAGAACTTGTTCATACCCTTAATTTAAAAAAAAAGGGAAAACAGGATACATGGCCATAAAGATTGACTTAGAAAAAGCTTATGACAGATTAGACTGGAATTTTATTAAAGATATGCTTACTCTCTTCAAGATCCCCCCCCCCCCCCGCCCCTCATGAAACTCATTCTAAACTGTGTCTCCACTTCCTCCATATCTGTCATCTTCAATGGAGGCAAGCTTGACCCCTTCCTTCCTATAAGAGGAATCAGATATGGTGACCCCATATTCCCTACATATTCATCATGTGTATGGAAATGCTTAGCTTCCTCATCCATGATAAATGCAATACTAAGCTCTAGGACCCTCTTAAAGTGGCAAGAGATGGACCAACTTTTTCCCTCTTATGTTATGCTGATGACCTGGTTTTGTTTGCTAAGGCTGACCTCAAGAATAGCCAAAGTATTAAGGATGTGCTGGACTCCTTCTGTGATATTTTTGGGCTTCAAGTTAATTTAACCAAGTCAAAAATTTATATCTCTCCCAATGTTAGCCAACAAACCCACAATTCCCTCTACCAAGTCATAGGCTTTAACTCGACCCCTAACTTAGGTAAATACCTAGGATTCCCCCTCAAACAACCTGGTTCAACAGGTCATGACTTTGATTTCATTATTGATAGAGTTAAAAGTAAATTGGCTGGATGGAAAGCCAATCTCCTCTCTATGGCTAGTAGAATTGTCCTCACCACTGCTGTTTCTATAGCTATCCCAGCATACATCATGCAAGGCACTATCTTTCGTAGTAGAATCCATAATTCTCTGGACAAAATCAACAAGAATTTTATATGAGGCACCACTGAAGAGAAAAAGAAAATTCACCTTGTAAACTGGAGGAAGGGGACTAAACATAAAGAAGAATGGGGGATGGGTATTAAGGCTGTCAAACAAAAAAACCTATCCCTCACCACTAAGCTGTGCTGGAGGTTTAAAAATAGCAAAGGGGATCTTTGGGCTGAGACCTTGAGGAAGATATACCAAAATAGAAATAACCCTAGGAAATATGGTTTCTCTAGAACTTGGACAGCCATAACCAAGAGTGAGAAAATTTGTACAAAGGCTTCTCAATGGCTCATTGGGAGTAAATTTGGGCCCCTTAGAAGTCTTATCCAAGGTCCTCTCACCCTTCTTGAAAAAGCAACCTCTTGGTTAGGGAAGCCATTGTGGATGGGCAGTGGGTTATCCCTCCGATATCCTTTGTTATTCCAAATGATATGTTAATGAAGTTGAAAGTTATTCCTCTTAGAAAAGCTTCTGTTTGTGATGATATCCTTAGTTGGGATGGTAAATCTAAAGGCCTTTTTTACTCAAAATCAGCCTATAATCTAGCCTTTGAGGGTGACACCAGTGACAACCCCTTTGAAGGAAAATGGATATGGAAATTTAACTATTTTCCAAACATCCAAATTTCTATGGAAATGTATACATAATAGCCTACCTGTGAAAGCCATACTCAACCATAGAGGCATAGCTGAAAGTCCTCTTTGTTTACATTATCTTAATCCTGAAAAATATTATCCATGTTCTTAGAGATTGCTTTGTGCCCAAAAGCTATTGGATTAGGGTTGGGATTGATGGTTTTGATACTGAATTCTTTACTTCCCCTTGCTCTACTTGGTTGAAAGTTAACTCTTGCGAAGAGACTCCTATGCCTAATAAACCTTTCCTATGGAATTCATTCTTCCTTTTCAGTATTCAGAATTTATGGCTTCAAAGAAGCAAATGTAGCTTCCAAAATCTCCATATAAACCATTCTTTGATTAGGGATGTTGAATTCCTTGCATCTGAATTCTCTTGCTTGGTGTCTAACCAAGAGACAGCCAACCTAAAAACTGATATTATAGTGAGATGGGAATTCCCCACACAAAACTAGTTCAAACTAAATTCCGATGGATTTGCTCTTGGATGTCCTAGGCTTACTAGAGGTGGTGGTCTGATAATAGATCATCCAGGGAGATGGGTAAAGGGTTACATTAGATTTATAGGTTGGGCTAATAGCATTGAAGCTGAGTTCTGGGCAGTAAGAGATGGCCTAATCCTATGCTTGCATCTACAAGTCCAAGTTGTTGAAATTGAGCTTGATGCTAAATCTGTGATCCACCTTCTGTCAAACAATGAGGTATCTATGGCTAACTATGCACCTATTATTGATGACTGCGGGAACTTGTTGAACCAGTTGCCCTTTTGGAAAATCCAACATTGCTACCAGGAGGCAAATGCCTATGCTGATGCTCTAGCCAGGAAAGTTGTTTCCCTTCAACAAGAATTTTGTATCCTAGACTCTCTGCCTGTGGAGTTGTCTTACCTTTTGATACACGACCTCTCTGGTATTTTTTGTTAAAGACTATGTAACACCTCTGCCCATGTGGCTAACTCTTAGTTTCTAATATATATCATTTTAACAACAACAACAAAAAAAAAAAAAAAAAAAAAAGGCAATTACTATATAAAATTAGTGTAGCTCGCTGTCTTGGCATTTTAAACCTTTATACTTTATTCCATCTGAATATTCATGTGAGAAAAGAATAATGAGAAAAGCAAAATTTCCACAATTTTTTTTAATAAATTGAGTTGATAAGTTTAAAGTTATATAACATCACTTTTATATGAATTTATTGCAAATATCATTTTAATCATGTAACATTCATTGCAAATACTAGTTTAACGGAGGCTAATAGAAGACCTTAATTGAATAACTTTGAAACTTAGAAGTTTGAAATGAACAAAGCAAAGTTAGAGGTCTAAAATGAATTATAGTGAAACTTATAGGTTGAGTTTTGCATTTTTGCCTTTAACTTTTAGTTGATCTCATAATATTATGTCACATAAACTTTTGATGTCTCCTAATTTTACATGTCATCATTCTTATATATATATATATATATATATAATTAAATTTACTTTAATTTTATATTTAAATAATTCATTAGAATCTTCGTATTTCATATTATACTAAGTAGTAGAATATTTATATTTAGGCTAAAATGCAAATTTCACCTTCTAAGTTTGACAAAAATTCATTCAAATCCTCTAACTTTACTTTCATTCAATCGAGTCATCTAATTTTCAAATTTATTTAATTTAGGTATTCTATCCAATTTCATTAAAAAAAATTGCCGTTAAAAAATAATTTTCTCACATAAAAACAAATATATAAAATTAATAAAAATATTTATAGATTTTTTATGTGAAAATTGTTGTTCACATTTTTTTTGTTCATTAGTTTGCATACTTGAAGGTTATTTTTTAACAGAATTATACGAAATGTTTGAATTGAATAAATTTGAATTTTTAAGATTTAATTGAATGACTCAAAGCGCACTATTGATTCTCTGTTATGCGAGGATGTATCCCTAGCAGACATTGGACACCTCATAGATGAAGCAAAGATGTCCGGTATTGGAGTGGGAATACGAGAGAGTAATGGAGCTGTTTTGGCTTCTTTCTCACAAAAAATCCCTCCAACATACAAGGCTGAAGAGATTGAGGCACTGGCAGCCCTCAATGCATTGTCATTTGCATTTGAGTTGGGATTTTGTAGTACTATCCTTAAAGGTGATTCTCTTGGACTGACTCAAACTTTGAAGTCAGAAGAGCGTAGCTTATCACCAACGGGTTTGCTGACTGAAGATGCGAAAATGTTTGCTAACAGTTTTGTAAGATTGTTGTATTCTCACATTAAGAGAAACGACAATGGGGTTGCTCATAGTCTGGCTAAAAATGCGTTATGCATACCAAATTTTCAAGTATGGATGAAAGATGTCCCATCACATATTATTTCGATTTTACAATTGGATGTAGTTGAATTTCATTAATAAAATCCATCAGTTTCTTTCTCAAAAAAAAAAAAAAAGATTTAATTGAATGAAATTTATAGTAGAACACTTAAATGAATTCCAATCAAATTTAGAGGGTAAAATTTGCATTTTAGCCTTATATTTAATACACAAACATAATTATCAAATTAATTTATAATTGTGGGGCCCGTGGGCCTAGAAGTCTCGGCCCACCTCCAGGCTGGCCCAAGGCCCATGCCGAGGATCGATGGCTGTCCCAGGCAGTTGTCTAGGGGCTTTTAGCCCTCTGGGCCACGCCGAGGACGACCCTTTCCTCGGCATACCTATCCTAATCCCAGGTGGGGGACAAGCCCAGTATAGGCGGTCACATCCACACTCAATGCATCTACCTAACTCCCCTGACAATCTTAATGACTGAGAGGACTCCTGAACGGCGGAACCTTGGGTGCTGCGACCCACAATAAGGTGGGGAACGTGGCTGATGGGACAGGTCTTTAAGCAGTAGTCTAGATGATCGACAGTTGGAAGGCTAGGATTGACCAAAGAGGGTATATAATGCAAGGCGCCCTTCAGAATGGGGGGCTCCTCGGCCGTCCGAGGAGCAACCCCCACGCTGAAAAGAACAAGGCAAAGCCCTGAATAGGGGAGAACGCTTCCGGCGAGCCGGTGGCAAGCCTGTTAGCGCCAAACCCTACGTCCCACTCTCTAAACAAATGTATTGTTGGGGGATCAACGACAAAACGAGCCCCTACAATAATAAATGTTTATAATAAAATGTTTATAATTACTAAATTTCATATTTTAAAAAATAAAATAAAGAAGCAAAATTGTATTATCATATTATGAATTGATAAAACTTTCTTAGGGCTATCAATGAACCAAGCAGTTTATGAATAAATTGAGCTCAACTCAAGAAAAAGCTTGTTCATGTTCGTTTGTTTAGAAAACAAGCAAAGTTCAAATCTTTAGTTTAGGCTCAATTATTAAACGAGTTGAGCTCAAACATAATAATATTTTTGTGAACAAGTTCGTGAACATGAAGACATGATTTAAATATATATAATATTATATTTTTACATATATAATTGTCTAAAAATATATTTATATAGACTTGAAATTGAATTATATAAGTTTGTCAATAAGTTCATATGATATTAAATTATTATTTATAGCTTATTGATGATAAACAATCTACTAGTAGTAAAAATTCATAAAATTGTAAAGAGGTAAAACATTTTAGTCATTGTTTCACAATATATATGAAAAAAATAAGTTAATCAAGTAGCTTGTAAACAAACTTGAATTTAATCGACAAGAAAATGAACCAAATTTGAACATAAAATCTTATTAGCCTCTAAGCACGTGCGTTGTGAATACTCAAAGGCTCTTCTATTTATTTATTTTTATTTTTTTTTAATAAATGTTAATAATTTGCATCTATTATAATTTGGATATATATATATATATATATATATTTCAAACAAATAAAAAGGATAAATTTTAGAGATAAGCAACAACTGTAATTTCTTTAAAAATAAGATAAATGTGATGGAAAGAAAACTAAATTTTAGGAGAACTCTTGGTGTAAGGGCCGGACTTGAACTTGGGGCCCACTGCATGAATAGATTCAAGCCCAAAGAGCCTAAAGACAATAAATTTGTAGAGAGTGGATTGAAAAATACTGGGCTTCGGTAAATCAAGCAAACATTGGAATGAGTTCAGATAATTAGAGAATGAAAAGAAATATGGTGTATTGAAGGAAAATAGTTCTCGGCAGAGTCCGAGGAGCACTATTCTTGTATATTATTCCCAAGTCAGGTTACAAGTATGATTTCTCGATTTTACAATGTTTTTCTTCTCCTTTTCTTCCCTTGTTGCTTCCCCTTCCTTTTATATCATCCTCTTCCCCTCTTTCCCCTTCACACGTGCATGCTAGATAGTTCTTGTGGATACTTGTCCCATCATTCCTTTCCATTAGTCTTGATGTTGTAGCTGAGCATCCACAGCAGGTGTGGCAAATGTGTCAAATGCTAAATATTTGGCACATTTGCCACACCAAACACAAAAATGGAGCATTATGAGATGTGCCAAATCTCAAAACTTATACCACATGTCTACAGTACCGTTGCAAATTTGCAACGGTACGGACAGATGTGGTAAAAATAAAAATTGTTTTATATTCACTTTTCTCTCTCCTCTCTCTTCATTTTTTCTTCTCTTCTCTCTCACTCTCTGGTTCCCTCTCTCTTCTCTCTCTCACTCTCTGGTTCTCTGGTTCCCTCTCTCTTCGATCTCACTCTTCGGTTCCCTCTCTCTTCGACCAGTCCGGCAGCGACAACGGCGTGCTCCGACGACGATCTCACCCACACTCACACCCACGACGACGGCGTAGCTCGATCTCACCCACGCTCCAGCCACGACGGCGTAGCTCCAACGACGATCTCACCCACGCTCGATCTCACCCACGCTCAGCCACGCTCGATCTCGCCAATCTCACCCCGAGGCCGCCGTCGATCTCACCCTCTTCCCTCTCCTCTCTGTCCGCCTTTCACTCTGCCTCTCTCTGGTTGTGGTTTTTTTTTTTTTTTTTTTTTGGCTGCAATTTGGGTTGATCTGATGGTGGTGGTGGGCTGTGGGCTATGGGCGGTGACAGTGGCAATGGTGGTGGGCTGTGGGGGTGATGGCCGGTGGTGGTTTTTTTTTTTTTTTTTTTTCCTGGTGATTGTGGCGGCAACAATTTTTCTGGTTGTGGTTGTAGTTGTTGTTGCAGTTCTGGTTTTTCTGGTTTGCGGTGGTGGTTGATGAGGACGATGATGATGGGGAGAGGAATTTAATATATAATTTTAATATGTAGGAAATATTATTTTAATGTATAGAATTGAAGTATAAAACATCTGATAAATGCGATGTTGTAAAATGATGTAGTAAAATAATAAAGTAAGGTTTTAGTGTGGCAAAATGGCATAATTTTTGCCACATCTGATATGGATGCTCTAAGGCTGTAACTTACTGTTCAGGTATTAACTCCACATTAATGCAGCTAGGGTGTTAGCTGCAATGCATTTAATGCGGAGGTAGTAGCTTTCCTCCTTAGATATTTTAGGACATTGCCCTTTTCATCACTTTTTCGATGCATATCAACACCGATGAAACTTCTTAAAACTTCATCACGAGTGGATAACAAACTTTTTTGGACATTGGCATTGGTTATCCGAGGAAAAATTTATCCTCGGCCTATCCCTTGAGCCATTATGGTCAAAGCTAAACTTTGTTTACTAATACAGCCTTTGCTAAATAAGATTTCTCATCCTCGGACAACCCCTTGTCCTTGGATTGGGCCGCAGACTAGTAACATGAACAAACGATGGGCTTCTAAGCCCAATATCCCTGCACTTGGGCTTTTTTTTTTTTTTTTTTTAAATTTGGGGTGTTTTACTTTTATTTAGATGAAAAATGAATAAAAAATGCTAAATTTTAGGGAATAAAAAGATGACTGTGAGGGGAAAAAAATCTTAAATTTTAGGAGTTCTCATTTTAAATTCAAAATAAAATTTGTTATTTGACATTTATGACCATATTTATTAGAGAAGTCACTCTTCATTAATGAGGGTATTTTTAAACCATATAAAAGTTCAGTTTAAAAAGTGAAATCTTCTTATATATATTATAAATTTGGGGATGATCTTGAACTCGACTCGTGTTAAAAAAAAAAATTAAATGAACGAATTTAAACTTTAAATATTCAACTTAGCTTTACCACCCTAAACTTTCTTCTTCTTCTTTTTTTTTTCTTTTGGGGATAATAAAAGCATCAACTCTTTGGGTGGCCCCAAGACTGGAGGAGTTTCAAACTTAAAACCTCATAAATGGATGAATATCTCATGAATTAATGAATATCACTAAGTTTTAGGAATCCTTCCTAAACTTTCCGGTTGCCGACTAGTCAATTTATAACATTGATTCTTTCTGGAAATAGAATTTTATAATATTGATAAATAGGAGTAAATAGGTTTCCATTAACGAAACAAAAAATTAAATAGATTTGACTGTAAAAAAATTTATAATTAAGTATTAAATTCTTTAATTCTTTTATTTAAAAAATAGATTGATTATTCTCTTAAATAAAATAAAATTTAAAAAATTTAAAAAAAATAAATAAATAGGAGTAGGACCCGGAAATGGAGAGCTATGCTTTTGACATCATAAGCGTGTCACGAGTCAGTCACTGCACACTGACCGACGAGCCACGCTATTGATTTAGAAGTCGACAAAATAGTTAACCCATATATATATAAAAAAACAGTCTTTTCTTTTCATCATCATTATTATTATTCGACTCTCACAGTCTCACACTCACTCACTCCCAATTTTGTTGTCAATCACCAAAATTCCTTCTTTTAATTACTAATAAAGTAGTAGCAGTGTAAAAATTTTAAGGTTCGGGAAATTGGGATTTTAAGGAGAAAACAGCAGCAGCAGCAGCAGCGATGAACGTGAGCCGGCCATCGGTGCATCCGGTGGAGGCGCCGCCGCAGACGGCGCAGAACGTGCCGAGAGCGAGGATGAAGGACATACAAGGCATGCCTGGTACTTGTGGCGGCTTCGCTTTGCGTCTCTTTCAGTTCATCTTCGCCGTCATCTCTCTCCTCGTCATGGGTTCCACCTCCGATTTCGCCTCCGCCTCTGCCTTCTGGTACTTCCTTCGACTCTTTTGTTAAGTGGGTTTTGTTTGCTTTGAAGATTTGTTCTTCCTAAATTTTTTGCATGAAAGGTGTTTGAATAAATTCCTCAACCAAATTTATTATAATTGAAGTATTGAACATCAAAAAGAAGAATCTTTGAAATTATGTACGGTTTTTGTTTATTTATTGGTAAGTGAAATAGGGTCCATGCCGATTGTGTAGAGGTTGGATTCAAAAATGGGTTTCTTTTATGTATTGTACTCATTCTAGTAGAGATATTTAAGACCCCTATTCTTTTCTACCATTTCTGGATGTTGAATTTACTATATAGTAGTTCCTGTATACACTATTTGTAACATAAATTACATGTACAGTTAGAAAAAATGTTAGGGTGGGGTTCAAGGTGTTAGCCTAGTGGTACTAGCACCCTCTGTGGTGCCCCGTGCCTAAGGTTCGAAACCCCACCTCTCCTTCCCCACTAAAAAGGGAAGAAGGAAAGAAAAATGACGGGCGTCAAGATGTTTGTGGGAGCAGGGCTTGCTTGTTGGCACTTGATTGACATTGATGAGACCAAAACAATAATTTTTCCAATTCAGAATTTTTTTTTTTTTTTTTTTTCAATTAAGTTCTCTATAGAAGGTTGAGTTTAATGTTCTTCTTTGTATCATATGTGAATCATTTACATCTTTGTAGATGATGGATAACTGGTAGTTTATATCATCAACATTTAGCATAAGTAGCATATCTTAATAATTTAGCATGACTGAGTCCACCGTGTGATCTGCCACTGTGGACCATTTGCTAGACTAAGTGCATCTTGGAATGCTGGTTTATCACTAAATTGGTATATAAAAAAAAGCCTTGAATTGAAACTTAGAGCTGAAACATTTTGAAAGAACATAGAGTTAATTCCATAACATGATCACCATTTTAAACTTGGATTTTACTAACGTATGCCCTTAGACCATTTTAGGAAACTTTTTATGGAAAAATGAAAAAGTTACTAACTTTTTTTTAATTTCCCATAAAATGTTTCCAAAAAGGATGAGTAATTTATGCCCTAAGGTGCTCTCTCTCTCATCAAAGATAGGTGGAGACTGGTCAATGAAGGGGAAAATTTGTAGTTCTGACAGATAATATTTTTATAACTTAGAGCATTCCCATTAAGGATGCTAAAAGGGCTATATGCTAAATTTTAGCATCAAAACACCAAAAAAGCAACTCCATCAAAGCTTTCAAATTGTAAAGTTTTTGGCATACTGCTACAGTGGGCTTGTATTAATACAAGCTCACTGTAGCTTGAATTGTAAAAAAAAAGTAGTTTTTTATTCACGTTGGCTGAGGTGGTTGGCTGGGTGTTTGTGTTAAGTTATTTTATTATTATTTTAATGAGTAGTTTATATTATTTAAATGAAATGGTAAAAAATATAGAAGGTTTGATGTTTGATGAATCTTAAAGTGAGATGGTATAATGAATAAAGTAGGTTTTTGAAGTGTTAAATGCTAAAAATTTTAGAATGCTTGATGAGAATGCTCTTACAAGTGGATGATACAATATTTGCGTCTAGTCAGCCCTCTTTGACTTTTTGTCTCCAACCTGTTGAAAGTCAATACTAACCAAGCCCCTGGTCCAACTTGTTGACCTATTATCTTCGTAAATTGTAATTTGAACTTTTTAGTCAATCCCATTATTAGTTAGAAAGCCTTCAGATGAGTGTGTGCTTTTGACATTTACTACCTGTTGAACCTACGTACTATTTCCCCTGGTTTACCATTCCCACCGACGTGGCAAACAGGTCAGAGAAATTACAGCACAACTTTTTGTGGGTAGTTTGGGCAATGAGTTCAAATACCATTTGGTGGTGTGGGATACAGTTTACTCTCCTGTTGCCAATGGAGGTTTGGGTGTAAAGAAGTTGGGGACCTTTAATCAAGCTTTAGTGGGAAAATGGTCATGGCGCTTTGGGACAGATGACACATTTATGGAGATAGGTAATAGCTATGAAGTATGGTGAAAAATGGTGGGGATGGATTTCAGAACCTGATAGAGGAACCCGTGGTTGTAGCCTTTGGAAAAGTATTTGAGCAGGATGGGACAGACTTAGAAGTTATTTGTCATTTGATGTAGGTGATGGTAATTGTGTACAGTTTTGGTATGACCATTGATGTGGGAATCACCCCTTTGAAGGAGTTCTTCCCCTCTGCTTCAGCCCATTTTTTGTAGCACTTGGTGGCTGGGAGGAGGAATGCAGGGCTATTTGTATTTTCAACAGTTTTGGTGAACGGTCCAGTAATGCCGAATGCTCCACATGGAAAATGGCCACGGAGGTGTCAACGTATGGAGAGATAGGGATTGTTGTCTTTGGTAGTGATACTGTCAGAGTTGCTTGTATGTTCATCAGATAGTAATGCATCTACTCACTCATTGTTGGTTAGTCAGATAAATGGGGAGGAACAAGCTGGGATGTTAAATTTCATAGAGACTTTAATGATTTGGAATTGGAGTCAGTAAGTTCCTTCCTAAATTTTTTTAACTCAAATATTCATATGAGAGAGGGTTGTGATAGATTGATGTTTGTTCATTCTTTGCTGTCTTACGTGATCCTAGTGCAGTTTCTTTCCCTTGGAAGAGTATTTGGTCTGTTAAGGCTCAAAGAAGGGTTTCCATTTTTGAATGGACAGTAACTTGGGGAAAGATACTTACTTGTGACAATCTCATGAAGAGAGGTTGTACTTTAGAGGGTTGGTGTTGTATGTGCTGGTATAGCGGAGAGGTAGTGGATCGTCTATTGATGCGTTGCATTGTAACTCACTTTTTGTGGAGTTATGTTTTTGGATCTTTTGAAATTCAATGGGGGTTACCAATGATGGTCATGGATATCTTGTTTGGTTGGACTTGGAGGAATTGGTTTGGGAAACATTCTTTGGATATTTGGAATCTAGTCCCTTTTATGCTTGGTGTGGGCTTTACGGAGGGAATGAAATTGTTGTTCTTTTGAAGATGCAGAAAGTTTGGTGTCTCAATTGCAAACAGTATTGAGTAGAGTATTGTTTGACTAGTCCCATGCTTGGGGCTTTAGTTTTACCAACGGTAATTCTTTTGTTGATTTTGAAGAGTTGCTATACTTCTGCACCTAATAACTTATTTTTTGTAATTCTTTAGACTTCTTTGTATTCTTCATTAAGTATTCTTTTTTTGATAAAATATCATTACTTATCAAAAAATAAAATACTGTCCGTTGAAGTCAATATTTAGTTTTTTTTAGTACAACAATTGCACATCATGGGCGCCTACTTGTTCTATGTGATCCCTGTTTAGATTATTTTGTCAATAATTATCTAAGCATAGACTTTGAGCTCATCTTTTTATTACATAGCTCTTTACCTTTGTGGGTGAAAAAGTCCAGTTGCATTGTGTATTTCTGCTGTTCTGAAGTTGTTTACCTTGCTCACCAAATGATTGGTATTAGTTATTGATTGTGAATGTAAATATATTGAACCATTTAAATGATTATGTAAGTTAGTTTGTATGTAAGATTAATAGTTCATTGTTTTTCTTTTAAAAGTAGATAAATTTGAATAATGAGAACTCTTCATGCTTTTTCCTGTGTCAGCTACCTTGTTGTTGCTGTTAGCTTGCAAAGTTTGTGGAGCTTTTCTCTGGCAGTTGTTGATTTATATGCCATTTTGGTGAGACGAAACTTACGGAACTGCAGAGTTGTCAGTTTCTTCACCATTGGTGATGGGGTAAGAAAACTGTTGGAATTGGTTGCTGATTAGGTGCCATGCAAATTCTGGTTAATCACTAGGAAAGTGGCTTGTAGCTGTAGGTTGTTTCTTGTCATTAATCTGTTGAATGAGTTGATAATGTGAATTAGTAATCAGCTGAAAGTCTAATAAGTGTTTCTTATAAACTCAGTTTTTTGCTTTTAGTTTTTATGTACAGTTTTTTAAAACCTCATTTTTTCAAAGTATAAGTATATTTTAACACATTTTTAGTAAAAAGTTTTCAGCAAAAAACAAAATAAGTTGTTCCCAAACAAACAGGAGCTTCTTGTGGAGGAATAATTTTCCATTGCTAATTGATCTCCTTTTTTTTTTTTCTTTTTTTTTTTTTCGAGTAATTCTTGATGATTGGTGGATACTGAAATTCTACATTTCTAAGAGCAATTACTATTGCTAGTCTTGTTCTTTAATCAATACTGTATTGATGTGTGATTACTGTAATATCAATGGTGTGGAAAGTAAGATTGGTGCATTATGGAAGCATGAAGATTTTGTTTAAGACCCAATTGAGTCCATCTCCAGCTTACAAGATGCTTTTTTTGTTATTGTGCAGATCACATCCACTCTTACATTTGCTGCTGCATGTGCATCTGCGGGCATAACAGTACTCATTGGCAATGATCTTAATAAATGTGCCATAAACCATTGCACAAGGTTTGAGACTGCTACAGCTATGGCTTTTATGAGCTGGTTTTCCGTTGCACCTTCCTTTCTACTGAATTTTTGGTCGTTGGCTTCCCGGTGAAATTTTGGCAAAAAATCCGTAGTCAGCAAATGCTTTTGTGCTATCCTTGCTGGGTTTTTATTTTTAAATTTCTTTTTGCATTTATAGTACACCATGTTTGGAGAACTGATTTCTCATACTTTGTATATAGATAAATTATGCTAAACTTTTAAGGAAGGGAAAAAAAGTATTTTAAATGCATTGCATTTCACTCTTTGCAAGTTACATGTGTTTGTGTGTCAGTCTATGTGCTCTGAAAACAACCAGCCTGCTTTACCATTCATAATCATATATAACTTTCGCTAAATTCCAATCATCATCATCAACCCAACAATCTCCAAAGTTCTTGTCATGTTTTTTTTAGAGGTAGGTTGGTTCTATCATTTGCTTATAACACATAATCGAATCCTCAAAAGTTCATTCAAAGGTCAGGGTTTTCATGAAAAACAATACCAATTCCCAAGTGCAGTTTTCGTGAGCAATTCCAAAGTAGCTTTTAAGATTGCGTACTCCCTTTACAGTTACAGAGGTCGGTGAGTGTATGCCCTTTTGTGATATAACGTTTTTAAGGAGTGAAATTATTAAATTAATGATGCTATGCATCTAATTAGTTTATAGGTCCTCTTAATAGGAGTAATGTTACTGTCACAAATTATCTTATAATATTTTTACAAACTATTGATTTAGTTAGCTTCTTATTGGTTTTCATTTAGGCTCACTATTAACATCACTTTTTCATTTATCAATAACCACTCATCACATAAGCAGTTTGTAAAAAATTTTGTAAAAAAGTTTATATCTCTAGCATTACTCCTCTTAATAGATGTCTTTAGAATATTTGTTAATGAACTATTTTAAAAAAGTTTTGATATAATGAAAAAATATAAAAAACTATCAATCGTTTTTTTCCTTTTACTATAAAAGGTTTCTATTTATATATATATATATATATATATGTAAGATAGAAATTCTATTCTAACTTAATTTAAGTGTATATGTGTGTGAAGTTTCTTCCTGAAAACTTGTACCCGGCTCTTATCCCTCACACTTCACAAGCACTTGTGGAGTAATCATCGCTCCCTCCTGAAAACTTGAACCCCGGCTCTTATCTCCCACATCCTACAAGCACTTATACTTTTGAAGTGATCATCGCACCAAAGAAGTGCGATAGTCTATTTTAAACTAATGTTCTTAGGACATCTGTTAACTTTTCCTTAGTTTATAGTTTTGTTCATTTTTCCCTTAGTTTATAGTTTAATTAGGGATTATATTTTTCATAGAGTTAAGGTTTCATGCAAGATCTGTGAAAGAAGACAAATTGACAACTTATAAGCATTTAAATTTTCCTTCATATTATATGTAAACATGGTTCACGAAGCACATGTTTTTTGGTTTTCTTTCGGTGCCAGTACTTTGACCAAAAAAAGGGCGTCAAGCATCTTGCAACCCAACAAAAATGATCGGAGGAATCTCGTGTCATATTCATATTTGTAAGAGCTGTTATGTATGTTAGTTATGCGTCGGTTGCTTTTGAATCAAAATAGAACCAAAAACAAAGGCTACATTAACAGTTTTGAGAAATATCACCTGGCCCATGGTATCCTATAAGTGGGATTTCGAGAGCAATGGGTGCTATGAAAAAAGAGATTCATTTGAGTAAAACCTTAGCTATAATCAAGATCATATGTAGATTAAAAGAAAAAAAAATTCAATATATAATTGGGTCCCGATAATATGTTGCTCTTAGAGTATTTGTTAACGAACTATTTTTAAATTTTTTTGAGATCACTCTTATGTTATAAAAATTAAAATTAAAAAAAAAAAAACTGTAAAAAAAATCAGTTACTTTTTTTCTTTCCAATAAAAAGCTTCAAAAAATATTTTCTAAAATATGTTAGCGAAACTCTTTTATCAAAACCAAAATTATAATTAAGTAATAAAATAATTAAACCTATTTTGTATTTCTTAATTAGTTTGGTGATTGACTTTTAATTGGAGCAATATTTTGAATATTTTGATTAGTTTTGTAGTAAAGTTTCACTCATAATAAAATGTCAATAATAAAGATAATACACAAAATCGCTATATGGATTATTGGTAAAACCAGAGAACCCTTGAAGTTTTGAATGCAACACTTAAGTAACATCCTGATGATATTGTTTCAAATGTAAACCAACATGCATCCATTAAAATGAGCATGAGTTATTCATGTGATAATTTGTATCCATATTTAGAGTTTTATTTTTACATAAAAAAAACACACACACACACGCGCACAAAGGGGTTTTCTATCACACTTAAATGCCCCAAAGGTATTAGATATTATATAATTAAACAATTCATATATAAAACAATACAACAAGGGAGTTCTATGTGTTTAGGGAAACCAATAATTTAGAAAATCTTTAATTGAGCTCTAAGGCGCTTGGCACTAGAATAGTACTTTTAAGCTTCTTTAATCAATGACAATAGAATTTCACTTAACAAAGGGAGCATTAATTTATTGCAATCACAATGTACATGACAAACTTTTCCTTTATTATATTGTATATAATTTGGCTTTCTTCATAATAATGGTGCAACTTTTTTTGTTTTGTTTTTGTTTCTGCTAACTTAGCAAACTTCCAATAACCCTTTATCTAAAGATAAAATTGGGTGAAAAAGGAAACTAGAAAGGAAAGGGACCTGATTGAACCTTCACTTTATATTTTTTTTGTCACTTATTCCTCCAATTCTTTTATGGTGGTAGGTAATATAGGAAGTAGTATGTAACAATGTTAATGAAAGTTTAGATTCCTATTATTTGGCAAGGATTTTACTCTCTTCTTATTGGCACTCTTAAAGCTCTCTCTCTCTCTCTCTCTCTCTCTCTCTCTCTCTCTCCATTAAGAGAAGGCTTTGATGGAATTCATCATCACGAGGATAATGTTTTGAACGCGTAAGGTTGAAGATATATAGGAGCGCGTAAGGTTGAAGAGATATAGGAGGGTAAGATAACGGTCTTTCATCTTCTTTCTATATGGAGGGTGGTTGGTAACGGTTATATACATAAGATTTCTTGAAGTACTTTAGACTTTCATTGTCTATATATAACATATCAAGCTTCCCTCTAATCTTCAACAATTTGTCCCACACAGAGAGAGAGAGAGAGAGAGAGAGATTTGATAATGTCCAACCACAATATTGAAGAGGAGAGAAGGCTCTATCGGTGTGCAGTTAAATATGAAAAGATGGTAAAACAGGTAATAATTTGATGTCTTTTATAGAATACACTTGTGAAAATTAAGGTAAATAGGAGTGTAGAGTATAACATCATATTCTCTCTTCTCTCATGAATGACGGGTTGACTCATCAATGGGTTGCCTCATCGATGAGTTGTCTCGCTAATTAAATTTATGGTAGAATATGAAGTACCATGTTCCTATCCTGAATAATTTTCCCATAAACATATTCTTGACTCATAAGGCAATGTTTTTAAGTGGGTATGTATGTGCATTTCAGTGCATGAAATTGGAATAAATAATAAATGCTTCATCTTTCATGCAAAGGCAGCTCATTAAGATCAAAATAATCTGGTTAGGTTTGTTTGTTTTCTCTTTTTCAGTTTGACGAGCTCATTGGAATCATGAACACTACTAAGACCAGACCCCCGAAGCGACAAAGGGTATTAATATCCTCCCTAAGATCTTTTAATTAAGACCATTAGTTTCATACATTTATTCTTTTTCTTTTTCTAGCTTTTTTTGACTTATGTAAAACTTTAAACAATCAGAAGATCATATTTTTGAAGAAAAAAAAAAAAAACACTTTAAGGGTGCTTGCATGCTGGTCTTACTAGCAGAAAAATGGCACTCTTTGTGAAAGAACTGAAACAATTAAAATAAGCCATTTAACAAGGGGGTCATGGCTTCCTGAAATTTTTATTTATTTTTTATTTTTTATTTTTTATTAGTATGCAATATTTAGATTCAAAAATTTATATTTGACCACCAAAAATAACAACTAGCTATTGCAATTTGAAAGTTGACCCAAAATATCAAAAAAATAAAAAAGTCATTTGACCTATATATAGATCATAAATGATTGTAAAGAAAAAAAAAAATTGTTTATATTTTGTTAATATAAAATATTCGTTAGTTTTATTTTTTATATATTAATTTAATTTTAAATTTGAATTTTTTATTTTTTATTTATGAGTAGTAATTTAAAAAAAAAAATGTTTTGGCCACCAAAAAAATCATGATTTGTAAATGTTCTGATACGCATGTTAGGGAAATGTCTAAATGTGTAAGAAGTAAGATTATATCAGCTTTATTATTTTATTATTACCATTTCATTTTTTATGTGGTTTCATCAATAATTTAATGACTTTTCCACAGGGTTCAAAAGAGAACAGTTCTAGTAGTACTGCTGCCCCAGCTGCCTCCTCAAGCCAGCAACCTGAAAACAATGAAGTTTTCGTGCAGACTATAACAAGATTCCTCCAAGAATTAAGAACAGACCCTACTGATCCTGATTCCCCAACCAATACCTCAGATTGAAAAGCAATCTCTCTATTACAAGAAAAATTACTATTTTACAAGCTAGGAGTCCAGATGATTTACATATATACATCATCTCCTCCAACCATCTAATTATTTGTAGTAATTACCATTTGCCTGAAGGGCATGGATAATTATGTGTGTATGAAGGATTAGGCTATTGCCATGATTAGCATAATAGTTATTGTATTATGAAAGAAGATAAAGAATTATCATTTAGGATTTCAAGAGACCCCAATAGTATTATGTTGCATTTGCTTGCTTAAATAGCCTTCCTCTCCATCTTTTTCTTTTATCTGCTCATCTGGACTTGAATAATTTTTCTGGACAAACACTCACAGGATTAATCGTCACCAAGTTTTGCCGGTTAATTAATCGTCACCAAGCTTGTATTAAAGACGCATTGTTCATCTATTTTTGCTCTAAATAATGAATATATAGATCTTAATATGGTGTATTTTTGTAGCATGTTAAGAGTTTATATAAACAGGATTTAAAATAAAAAGAAACATAGAATTTTACAAGTATACTTTTCACTTTTTATTTGTCTTTTAAAAGATGAATAAATAGGTATTTTCACCCCAAAAAAAAAAAATCTTTTTTAAGAGGAATGCTTAAAATGGAATGGATTGGTTATAAGGGAATGTCCATCTCATTCCATCTTATTAAACTCCTAGCCTTCATTTGAGAATTCATAAGGGAATGAAATGAAACGATCATAAAGGAATAGAAAAGAATTGAATATATTTAAGCCTTCATTTGGGAGTTCATAAGATAATAGAACGGAATGATCATCAAGGAATGGAAATGATTGGAATTAATTTAAGTAAGAGAAATGAATGTAAAAAATAGAAATGAAATATAATTAAATAATCTTGTTTAGATGTTTTAAAATAAATGAATGGAAAAAAATGGAATGCAAGTAACATTGTTGGAGCCGACATTAGAAAAAATGAAATAAAATTATTTTATAACAACATTACTCTTTACACCCCTCAATTTATAGAACATAAAAATTGATTCTGGTTTAGACTCGATGTGAACAATGTTGTTGCTTGTTTTTTGCTTTCAAAATTGTTATACTATATAAAACAAGCAGAAATGGGCGTGGGATCAATTGGTATTGAAAATTGGAATTCTATCAAAGCACAACACATATACTAGCACCTACTTACTTTTCAAAAGTCAATATATCAATGAAATTGAAAGACTCACGGGGTTTGATGGAGAAATCACCGGTAAGAGAATAGTAGTTGCGTGAGCAACATAGTGCAAAAAGAGCAAGAATGATAGCTTATATTTGTATGTCTGGTTGAGAAAAAAAAAGTGTCATTTTGTGTAAAAAGGGCTAAAGATTGAAAGGGTATTTTTTAAGAGTTTTAATAAAATTTTCATTAAACCTAAATTCAATTCCTCCCAATTTTGAGAGGAATGAAAATTTGAGGTTTTGAGAGTAATAGAGAGGAATGAATGTTCACAATTACTCATTCCATTCCCTCCTACTTATTAAAGTCCCAAACAAGGAAAGAAATAAATATTCTTAAATTATTCTTTTTATTCCTTTCCATTCCATTCAATTTCCTCATTCCAAACAAGCTGTTAAATAAAACTATAAAAGAATAGACGGAATTTCTCTATGTGATCCTTTTTAATATCATTCATTTCACTCCTTCCAAACAAACAGTTAAGATTCTGTCATACAGCTTAACTGTGACACACCAAGCACACAGTTGGAAGCATGCGAATTGCAAAACATCAAAACATGTGTCGCTGCAAGGCTAGGGTCTCCAAACACTCTTAATTTCCCAGGTTGGACTGGTAAAAAGTAATCTATGTTCTAGAAGAGATAGCAAGACTCTAACCTTGTGCAGAGAACCAACCCTTGTGTGGAAAGAGGGCATAATACATCAAATACACTATGAAAAATTTACCTTTTTTGTTAGTAACATAAAGGATCATGTTGGGAATTGCACTAAACAAGTGTTTTCCTCAATCATAAAGTTTGCATACAATAAGAGAATATCTGATCTAAATATAATGTAATTAGTATCACTAAACTCAAGCAAAGTGACTAAAAGGAACTTCAGTGAAGGACCAAGCCCTTTATGTTAAAAAATAAAAATAATAATAATAATAATGCTTTCCACCATGTGATATATATAACAGAACTTGAGGACTTGGCTTGGGTCAAATGGCTCCAATGCACTGGACCTGTTGCGATGGCAACACATGACCATAGTGAACACATGTCATCATCAACGGGCCCAACACTCTGGAACCATTGGATCCAATCTTTGCCCATAACTCAGAAACCCTTTCTGAAGCTAGAGATGTATGTGAGACAAGGAAGTCTTGAATGAAAACCAAATTTTCTGTCCTATTACATGGCTAGCAGCCTAGCAACATTTTGCTAAGGACTAAAGTACACGAGTCTCTCTTTATTATTCCAAGTGTAGCAGGGGGGAAAAACATGAAAACACATGCAAAACATTTTGAAACAGAAATCTATAGATTCACCGGCCTATACATCTAAAAGTTGGTGATGATGACTCTTACTGACATACAAAATTTACTCTTTCACAACCAAACAAATCTCTTGCCCAAAATTCAAGAAGATCTGTCAACAAAGATTTTCCTCCTACAAAACAATTTACATAGAAGGTTGAAATTCGGAGACCAACCCAAACCTTCCCTCAGTAATACGGAAAGGAGAAAAATAAGAACATCAGGGTTGGCATTATTTCAACAACTCATAGTTGAAATATCTGCTTACTAAGCATTCTACATGATAGCTGAGAAGGAACCATATATATCACCGAAGATATATTCCCGTGCTTGAATAACGGACAAGAGAGCTAAAAACTTGCACTCTGAAAGATTCGCTCAGAAAGTACTGCTTCCCTCACAGACATGCTAATGACACATGAAGGTAAAGCTTAATATGCAGAAATCTCGTTTACCCAATGTCAAATTTATGGTGATCAATTAATCTAATGCAAGTTGCACTTCAGCTTGGCATCCTCAAGCTCCTGTTTTAAGGCTTCCACCCTATCAAGCAAGGCTGTATTTTCCTGGTAATGTTTGAATTTGTAAGAAAAAGAAGAGAAAAATCAAGCTGAATGTAACTTTTAAGTTATTCTTACTACCCTGGAATTCCATGGTCCTCCATAAATACAGAGGTGAAAACACTTTTTTAAAGGTTTGGAAAGAAAAAGAAATTCTACTGGCCTTTTTGAAGAAATATCAATGATTGCTTTCAAGACAATTTCAGAAGTATATAATAAAAGTTCGATTTAACTAAAGCACTGTATTAAATACTAATGTGCAAACAACTCTCAGCTTAGTTGTCACTAAGCTGTTGAATTTGGGTGACTCACATCATGCGGAAACTGAATGCATCGTAAAGAATGCCAACAAGAACATTGAGGGAAAGAAAAAGGAAAGTACATGAGAAATCATGATAATATGAAGTAAAGAGTCACCTTTTGTACCATTGCCAATTTCTGGTTAATGCTGGGAGCATCTTCCCCCTTGTTCTCGAGAGACTCCTTAATCTGTCAAGGAGATCCATAATTATTCAAACCAGAGGAAGAGAGACTGTTAAACCTCAGGTATACTTCTAAAAAGGAAGAGAAGGAAGAAATAGAAAATTAGAGAAGAATCATAATTGTAATGCGTATACATTACTGGAATCTGAAAAAAGCAACTGGCAAATGAGTAGTTGCCATTGTGTCAACTAGCCCAACTGCTGTATATTGATACATCTAAATGATGGTTCCAAAGCATCCAGTCCACCATGCCATTATTCACACAACAATCTCTTAATTAGCCAACCGTCAAGGGGTAGAACAATCATCTGGAATCACACCTTATAAAGCGAAGGTCAATAGTTTAAATTTCCCATTTCCCCTCTCCTTGAGCCCAAACTCAATCGTTTAAAAATCTAACAAGCCCTTTTTCAGGTACCATGGAGGAAATGTCCCGATAGATTTTTCGGTTGGGAGGTGGAGGGGAGCATTAGCAGAGGTCCATGGCATGGATGAAATTTTGATAGGTAGTATAGGTGCAAGGGTGATCGGAGAGTGTATCCACACAATGAGACCATGGACGAATCACGAATGCATTGCATACAAGTTTCTAGCATATGAACTTCCTAAATTAGGCCCAATCCCATTTACAGTCATTAAGCCACATCACAATGACAAGAGACAAAAATCATGTTTTGGTTTCCCCAAAATGGTTAATTCAATGTAGGATTATAGCTCAAATGTCATACTCCATTTTTGCTCAGGCATCCATATATAAGACTGCAATAAGCATGCAAGGTAACGAACTCAGCCTACAATTCCATCCAAGTTTGAATTCACAACAGCACAAGTATTACAAATTCAGGTTAATCACAGTAGGTTAAAACATATAACATGAAACAATAAATGAAATAAAACTTTGCCAGTTTATCTCTATGGAAACATCTATGCAGGATATAAATTGATACAAATTCTTTTGTTCCTTTGTGTAATAAAATTGAGTTCTTACCTATCAAAAACAAAAGGATATGAATTGATACAAACAAAAATATATAGTTATAGCTACAAAGGTACATTATACATATCTTGCAATTAATTCAATTCACAAAATCCTTTGATACATGAGCTATGAATCTATCATATAAAAAACCCCAATAATTCCAAAGCACAAACACTAATCCCACAAATGAATTAAGTTATTGTATACCTCATTGAGTTCTTTGGCACAGTTGGTAGACCTCTCTACTTCCACATCATATTTCAGCCTCCACTCTGCAGACTCATCCATGGCTTCCCTGTTTGCAAGATCAAACTGTCTTCTACAAAGATTTTTAAGCACAAAAAGAAAAACCCCATGTTCAATTACACATTAAAGAAACCAAAAAGAAAGAAAGAAAGAAAGATTAGGAAGCAGAACCCAAAAAGGAAAAAAAAAGAAGGGGAAGAAAAACCTTAGGATTTCGGAGTCATCAGAAGAAAAAGAATAATCGATGGTCCAAAGCCTCAAGTAAACTGCTACTCCCAAAAACATTGCCACTGCCAAACCCACCAAGATTTTCTTTCTCTCTCCTCCCCCCATGGTCACTCTCATCACTCTCTCTCTCTCTCTCTCTCTAAAACACACACAGTGTCAGAGAAAGAGAAGGGTCTCTCTCTCTCTCTCTCTCTCTGCGCTTCGGCGAACAAAACAATAAAGGCAACTCACAATCTAACAACTACTCCTTACTTCGGGTTTCGATCTAGTGTCGCCTCGATAGATTGCTTTTGTAACAATGTTTTGTTAAGCCGAAATTCGTCTCCATATACCGCTTTCGCCTTAATAAATTAAGTTGTTCTTATTTTTGATAAGCTATTAGGTTGTTCTTAGGGTGCATTTGTATATAAGGTTAGAAAACTGTGTTTTGAGTTTAAAATAAGTCAGTTTTGGATTTTAAAAACAGTTTTTAATTTCCTAAAACTTTTAATCAAATAGATCTATAATAAAAGTCACAACCATCAAAAATAGCTTTTAATAGTTTTTATTTTCTAATTTTATTATGGGAAAAGTTAACAAGTGTCCTAAGGATATTAGTTTAATAATTATTTTTTTTCTAAAAAAATTATGGGAAAAAAATTAATTTTTTATATTTTCTATGAAAGTGGTATTAAAACTTTTTTTAAAATGACCATTAATAAAAAAATAAATAAATAAAAAAGATCCTACAGGGATGGCAAGGTGTAAAGTTGTTCTATTGATTTGCCTAAAGACAATAAATAGAGAAAAAAAAAATTTGTTCTCACCTCTATTTTAAGTTCAATTTGTTAGGATTTATATTGGCAATTTCTAATGACTTTGTAGTTTGTAATCTTAAAAGGAGTTTGTAACATTTGGGCATATGTGAAAGATAAGTTAAGTAATCTTCTCAAAAAAAAAAAAGTTCAGTAATGGAACTTATTTAAAGAAGGGTTTGGCTTATTTCCAATACTTTTTTAACTGGAATCTCCTTTTATTTTAATGAGAAACCGCCACATCATCCATTAACTAAATAAAAAGGTAGAGATTAAAACTTATTACCACTTGCCATTATATATTTAAAATAAAAAGACATGTCCAGTTTAAAAAATATTGGAAGTAAATCAAACCCATTTAAGAATGCAATCTAAAAAATCTTGCTCAAGCAAACAATAATTGAACCACAAAGTTCACTGGTCCCTCATTCCAGGTTTGCTTGAACAAAAATGTCAGACTTTGTTTTTCTAATTCCTTTAGGAAAATAATTGCACAATTTTATTACAACTTTATTTAACCTACATTTTCTTTTTTGAGAGAGTTTCAACCTATTACGTCTACTCCTGATGATAGCTTTTTATTATCAGACCAAGACATCAATAAATTTTTGGTGTAAGCGGTGATTGAACCCTAGATCTCTTATACAGCCATCAGAGACTTTACCAGTTGAGCTAACTGAAACCCACACTTTATTTAACCTACTTATAAATACAAACAAAGCACAAATCTTTATACAAAGAAGGTTGTTGTACCATTGAGCATCTTGAGAGTCTTCTTAAACATCCTTCTAGTTCTAGTTATTGGCTTTACACCCTCAAAGATATATCAAAACCAAGAACTTGAAGAACCCATGCATATTAAAACCACTAAATGCTTTGTCTTCTATTAGTGCATCCATTGATAGATTAAGGGAGTCAATTTTGGACTGAAGGTTGTTTCAATTTGATTAGAAGAGCAAAATATTTCAGTACTAGTTAATACTTCATACCGGTATACAATTTTGAGATTACCATTATTTATATATTTCTATACATATATATTTGCTTGAATTTATTTATATAAATATGAAATTATTAATTTTTATGTTTATCAACATAAAATTTAAAATTCACATATTTTATAGTCTACATATTAACCTAAGTACATTAATTAATTTATTAGCTTAAATAACATGTTAAAAAAATCAAAATTTTTAATTTTTTTTATTCTATTGGCCGAAATGCCAATAACAACCAAAATATCCAAAATATGCTCGATATAGTTGATACAACTGTACTAATACTGATTTAATGGTCAGTATGACTGGTATCGATACGGTATTGACTTCCTTGATTAAGATCCTAAAATTCCAATTTGAAGCAAACGTGTCATTTGTGAAGCAATCCATATAGAAGAAGTCCAAAGGTCTTGGAGTTATTGGGGTGAAGTCAATGAGTTGCCTATTGGGTCACGATACGTCTAATTACAAATGGTCAAATGCTATTTGAGTTTGTTTGTATACTTCTCATTTTATAGTGAATTGGCTTATAGGGTAGGTTACCCTAGAGTAATTTTTCATTTAAGAGGTTAATCTTTAAAATTTCACTATATTACCAAATCTCTACATTATTTTCTTTATCACTTTATTATTATTGTGATGAATTTGGTGTTTGTGATTGGGTTGTCTACTAGTTTTAAACAAATTTTCCATTTTCAAGCCCGCGTTAGATTTTTGACAAGACAAAATAGGCAATAGTATACCACCCATTATGATGGTAAGAACCCCCCCTCTCTTTTCCCTTATGTTTATGTTTTTGACAAGACAAAAGAGGCAATAGTATACTAGCCATTATGATGGTAAGGACCCCCTCACCCTCCCTTTTTTCCCTTATATATATTTATGTTTTACACCATGTTTGATTGCGGTGAAAAGGGAGATGAAGAAAAATTGGAGAAGAAAGGAGAGAAAAATGTGATTTTTCATTGTTTGGTTGAAATGAAAATAGAGAAAATAAAATAAGGTAGATAGAGTTTTCCACATAGACCTACTATTTTTTTTTTTCCAAAATTGGGGAGAAAAGATTAAAGAAACTAGCAATAAGAAGAAAAGTACAAAAATTATCCCACTTTTTCATCCTCCTATTTTTAATAATAAAGGACTAATAGTAATTTACTCTTTATACTTCTACTATTTTACTAAGCATGCACGATGGAAAACACAAATATTTTATATTAAGGGCCTGTTTGGTAAAAGATTTCTAGTAATGTTGTTTAAATTTTATGAAAATAGTTGTGGGTAAAAATATATATGAAAATACATGCTATGGTGTTTAAAAAACCGTTTTCATTGTTTAAACGCTATTACCAAATGAGCCTAAGTTTTAGAGAGCCTTACTATACTTTGGACTGTAGTTCTCCATTTCACACTCTTCTAATAAATATATGTAAGAAGAATCCTGTGAGGGATGATCCCAAGATATTCACACAAAAAATAAAAACATAAATCCAAGATCTCATGAATGACCTCATGGATGACTAGAACCCAAGTCCCAACTTAACTCACAACCTTGAGTAGGGTAACCAAAAATGTCCCATTTTTTTGGGGGTGGTAAAGAGTAAAAGACAATGAACTAACCCATCTCTAGGCAAATCCAGCCTGTACCATTAAAGGCTCATGTAAGACTTCTTTATAAACCAAACCAACCAAGCTGGTTCGTTACAGTGTTTACACCTTCCGAGCTTGTTTGAGCACCATTAAACCTCATTCATTAGACATTGAACTTTTATGGAGCTCCATGGATCATGACAGCAACCTGATATGGATCATGCTTAAATACTTGTACCGTACCTTATAGGACCACTGGCATGAAATAAGAAGAATCATATATATGGGTACAGCATATACTTCAAATTCTACAGGCTTAAAACTCTAACAGCCTGCCAATACCCATTGAATAAAGCCCATTGCTACAACACCCACCACAGCAGTCAACATAAGTTCAATTGTAGTTTTGAGCCACACAGACCGACCTTAATTTGCACCCACATTTCTCAGTTGACAGAGGAAGGAGACGAAGACCTTTTGAATAATGCATCTCTCCAACTTTATTGCAGTGTAACAATGTAGCAGCCTAGCTATTAATAGGTTGCTTTTTTTTTACAACAACAATGAACAACCTACAAATGCATATATCATCAACCATGAAAACTACCGTGAGGCCTTCTAGTGGTCCAAAAGCTTAAGAATTATCCTTATGAAGCAACCTAAATATTAATCAGTGTACTAATCTAAATAAACAGTGGGAAGAGAATCAAGTGGCGCCCCTTGTTTGATAATTTGTTACCACCAGATAAATTAGTTACAATGTGTTTTGGATATAACTTATTGAAATTTAATTTATCATCTATGGCCTATCAGTCAAACTCAGATATGGACAAGGTGTCTTCAAATTTATGGATTTTCTTTTCTTTCTTTCTTTCTTCCTTTCTTTTTCCCCGTAGTTTCTCCCAATGTGAAAACTTTTAGGAAAAGTCTAGATATAGATACACTGAATATGGTAAGCATATTGTTGTTGTTGAAGCTTTTTTAAAGTTTTGGCATTTCATGGAAATTGAAACGAGTCCAATCATGTATACTCCTCACCATGGAACTCCACTCACACGTGACATCCAAGCATTCTAATTAGGTCTTAATAAGGCAAGCTCCATGTTTTCTTACAGATACGTTCAATGCTTAAACTCTTTGTTATCTTTACAATTTAAAGTTTGAGAACCAAAAAGAAGTAAAAGTTAAATGAGTACTATATCTTAGCAAAAAAACGAAGAGCCCACTTTATAAATTTTAAGATTGCCAATTTCCTTGTTGAGGTTCAAAAGGGCTTAGATTGAGGGACAAGAATTTGATTCCAAGGTTTGTTCTAGCTAAACTGTACTTTTCTTACCAACCGCTAACCATTTGAGTTCACGTCACCTTGCTCATTTCCTTTGCCATTTACTTCCATCCAATATAACCCCAAAAAAATAGCTAAACACAAAAATGAAATACAACATATAAGGGGGGAAATAAAAGGGAATCGAGAAGAAAGAAGCAAAATATGGCCTTATGAAACCGTGATGATGATCATTGGGATTTAGCTTCGATCACAAAGTTAGAGTTACATGCATGAGTGATCCTCTTAATAAAACTCAAGACACTCAAAATCCACAGGAAAATAAGTAAAAAAAGGAAAATAAAAATAACAAGAAGCTTAAATTAGTCCTCCGGAAAAAGATCATAAGAGATCGAAAAGAGTGAGATTTGACCTTAATTTCTGGCCTAACAAAATACCCAACAATTCTAATCTCTCCTTAATTACTCTATTAATTGCATGAACCAAGTCCTTCACTCCTTCTCTAGCTATAGCCTCTACTAACCTTCAAACCCAACTTTCTCCCAAATTGCATTCCTCACACGGCGCAAGTCCATGCCTTTCAAAGTCCTACCTTTCCCTTCATGAACAGAAAAAGAAGCATCTCGAGTCCTTGCTAAATACTCATGAGGAGGAAACCTGTAATCTTGATCTTCATGCTCATCATCATCAACAAAATCTTCATCACTATCTCTCTTTCTATGGTCTTTATAGTCATCTTTAAGAATCTTCGACCAGTCCGGTATCTCCATAGGCAATGATGTTGATGCCACCATGGTCCTGTCCCCTATGTCCCTCTTCCTAGTCACTTTCTTAGGTTGCCGAGGGTTTGGCAATGTTTTCTTGGTCTCAAGTGGTGAGACATGATTGGAATTCCAAACATCAGCTTCATCAAACTCGAAGAGACTGTCGGAGACAACTGGGTTGTTGTCACTCTCCGAACTGGTTGATGAGTAGATGTTGTTGTAACTGGGTTTTGCATGGAAATTTTTCCAAGTTGCCATTGATGAAAACTTTGAAATGGGGTTGCAATATACTTGCAAATGTTATATGGGTTTTTGTTTGTTTGTTTTCTTTCTAGCTAGGCTGTGTTTGCTTTGTTGTCATCCTAGATTATTCAGCATTTTATAATAGTGCAACGGATAAGCTCATTTCTCTTTGCACAGAGTTCAAACAAGTAAGTTACTAAAAAGCCAAACAGAAAAATTATAGAAAGTGGGTGCCCTCATGTGTTTAGTATGAGCCCCTTTTTATTTTTTAATCAATTAATCTTTACTATCTGCTTTAAATTAAAAAGGGATCATGCCAAATCAAAAATAAATAATAAATAAATAAAAAGGGATCATGCAGTATGGGGTCCAATCCCTATAGGTTTTGGTCACATATCTATCGTTTCAATTTTATGGGATATGTCCACGAAAGAACTATAATTAAGCCAATCTCACTTCTTTCATTTTGGCCCTATACATATGATTGAGAGGCAAGTGGGAGATGTACAAATCAAATGGAGTTTTAATTGTAATTTTTTTGTGGCTTCTCTAACATAGGACTTTACGAAATTAAAAAAGGGTTTTAATTAACAAATTTAACTCTTATGTACATTATTATGTAAATACCATTTTATTAACAAATTTTTTTTTTCTTTTTCCTATAAAGAGTTTCTAAAAATATTTTATAAGTCAACTCTTAAAGATATTTGTTAATTTTTCCTTAAGTTAAAAACAAATAAAAATAGAAAAAGAAAAGGTGGAGTGCAAAATTGATTGGTTAAATTACAATGAACTATAGAATAAAAAAAAACAAAAAACAAAAAAAAAAATCCCACTAATATACAAACTAAATTGACACAAAAACATAATAAGTGCAAAACTAAAAAAATTGATTATACCAACCCAAAAGTCCCATGAAAATCTGAAGAAGTGGTTTATAAAAATCTCAAAATTTTTCTCCAAAAAAAAAATTGTCAAAGTAAAATCCCTAAAATACCCTTCGAATGACACGCGTATGATGTTTTGTCGATTTTCAACTAACGCTGTGTTTGGTTCCCGTAAAATATTTTCCGGAAAATAGATATTTTCCGGAAATGCTATTTTCCGAAAAAGGAAAATATTTTTAAGTGTTTGGTTGTATTATGAAAATTTTTGTAGAAAATATTTTCATGTGTTTGGTTCTATTCTGAAAATACTATTTTCCTACAAATTTTTCACATTTTCTCAGCTATTTTCTCAGCATCCAAACAAATTTTATTGCAGAAAATTTCAAAATTACAGCCAAATCTCAATCCACAGCCAAATTTTATGACAGAAAATGAAATAATTACAGCCAAATTTTTCTCAGCCAAATCACACCACCACAACAACAACAAAAATAAAAAATCACACAAGAATCAAGCGGGTCGAAGGTCGAAGGTCGAAGATTGAAGATCGGTGGGTCGAAGGCGAGAACGCGTGGCGGAGGCGAGATCGAAGGCGAGATCGATCGCCAGTGCGACTCGTGGTTCGACTCGCCGATGCGATTGGGTTCGATCGGCGCGGCGCGGTGCAACTCGCTGGGTCTGGATCGAAGGTGTGACTGGGTCTGCTCGTTGTGGTGAGGCGATGGGGACTGGGTTCGTGGGTTCGTGGTCGCCGACGATGAGCGCTGGGCTTGGATCGACGATGGCGCTGGGCTCTCTCTTTCTTTTTCTCTCTCTCTCTTCGTGCTCTCAGTTTTTCGGAAAATAGTATTTGAAATGAAAATAGAAAGGGAATTGATTTTCACCTTTGACCACTGGTCAACTGAAATCAATTTTCAAAAAATTGATTTTCCGTGCACAACTAAACACCCGTAATTACAGAAAAGTATTTTCGAAAATGATTTTCACTAAAAACAAACGCAACCTAATAAAATACAAAAATGTCAAGTCAAATTATGACGTGGGCATAATTTATTAGGAAATTTCAAAAAATAGATTACATAATTGGGAAATTTTCCATTTATAATAATAGGAATAGAAATAGATAGCAACGAATTTTTATCCATTTAGGAGCGAGTCCGCACGTGGGCCAATCAGATCATTCGTCTAATCAACTACTCAAATTCATTGGCAGTTAAGAGCTTTATGACACACTTTTTCGTCTAGTCTTTCACCTACTGCAGGTCAAGTTTTTTGGGCCCCACACCCCCATCACCTTTCCAATTCAGATCAGAATGACCATATCGTGACACGTCAGGTACGAAAATATTTCCCACTTGGTGAAATGAGTGCATCTTTTGTCGTCACATGTCAAAATTGTCCATATCCTTCCCTTTAATAAATCTGATCACACCATTTACATTCAAAGATTACAAATTTTTGTCGTAACTTGAGTATGTGGCAAATAGTAAGCGACGGAGTAAAAATGATGAATTTTAATGGGTTTATAATTTCACTGCTCTTAACTCATTACTTAAATAAGTTATAATAAAATTATGGTAAAAATTATTATCCTAGTATACATTCACTTTTCTTAACATTCATATTATATTATTTATTTTATACTATATTTTATTAAAAATTTATATTTTAAAAAATTACTTATATATTTTTCTCATACAATAATCATCTTTATTTTGGGACATGCAAATAAATTTTTAAAAAAACTAGATGATAAATCAATAGTACTTATATAAATTTATACAATTAATTATTGTAATGATTATATATTTTTACACAATTTTATATTTTTTCATATGGGTAAACTTTGAACTTAATTAACTAAAATGCAGTCATTTTTATATTATACAAATGGTTGCCCCCATCAAAATTGTCACAAAGTAGTATGGTTCTATATATATATATATGTAGGGACTCAAAAATGGATTGGACCCCGAATATGAATGGGTTTTCAGCCCAACAAGCTCAAATAATAAATTTTTAGAGCGTGGGTACAATAACTATGTCTACTTGAAAGGAAAGGTTACAGTTATCATGAAATAAAAGACACTTCGAGCCGTTTTTATGATCGGGACTCTCCTCGGCCAAGTTTCAGTAGGCTTCCTATGAGTTCTATCTTTCTGTTTTTTTTTTTCCTCCCCTCTAATGTCATCTGATTCCATGTTATATACTACGTTCCTTACTCTTTACTCCATTTCCACCGTACACGTGTAGTTCTTATCCTGAGAATTCCTTTCTGTCCCATCCAGCACTTACCGGAACCTTTGCTCAGTGGCCATAAAGCTGCTTGGTTACTGTTCAGGTATCACCTCCACATTAATGCGGCTAGAGAGTTAGTTGGAACGCATTTAATGCGGAGGTAGTGGCCTTTGGAAGATATTTGTTATCTTTACCGACACCTCCTTAAGCCAATATTCATTCTCCAGTTCTAACACAACCTTGCGAGTTAACCAGGACAAAAATGATAGTTACATCCACCTCGGACTAGAATATCCGAGGTGAATTTCATCCTCGGACATGTGACTGTACTCGGACTAGGCCATTGGACTCCAAGCCCATTTCTGATGATTCTTGTATCTTTTTGGATAACAGGCCCCACAATAGCCCCTCAAAATCTCGCTTTTTGTCATCTCGGAAAAAATGGAGGTTTTGACATCTAGCCCCCATTTGTTTCGTAGACTTTCCTTGCCTTCAGAACATCTTTCTATCTGCCCAAGGCACGTTCCTGACGTTTCGGCGTCGGGAACACGCCATTATTAAATGATGATGGCTTCCCTGTCCCCCACGTGCAACGACACGATGCAGATCTAACGGTGGAGGATCCTTCGCATTTATGGGCGGGATTTTTCCCGCTCCCAATTTCTGTGCCCTTATGAAGGGCCTTTCAAATCAAAACTCTCTTCAGTTACATAAATCACACCGTCTCAGCGCGTGTTCTTTGAACCTATCTCTCTCTCACCACTCCACGCTCTCATAAATACTAAGAGTCTGTCCGAGGAGCTCATTTTCCAAACCTGTAAGTTCCCTTAACCCTCCTTAGCTTTTCGTCCTCTTCTTCAGTTTTTCTTTACAACTGTTAGGAAATGAGTAGGTTCAAGTATATTTTTGATTCTGAGGAACAAATAGAAGCATTTAGAGCCAAGTATAGGATTCCCCCAACAGTGGGTATGAGGTATGCCTCCACAAAAACGTGGTTACACGAGAGAAGAACAGGAGAAGTGGTCATCCCTATAATCGCTTTTATAGAGGGAGGGATGACCATCCCGATGGGTAGTTTAACTAGAAGTTACCTTAGGTTTTTCAGATTATCTCCTACACAGTGCGCCTCGAATATGTTCAGGGTGCTTGGGAGTATAGAGGCTCTAAACGCCAAGTATAATCTAGGTTTAACCCATCACGATGTGAACTGGGTGTATAATCTCAATCATTTGAAGGGGCAGGGATATTACCTTAAGTCCAGGTTCCCTGAAATAAGATTGATCCAGTGCCTCCCTACATCAAACAAGGGTTTGAAAGATGATTTCATTATTTTCTCCGGGGAATGGCATGATAGTTTACCCTGTCCAACTGAGGAGGGACGACCAGGTGGGGTTCCTAGGACATACGCCCTTTCAAATTAGATTATACTTTTGACTCAAGTTACTTTTATCTCTAATAAAGTTTTCATTCTATGTTTCAATGACTTTGCAGATAAGCGCGCTACTAAGCCTCATATCAGATTGATTAACAGGGAGAGCTTAGACAGAATCCTGCGATCCGAGGTATATGTGAATCCATCTGACGGCCAATTGAGAGCAGCACATTTAATCCTCAAATACAAACCAATCTCTACAGCCTTTCAAGCTCCCAAGTGCGTAATAAAGGCAAAAGATTCTCGGCTTCGCCGTATCAGTGTAGTCTTTGAGGGATTCATTGTTCCCGAAGGTGTTCCAATTCCTGAGGGTGTTCCTTTCACTGAGCCATTGCCCAAGGCCCTTCTCTCCACAGGTGCTTCATCGTCACACTCCGTTCCCCAGGAAGTGAAGGAAGAAGACGAAGAGGAAGAAGAAGAAGAAGCAGAAGAAGAAGAAGAAGAAGAAGAAGAAACTCCAGGAGGAGTTGTAGAACTGTCAGATTCTGCAGACGAGTTTGACGTTTTCAACCAGCCTCAATCTCCCGAGGTGACCTCTGAAGAAATGGGCATCCAAAGGAAAAGCCAGAGGAGCTTGAAGGATGTAATTGAAGGCCAGCCTGGCAGGGTGGTGGTGGAGAAGCCAGTTCAATCCAACCTCCCACCTCCTCCTCCTCCTCCTCATCCTCGGCCACTTCAGCCACCTGTGACCGAACCCAGCGATCCGAAGAGAAGGAGAGAGCCAAAGGACAAAGAAGTGGTGGACGCTGGGCGGTCTCGTACGACCCGCGAAAATGAGGACCAAAGAGCTGCAAAGCAGCAAAAAGTTAGCCACAGGCCTCAACGAGTGGCCGACAAGACAACTACTCAGTCCTCGGAACTTAAGGCCTGGCTTCCTGCTCCCATGCTTGGCGGGGAACCCCTGAGGGAGGATGCCTCAATCAGGAACTTTAATGATGGACTTGGGTGCCGCGTCGTTTCAGCTTTAGAGGAAACACTTCTTCTTCCCAAGGATATGGCCGAGCTGAGGACTATCAAGAGTAATGAGGTCTTCCAGAATGCCAAGAGATACTTGGGCATGGTATAACGCCTTCATTGTTGTATTATTATTGTTGTTTTTTTTTTATCATAGATATTACGTACACAATTCCCCGTGGTGTCTTTCTAACCTCTTTTCTTTCAGGCCATTCAAGCCACTTTCAGGCTGGAGGAGATAACCAATTCCTGCTATCAACAGATTGATGTTGAGAGGAAGAAGAAGACAGCAGCTATGCAAACACTCAATGCCTCTGAACAAAATGTTGCGCAGCTGAAGAAAAAGTTATCCGACGAGGTAAGCGCTAGGAAAAGCGCCGACTCAGCTTTGGAAGGAGCCCAAAGGCAAGCCGAGGACCAAAGGAAGCTCTTGCGCGATGCTAATGCCCAGCTGGCAACCTCCCAGGAGCAAATACTAACTCTGCAAAAGCAACTGGAGGAAGCCCATGGACTTAGAGATCAAGCTGAAAAGGCCAAGGCTGAAGTTGAAAAAGCAAAGGCTGAGGTTGAAAAAGAAAGAGACGCAGCCGAGCAACATGGCTATGATGTGGGCGTTGCTGAAACAGAGGATAGTTTCCGGGCTGAGGTGCCCGTTGTATGCCGAGAATACTGCGCTCTGACCTGGCAAGAAGCTCTTAACCGAGCTGGGGTTGAACCTTCATCAGAGCTGAGAAGGCCTGAGAATGTTTATCTTCCCCCAGCTATTCGAGCCCCTAGTCCTTCCAATCAACAAGGAGAGGCATCTTCTACTGCTGCTGAATCAACCAAGGAAGCTCAAACCCAGGCTCCTCCCTCAGTTGATCAGCAGGAGCAACCTGAAGTGCCTGGAGGGGCGAAAGACATGTCCTCAGATAAAGGAACAGAAGGGCCCAAGGATGGAGTAGCTTCTCAAAGTTTTGAACAAGCCTTGGCCTCGACTACCTTACCTGTTGGAGAAGCTCCTAAGGAGCAGGAGAAAGTGGTTCCTCCTGAGGCAGCTGGCAAAGCCCCTCAACATCAGCTCCAAATAAAATTAAACAAGTAGTTAATTGTAATCAGATTCTCTTTAGTTTCCCTTTCCATTCATTTTTGTTTTTTTGTTTTTTGTTTTTTAGAGCCTTTTTGAGGACATTTTTAGTTGCAATGTGTACTTTTTTTTTTTTTTTTTTTTAATTTATAAGAAATATTTGGGTTTCATCTATTACTTGTATAATTTCTTGCGTGGATGTTCCTTATTAATTTTTTCTTTTACATGATCTCGGACTATGAAAGAATGAAGGTTGATATCATAAAGGAAAGACTTAACTTTATATGCTCTCATTGAGAACCCAAAGTAGACTATAGTAGTGACATCCTCAGCCCTACTAAAGCTTACTGTAAATTCAATTATAAGAGATATCCATACCTAAGATAGCATTCTTACATTTAACCCAGAGAGGTATTGAACACCTTGAAATGCTTTAAGTGATGCTCATGGCTTTCACTTTGATATATATGTTTCCAGTTGCATGAATTCCTTTTACAATGTACTGATTTCGGTTAAGTCGGTTGTCTAAACAATTCGTAGTCCCTTAGCCTTTGCGTAATACTTCAACTGAAATCATAGTGCATTAGTTTCCACTAAGTTGTGGTCCGAGGACCTGACATGACTTAGTTTCTGTTTAATACTTCCATTGATAGTGCATTAATTTCCACTAAGTTGTGGTCCGAGGACCTGACATAACTTAGTTTCTGTTTAATACTTCCATTGATAGTGCATTAATTTCCACTAAGTTGTGGTCCGAGGACCTGACATAACTTAGTTTTGTTTAATACTTCCCTTGATAGTGCATTAATTTCCACTAAGTTGTGGTCCGAGGACCTAACAAGACTTAGTTTCTGTTTAATACTTCCCTTGATAGTGCATTAATTTCCACTAAGTTGTGGTCCGAGGACTTGACATGACTTAGTTTCTGTTTAATACTTCCCTTGATAGTGCATTAATTTCCACTAAGTTGTGGTCCGAGGACCTGACATGACTTAGTTTCTGTTTAATGCTTCCATTGATAGTGCATTAATTTCCACTAAGTTGTGGTCCGAGGACCTCACAAGACTTAGTTTCTGTTTAATACTTCCGTTAATAGTGCATTAATTTCCACTAAGTTGTGGTCCGAGGACCTGACATGACTTAGTTTCTGTTTAATACTTCCTTTGATAGTGCATTAATTTCCACTAAGTTGTGGTCCGAGGACCTAACAAGACTTAGTTTCTGTTTAATACTTCCGTTGATAGTGCATTAATTTCCACTAAGTTGTGGTCCGAGGACCTGACATGACTTAGTTTCTGTTTAATACTTCCTTTGATAGTGCATTAATTTCCACTAAGTTGTGGTCCGAGGACCTAACAAGACTTAGTTTCTGTTTAATACTTCCCTTGATAGTGCATTAATTTCCACTAAGTTGTGGTCCGAGGACCTAACAAGACTTAGTTTATGTTTAATACTTCCATTGATAGTACATTAATTTCCACTAAGTTGTGGTCCGAGGACCTAACAAGACTTAGTTTCTGTTTAATACTTCCGTTGATAGTGCATTAATTTCCACTAAGTTGTGGTCCGAGGACCTAACAAGACTTAGTTTCTGTTTAATACTTCCGTTGATAGTGCATTAATTTCTACTAAGTTGTGGTCCGAGGACCTGACATGACTTAGTTTCTGTTTAATACTTCCCTTGATAGTGCATTAATTTCCACTAAGTTGTGGTCCGAGGACCTCACAAGACTTAGTTTCTGTTTAATACTTCCGTTGATAGTGCATTAATTTCCACTAAGTTGTGGTCCAAGGACCTAACAAGACTTAGTTTCTGTTTAATACTTCCGTTGATAGTGCATTAATTTCCACTAAGTTGTGGTCCGAGGACCTGACAAGACTTAGTTTCTGTTTAATACTTCCGTTGATAGTGCATTAATTTCCACTAAGTTGTGGTCCGAGGACCTGACATGACTTAGTTTCTGTTTAATACTTCCTTTGGTTTCAGAAACATATATTGCAGAAGTAAGATAAACCATAAAGGAAAATGAAATATAATTTGTTAATAATAGTACCTCTTCAGATTGCTCACATTCCAGGGATGGGGTACAGTTTTTTCATCTAAATCTTCTAAGTAGTAAGCCCCTATCCCCGCTACGGATGTAATACGGTATGACCCCTCCCAATTAGGCCCCAACTTTCCCCAGGCTGGGTTTTTAGTATTTCCTAAGACCTTCCTCAACACCAAATCTCCTGGAGCCAGCAGCCTTAGTTTGACATTCGCATCATAACCTTGTTTCAGCTTATGCTGGTAGTATGCCAATTGGACCATCGCCTTCTCTCGCCGCTCGTCTATCAAATCTAGACTTTTTCTTAATAGCTCATCATTCCCATCCGAGGTGAAAGTACTGGTCCTCAGCGTTGGAAAGCCCGTTTCAACAGGGATCACGGCCTCAGCTCCGTACGTCATTGAAAATGGGGTCTCCCCCGTTGATCGTCGAGGCGTTGTTCTATATGCCCAGAGGACATGTGAAAGTTCCTCAACCCATCTGCCCTTTGCATCATCCAGCCTTTTCTTAAGTCCACCCACTATGACCTTGTTGACAGCCTCGGCCTGTCCATTTCCCTGTGGATAGGCTGGAGTGGAGTATCTGTTCTTTATCCCCAGGTCGGAACAGTACTTTCTAAAAGCTTTGCTGTCAAACTGTAGACCGTTGTCCGAGATGAGAGCTTGAGGAACTCCGAAACGAGTAATAATATTCCTCAAGATAAATCTCTTAACATCCACATCCCTGATATTAGCCAGAGGCTCAGCTTCTACCCATTTCGTGAAATAATCCGTGCCGACTAGCAGGTACTTCTTGTTTCCTACTGCCCTAGGGAAAGGGCCAACGATGTCCAAACCCCACTGAGCGAAAGGCCAAGGACTAGAAAGAGGATTGAGGACTCCCCCTGGCTGGTGAATGTTCGACGCAAACCTCTGGCATTGGTCACATTTCCTCACGTATTCCTGTGCTTCCTTCTGCATGCCTGGCCACCAGTACCCCTATGTGATCGCTCGGTGAGACAAAGATCTTCCTCCTGTATGACTACCACAAATTCCTTCATGCAGCTCTTCTAAAAAATCCTCCGATGCTTCAGGGCGTACACAAAGCAAATATGGCCCAGAGTAAGAGCGTTTGTACAACTTCTTATCCTCGGATAGCCAAAAATGAGGAGCCTTTCTCCTTATCTTCTCTGCCTTTGATTTGTCTTCGGGCAGTATATCCTTCTCAAGGAATAATATAATAGGATCCATCCAGCTACGTGCCGAGCTGACTTGGTTGACCTGAAGCGTGCCCGTCGTTATTGAGGCAGGTGTGCTCAAATCCTCAACCATTATCGTCCGGGGTAGGTTTTGAGCCGAGGACGTAGCAAGGGTGGCCAAGGAGTCTGCATGGGCATTCCCGCTCCTAGGGACATGGGTTATCTCAAAAAATTCAAAGTTAACTTGCAGACGCCTAACCTGGCTCAAGTATTCCTGCATTCTTATGTCTCGAGCTTCCAGCTCCCCTCTGACCTGGCCCACGACCAGCCCCGAATCTAAGAATACTTCCACTGTCTTTGCACCAAGCTTCTGGACCATTTTCATCCCCATTAACAAAGCTTCATACTCCGCCTCGTTATTAGTAGCCGAGAATCCCAACCTTAGGGATTTTTCTATGATGATCTTCTCAGGAGATATCAGTACAATTCCTACTCCCGACCCCCGCTGATTTGCCGCCCCATCCACATACACCTTCCAGGATGAAATAGGTTGCGCGGAGATAAGGCCAACTGATTTTTCATCCATGCCACTTGGGCTTGCCTCTATTCCTTCAGGACCTTCAGCGAATTCGGCCACCAGATCGGCGAGCACTTGACCCTTCACAGAGGTACGGGGCATGTATTTAACGTCAAAGGCCCCTAGAATTGTGCCCCACTTGGCAACCCTGCCAGTATAGTCTGCACTCCGAAGTGCCGCTTTGATTGGGTACTGAGTTAAGACGACCACAATATGCGCCTGAAAATAATGGGGAAGCTTCCACGTAGCGTGCACCACTGCCAAAATAGCCTTTTCCAAAGGCAGGTAACGTACTTCGGCCTCATGAAGCGACTTACTCACGTAGTAGACTGGCCGTTGTACTCCATTGTCCACTCGTATCAGAACAAAACTAATCGCATAAGTGGTGATCGCCAGGTAGGAAAAAAGAACCTCATCTACCTCGAGGCTAGACATGACGGGTGGCCGAGTCAAATACTCCTTCAGCTGCTGAAATGCTAGGGCGCACTCCTCAGTCCATTCGAATCCCTTCCACTTGTGGAGCAGCAGGAAAAAAGGCCTGCACCTGTTAGCCGATCTGGATATGAATCTGTTCAATGCGGCGGTCATCCTAGTCAACCTCTGGACCTCCTTGGGATTCCGAGGTGCTTGCAGGCTAGTTATGGCCCTAATTTGATCAGGGTTCACCTCAATTCCCCGATGAGTCACCATGTAACCCAAGAACTTCCCTGAACTTACCCCGAATGAGCACTTGCACGCGTTCAGACGCAATTTGTGCCTTCTTAAAATCTCAAATATATTGGTAAGGTCTGTCACATGCTCGGCCACTACTTTGCTCTTTACGACCATATCGTCGATATAGACCTCAATGCTTTTGCCCAATTGCGGCTCAAACATCTTCGTCATCATTCTCTGGTAAGTGGACCCTGTGTTCTTTAAGCCAAAGGGCATTACCTTATAGTGATAATTTCTAGTGGGAGTGAGAAAAGCGGTCTTCTCTTGGTCGTTCAAAGCCAGTGGGATCTGATGATAGCCCTGAAAGGCGTCCAGGAAACTCATCCGAGGATGGCCCACGGTCGCATCCACCAACTGATCTATACGGGGCATGGGAAAAGGATCCTTTGGGCACGCTCTGTTAAGGTCCGTATAGTCAACACACACTCGCCATTTGCCATTTTTCTTTTTCACTACGACCGTATTGGCTAACCACTGAGGAAAAAACACTTCCTTGATAGCCCCTGCCTGCTTGAGCTTATTCACCTCTTCTTTAATAGCCTCAGTATGTACCCTGGACGGACGCCGAGGTGGTTGTTGCTTTGGAATAATAGAGGGGTTAGCGTTCAAATGATGACAAATGAACTCCGGATCCACCCCTGGGGCTTCATAAGCACTCCATGCAAACACATCAACGTTGTTCCTGAGAACCTCAACTAATTGTTCCTTCTCTGACAAAGGTAACTGTGCACCAACCTGAAAGTACTTCTTCGGATCATTGCCAACACTCACCCTCTCCAAATTCTCGCACTTCATTTCCTCGTCGGAAGTGCTAACTTGGGTTACATGATTCTTTGATTGCTATAAATCCTGCCCGGTTGCGGTTGAAGTACCTGTCTCTGGCCGATGTTGTATGGCCATTATGATGCACTGCCTAGCCATGGTCTGATTTCCCAAAATCTCTGAGACCTCGCCCCCTGAGGGGTATTTCACCTTCTGGTGAAGAGTGGAAGAAACGGCGTCCATGGCATGCAACCAGGGTCTACCCAAAATAGCCGTGTACGAAGAAAAAACATCCACCACAATAAAATCCACCTCCATCACATCTGAACCAGTCTGCACAGGTAATCTAATCATCCCCACCGGAACGACCGATCTACCCTCGAAGCCCACCAGCGGGGAACTGTAGGTTGTCAAATCCTCAGGCTTCAAATTCAGCCCCCTGAATAAATCGGGATACATCACCTCGGCCGCACTCCCCTCGTCAATCATCACCCTTCTCACGTCATACCCTCCAATCCTAATCGTAACCACCAAAGCATCCTCATGCGGTTGTATGGTTCCTCTTTTATCTTCCTCTGAAAAGCCTAGCACCAGTGAGGTGCCCAGTCTGGCTCTCTTTGGCCTTGAACTGGAGCCCTCGTCCAAGCACTGAGACACAGACATCACCCTGGAAGGGCAAGACCCAGTTCTCCCCGGGGCAGCAAATATAACGTTTATCGTTCCTAAAGAGGGTCCTGAAGAAGCATTCCCCCGAAACGCCGAGCCTGCCTGGCCCCCTCGGCCGCTGGAATGATGTAGAAGCTGGGTCAACTTCCCTTCCTGGACCAACTGTTCCAAATGGTCCCACAAGTTTTTACAGTCTTCAGTAATATGACCATGATCCTGATAGTACTGGCAGTAAAGATTTCGATTACGCCTCGCAGGATCCCCTGCCATCCTATTGGGCCATCTAAAGAATGGCTCGTCCTTTATCTTCTCCAAAACTCGCTGCACTGGCTCTCGGAACACGGCACTAACCGCTTGGGAGTTGGCAGGTCCCGATTGCCCCCCAAAGTCCCTCCGAGGTCGGTTGTTATTGTACCGGTCCGGTCTGAAATCCCTCCTCTCCTGAGGAACTGCCTTAGACTTTCCTCTGCCTTGTATCTGATCCTCCTCTACTCTTCTGTACTTGTCTATCCGATCCATAAGCTGACGCACGCTGGTAACAGGCTTACCAGTCAGAGATTTCCTCAGGCCATGCTCGGCTGGAAGACCTTCCTTAAAAGTATTAATGGCCACATTGTCCTGAGCTCCGTCCACCTCATTGAACATTTCCCAATATCTGTCCGAGTAGGCCTTCAGGGTTTCCCCCTCCCGCATAGACATGGATAGTAATGATCCTAAGGGTTGAACAACCTTCCTGCACGTGATAAAGCGGGCACCAAAAGCCTGGGTGAGTTTCTCAAAAGAGTCAATAGTATTAGCTTTTAGGCCGTTGAACCATCTCATCGCCACCGGGCCCAGGCTAGATGGGAAAACCTTGCACATTAAGGCCTCGTCTCTAGCATAAATGGCCATCCTCTGACTGTAGTGGCTGACATGTTCTACGGGGTCTGTTCGGCCATTATAAATAGTGAACACGGGCTGATTGAACCGCCGAGGAAGATTAGTGTCTTCAATACGCCGCGTAAAGGGCGACTTAGAGACCTGACTCAGTGCTTTGTTCAAGGCGTCATTTCCTCGACCCTGGCGAGGCGGACTCTTATACCTTCGCTCATGGTGGTATTCTTCTTCATGCGAAAAAGACTCACTAGGTGGAGTTCTCGATCTCTGTCTATAACTGGTGTCATCTGACTCTTCAGAGGAGTGTCCAGAATTACGAGCTCTGCGCCTTCGTCTCTCATATCGCAATTCCCTCTTTAACTTGTTAATCTCACGCTGCTTATCCCCTTCGTTCTTTGCATGGGAAGCATGGCCTTTCCCTCGAGAGTGACTTCTATCTGTGTGGGTTGTTCGTGCACTTCCCTCACGATCCCCCCTATGTCCATGGACTATCAACGGATTACCGTGCTGAGAGCCCCTAGACTCTGCCTGGTGCTGATTAGCATCCACCTGCTGCAGGCCCACTAATGGTTGCTGCGGTGCTTCCCCTTCCATCGCGAACACTACTCTTGCCTTTCCTTGTGAATAGATCAAGTTCTTCCCACAGACGGCGCCAATTGTAGGGATTCAAAAATGGATTGGACCCCGAATATGAATGAGTTTTCAGCCCAACAAGCCCAAACAATAAATTTTTAGAGCGTGGGTACAAGAACTATGTCTACTTGAAAGGAAAGGTTACAGTTATCATGAAATAAAAGACACTTCGAGCCGTTTTTATGATCGGGACTCTCCTCGGCCAAGTTTCAGTAGGCTTCCTATGAGTTCTATCTTTCTGTTTTTTTTCCTCCCCTCTAATGTCATCTGATTCCATGTTATATACTACGTTCCTTACTCTTTACTCCATTTCCACCGTACACGTGTAGTTCTTATCCTGAGAATTCCTTTCTGTCCCATCCAGCACTTACCGGAACCTTTGCTCAGTGGCCATAAAGCTGCTTGGTTACTGTTCAGGTATCACCTCCACATTAATGCGGCTAGAGAGTTAGTTGGAACGCATTTAATGCAGAGGTAGTGGCCTTTGGAAGATATTTGTTATCTTTACCGACACCTCCTTAGGCCAATATTCATTCTCCAGTTCTAACACAACCTTGCGGGTTAACCAGGACAAAAATGATAGTTACATCCACCTTGGACTAGAATATCCGAGGTGAATTTCATCCTCGGACATGTGACTGTACTCGGACTAGGCCATTGGACTCCAAGCCCATTTCTGATGATTCCTGTATCTTTTTGGATAACAGGCCCCACAATATATATATATATTTTTTAATTTTCTTTTGTGGCAGAAACTATGGGCCTGTTTGGTATATGCACTTAAACAACAGTTTTCAGTTTTTAAATAATATTACACGTATTTTTACATACTTTTTCACCCACACGTATTTTCAAAAAATACAAACAATATTACTAGAACAACATTATCCCTATATATCAGTATAGTACAGTGAGGTTTTGCCGACTGGTGTGTTCTAGGGATGTGTGTTAATTTATTGAATATATTAATTATATATTCATGATCATCCTATGACAGTACATGGAAAATTATTAGTCACACTCACACGTAAATTCCAAAAATAGTTCATATAATTGAAATTTTAGAGGGTGCAATGTCGTGTAAAGAGACAGCACCTATTAATTAACTTAGCAACAGTTGCTACCTAACAATTACACACTGTATATATACAGGATTGAATGATGATTGTAGATTACGATACATTAGCGTAGCATTCCAAGGTCAATGATTTTTTTCATTTTAAGGAAACAGGAAAAATGCATTAGAAACTAAACAGCAAAGGTCAATAATGGATTAGCAACTGTGGAATTCTATTATTACTCCTCGATTCACATAAACAACTCCAACTCGTGTTTCATGCTGAGTGAGAGTTGCGGACCAAGCATGGGTTTATATAATTTTTAACAAACCTTTCATTATGTCCACTTACTACTACCTTGTTTTGGGGTTTCTTTTTCTCCATTTTATCGGGAGATGTATGATTTTATAATCATGAATTTTTTTTAATAAAAAAAATGGGTCCGCAAGTGTGTGGGGCGGCTATGCGGGTATTGTTCACGCATTATGTTATAGCGTAAGATTACTTGAATGATAATAAGGCTTGTAATTATTCAAATTCATAACTCACAAACTTGCAAATACAATGAATTATAAGAACTTTTTACTATTAAGTCATATTATAATTATGAGTGAATTATAGTTTTTGGTTCTTGGATTATATGTCACAATTTAATTTTATCCATGAATTATTGTTTGTTCAATTTAATTAGTCCATAAGGATTTGAAAATTGTTAACATCTTTACTCCTATTTCCATTTTAGAAATTATTTCATGAAATTGCTTTACGAAATAAGTGTTTCAAATTGTAATTTAACTTAATTCTTACTATAATGGCAACAAAGAGTGCAAATGAGGCACAATTTTGTACGATTTCAACAATAAACTTTGATGACAAGCAAGAGCAAAGGTAACCTGGAATCTTATTTAAGAATTTCAAGGACTAACTTAACATAATTGACGGTTTTGGCAATAATTTTTTAGGTTTATAGGTGAAATTCTACTTCTTCTTTTTTTTTTTTTTTTTGTGGGAAGGGGGGAATGTAAATAATGTTGTTCATTGTATTTTCTTTGTAGCTTTATTCAAAGCTATTATCACAAAAGTGTAGATTTTATTTTTTTGATACCATATCATAAAAGTGTCCATAGTCAAAAAGAGTTAGATATGCTTTATACAGTTGTCAATAATATGTACATATAATATATGGTCATTTACTATTAAAGGGCACGTATTGTCCTTAGAGTGTTTTTTTTTTTGTCCTCATAAGACAACTTTTGCTATACCCATTTTGTAAGAGGACAATGAATAATAATATAACTCTTTCTTCAATTTTTTTTGAAATCTATATATCCAGCCCCTTAAGGGTAGGAAATCCAATTAAATTTTCCACATGTCTTGAAATTTGATAATCTTATTGCTCGAGTATGATAGACTATTTACTCATTAACTTTCCAAGCTTCAATTTCGCTAATGCTTGTTGATAAGTTGGTTTGTTCTAGTGTTAAAAAAAAAAAAAAAAAAAAAAAAAAATTCTATGAGAAGTGTTTCATTTTATACTAGATTTATTATGCTATACCATATGTTTGGTTATTTTCCTATTTTGATAATTCCAGTAAAAAAAAGAGATATGTGAGGTTGTTTTGTTGTAGTTGGTGAAATATAAAGTAGAGCACTAATAATTACGTACGGCCGGGGAATGTAAATAATGTTGTTCATTGTATTTTCTTTGTAGCTTTATTCAAAGCTATTATCACAAAAGTGTAGATTTTATTTTTTTGATACCATATCATAAAAGTGTCCATAGTCAAAAAGAGTTAGATATGCTTTATACAGTTGTCAATAATATGTACATATAATATATGGTCATTTACTATTAAAGGGCACGTATTGTCCTTAAGAGTGTTTTTTTTTTGTCCTCTTATAAGACAACTTTTGCTATACATAGCTATACCCATTTTGTAAGAGGACAATGAATAATAATATAACTCTTTCTTCAATTTTTTTTGAAATCTATATATCCAGCCCCTTAAGGGTAGGAAATCCAATTAAATTTTCCACATGTCTTGAAATTTGATAATCTTATTGCTCGAGTATGATAGACTATTTACTCATTAACTTTCCAAGCTTCAATTTCGCTAATGCTTGTTGATAAGTTGGTTTGTTCTAGTGTTAAAAAAAAAAAAAAAAGATATCAAAAATCAAAAATCAAAAATCAAAAATTTTTTTTTCTATGAGAAGTGTTTCATTTTATACTAGATTTATTATGCTATACCATATGTTTGGTTATTTTCCTATTTTGATAATTCCAGTAAAAAAAATGAGATATGTGAGGTTGTTTTGTTGTAGTTGGTGAAATATAAAGTAGAGCACTAATAATTATGTACGGCCGGGGAGAAAAGTTCGACCATTCAATTTGGAAAAAAAGAAAAGAAAAGACGACGAAGGTAACTTTTAACTTTTTTAAGAAAACTTTTTACCTTTTGATGTTTTAACTTTTCTATGAGTGATCCATAACTATTACACTCCTTGCAATATCTTAGATATTGCTCCTAATTTGAATCCAGGTTGAGACACATGAATTTTTTTCTTAAGATCTATTTGAGATTCACTTATTTTGCTGAAACTAAATTTTTTTTACTGAAAGTACTGTAAATAAAGGTAAAAGTTAGTTGAAATAGTATAGTGAAACTTATGAATAGTACCAAAAAGTGTAGTGAGACCCATGAATAGTAACAAAAATAAGCTAAATAGTAAAATAAGTTGGTTTTTTAATCTATAGCCAAACACACTTAAAATCCAATTTAGCGTTTATTGAGTCATGCTAGAGACACAACAAAAGTTCATAACAATTTCACAATATTTCTTAGTAAGTTAAAAAAAAAAAAAAAAATTGTATGAGGTGGTACGTAGGTTATTTTAAGAATGTTATGAAATTGTTGTAATTTTTATTTTATTTTTTATAATTTTATCTATTGCATGTTCTCTTTTTTTTTTCCTTTTTCTTGAAGGATATTTCGTGTAAGTTTATTGCCTGTGTCAGATTTATTCCAAGCATCACTTCCCATCAAATTTGTTATCTTAATGATGTGCAACATAATCAAACAAAGAGAATAGACATATTTTTCTTCTAGATTTGATATAATATGCTCCCATTTACGTCTCTTATATTTTGAGCTTATGGACAAAGTTTTGAGAAAAAGTAAATATATATAATGATATCATTCATAATTTCTTAGACCACAAAATGCGACCATTTTGCATTATTTTGACTTGTTAATTGCCTAGGCCCTAGGTACGTACGTATCATTGGGTAAAATATAATAAAATACTCTCGAGGGACTCAAAAACCAATTAGAACAAAAAAGAACATGGTTTGCACTTTGCACCAATAAATAGTGTTCTTGATAGTCATTTTAAAGTCCATGGATAATGCAATTCTGGTCATTAGTGTGGGGCACGTGGCACATAAGTTAATTAGAGAGTAGACTAAAGGCAACTAGGAGTTGGAAAAATGAAATTGTAATTGATCGTGATTGTTAGAAATTATAGAATAGCAAGGTTACTATGGATCATGTTTTATATCATATCACAGCTACCGTGAATTTGTAATTTTATGTGTTACAATGACTTTTGGGTTGTTATATTTGTCATATTGTGTACCTAATATATTTCATTCAATTAATGAGTGCATTATAGGGCAAATATGAATTTTGAAGATTTGGTTGTTTAAGGTTTTATAAGGCACATGTATAACTAGTAAACAACTTCCAATAGAAACTCTTTACTGCTCCAAAATATTTGACTCTTCAACCATAAGGATGTTTTCACAAATGACACTGACAGTAGGACCGCAACCTCCAATTGAGTCCAAAAACTTCTTGAAGTTTTTTTTTCCCCATGGCAACAAGTTTGTGGTAACACATTGACTTCAACTTATTCATCAATTGATTTCTAGATCTACCTTGATATCTCTAATATGGTGAAATCAAGAGAATTAGGGTTTGGAATCTTTTTATGTAACGCAGTTCTTTATCTTTGTTAAAAATACCAAACAATGCCAATTAAGTTATAATGTTTTTGGCCTCTCTCATTTCTTTGGTAGATCATAATGTGTCCTTATGTAATCTAGCAAGTAGGGCATAAATTACTGTTGAGGTATACATCTTAATGGGCTTGATTAAAAATCAAATTTCGGCACGTGTGTGAAGTCTCTTATCAGGCAGGTAAGGTTCTCATAATGCATTTCCATGTGCGTGAAGTCTTCCAACATGTTCACGTCCAAATTCATCCCCTATCAAGTTGACAAAGACTTTTCATTTTTGAGCTGATATTGAATCCTCTTATTAATCTCAAATTACAACTCTAAGACGCAAAAAAATTCACCATTTGACACAATTTGTCAACACAAATACATGTAGACCTCATAATGCATTTCCATGTGCGTGAAGTCTTCAGACATGTTCACGTCCAAATTCATCCCCTATCAAGTTAACAAATACTATTCATTTTTGAGTTGATATTGAATTCTCTTCTTGATTTCAAATTACAACTCTAAGACGCAAAAAGACTCACTATTTGACACAATTTGTCAACGCTAATACGTGTAGACCTAATAAAGTGAGGCCACATTTATCTTATTTTTTTGTCATTCTCATTTTTTTAATATTTTAACATTCATGGATTTAAAAATAGTTTTGTTTTGATAGAATGACTTAAAAAAGAAAAAGAAAAAAGAAAAAAAGACCCGGCCTATACAATGATATCCTAAAATTATCCTAAAAGCTCTTTTCAAACAAGATTTATTTCATTTTTCGAATCCTTTACACCGCAACACCTATACACACGACACATGCCAATTATGATGCTCTTAGTAAGAATACTTTTATTCTTCAATGATCATTTGTGGTATATATATATTAAAATATAAAGAAATATGATAATAAAGTTAAGGCATCTTATTATGTCGTTATGGATCACTCACTGCTTCGTGAAGTTTAAAATATGCATTTTTTGCGTCAAAGTCTCTTATCAGGTAGGTAAGGTTCTCACAATGACTAATCCAGAAGAAGATTCCTGTTAACTTATTGACCACAAGAATTGCAGCTTTTGTTTTTTTGTTCATTTCACGTTTAGTCCATGGATTGTTTGATATTGTGGGGGCCAAACATGCATGCTTTTTGTGAATTTTTTTTTTGAGAAACCCTTTTTTTGTGAATTGTGTGTGAGTTTAGGGTTCATAGTTTTTTTTTCTAAGTTCAGGCTGCCTAACAGATATATGTCAAAGTATACACGTCAAACTGTGTAAATGAAGTGAGAATTACGTGTGGGTGTTTTATATGGTTGTTGGGTGTGTCAGATTGGAGTGGAAAAATGAACTTTTGAGTTCAAGTTCTTTCTTTAATCCAGGTAGAGGAGAAATTCGAAGCCGTTTGATTAGTTTAATCATTGCTTTCCAAAAAAGTTTTAGTTTTAAACAGTGGATATGAATTATATTGAAGGTGGCCGGTGCAGCATCCAAATTGGCAATTAATTAAGAAGGCGATAAGATTTTGATAAAATAAACTAAAAAGAATATATGTAGTCAATGTTGACACTATTCCATAGTTGATCATAAATATTTGGATTAAAGTTTGGTTTCTTTTGTTTTTTTTTTTTAATTTTTTATTTGGAATGGTTAAAAATACTTAGATTATATATATGCTACGATATTTGGCAACTCAAACTCACACCCCCTACTAATCCAAGCATTTAGTGACTACGGAAGTGCCAACTTGTCCAACCAGGCAGTGGTCCTGAACTGTTTTTTAGTTGGCCATACTTATGAACCATTTTTAGAGTGATGGAATAGAATTAACTAAAGATTTCTAATTTGGTATGGATGGGGTGTAAAATCTATATTTTATATCATTCAGTAAGTGATTGTCACATTTGTTTTTTATTTAAAACTTAATATAACTTATCACACCAAATAACATCTTCATAAACTTCTAATTGGGTTGGATTTTTAGATGAGTAATAGAATTGATTAAATGTAGTTATGCCTATTCTTTAATATATGATGAGATGATGTGACATGTTAGGATTGGAGCGTGTAAAACTTTTATAATGATTACTCTTTACTAATAAGTCGAAATTCAAAATACCAATAAGCTTCTTTTTAGTTTTTAGTGTCAGCGAGATTCAATTCTAAAGTTCTTTATTCATTTAAATCCACTCCTCCCAATGGATTGAACTTCCTAAAATATGATTGTATGATTGACAATGGTATCCATTGTAGATAGAAATGTAGAACGGCTAACAACTCATGCAAAAATGCATCCTTATCATGATCTTGCTCTTTTTTATTCTTTTTTCTAATGTCATGTGAAGTGTCGCAACATTGTTCATCCCTATCTGTTATCCAAATAATTTCATGTACTTGTCACCCATCCAAAAAAATAAAATAAAAACTCATGTATTGTCACCTTATTCATTGCACCAAGCTTTCAATCCAACCCATTAGGCACGACCCAATGGTCCCCAAAGGTCCACTGAAAATTCATGGGCCTATACAAAAAAGCCCAATAAAATCAAGGACATTTTGGTCATTTCACAAAACCCACTTGCAAAACCCTAGCATATATGAACCCTAGAAAACCTCACAGTTTCTGTGACTCACTTTCACAGCGCCTCCATAGCTATTTCATACAAGCTCTTCAAACCCTAAGCTCCACCACCAGAGACCCCGAAAATGCCTCCAAAGCTCGATCCATCACAGGTGGTGGACGTGTACGTCCGAGTCACCGGAGGTGAGGTCGGAGCGGCGAGTTCACTCGCTCCGAAGATCGGTCCGCTGGGTCTCTCCCCGAAGAAGATCGGAGAAGACATAGCCAAGGAAACCGCCAAGGACTGGAAGGGCCTCCGCGTAACGGTCAAGCTAACGGTCCAGAACCGTCAGGCCAAGGTGTCCGTGGTGCCCTCCGCCGCCGCGCTGGTCATCAAGGCGCTGAAGGAGCCGGAGCGCGACCGGAAGAAGACGAAGAACATCAAGCACAACGGTAACATCTCGCTCGACGACGTCATCGAGATCGCTAAGGTGATGAAGCCCAGGTCTATGGCGAAGGATCTTAGTGGGACCGTGAAGGAGATTCTGGGAACTTGTGTCTCTGTTGGGTGTACTGTTGATGGTAAGGACCCTAAGGATTTGCAGCAAGAGATCACTGATGGTGATGTTGAGGTTCCTTTAGATTGAAAATCGGCTATGTTAGGGGTTTGAAAACCTTGAATTTACTTTTTTGTTTTTGTTTTTTGTTTTGGGTTTTGTTGTTTAATCAGTTTTGAGGCATGGAAAGAAAATTTTATCGTTTTTTTTTTGTTATGATTTAATGGTTATGTCTTTGAATTTTTAGGGGTTAATGTTAAAATGTTTGGAAACAGAGTAGAGCGGATTTGAATATCATAATGCATTTGCTAATGCAACCACAAAGAAAATGTGGTTATGATTTAGTTTCATTTTTGTTTTTTTTTTTTTTTTTTTTTTTTTTTTTTTTAAAGTTTCTATACTAATGTTTTTAAGAATCTAATGACATTGAAATGATCAATGTGGGTATATTGGGAAGTATTCCTGAAATAGGAAACGTGGATAGGCTCTAAATGAAATCTTATATATGTGTGTTATAAAATGATTATTATCAAGTAGTTTTGAATGGGTCTTTCGACGATATTGAGATGCATAATTGAGCTGAATGGATACAAAAGGTTAATTTGGTTTTGATAACATAACTTTTAGTTTAGTTTGCTAAGCAGCAACAAAGAAAATGTGGTTGGATTTAGTTTCATTTCTGGTTCTTGGTTTCTGCACCTGTTGATGAATTTTTTGAGAATCTAATGACTGAATTATTTGAGAATCTAATGACATTGAAAGGCTCAATTGAGAAGTGTTATAAAATAATTCTAATCAAGTAGTTTTTAATGGGTTTTGACGATATTGAAATGATTGAGCTGAATGGATACATTCTTTCCGGTAGGTAGATTGTGATATTTGTAGGTCAATTGTGTCGCACTTTTAGTTTAGTTTGCTAAAGAAAGAAGATGTGGTTATGATTTAGTTTCATTTCTTGGTTTTAGATTCTATGCCTGTTGATGAACGTCTTTTGAATTTAATGACTTTGAAATGATCCATGTGGGTAATGTAAATACCATATTTTTAGTCCTTGGGTACTTGGAAGTATTGCTGAAATGAGAAATGTGAATGGTTTGAAATGGATTCTGATAAACGTTATAAAATAATTCTAATCAAGTAGTTTTGGATGGGACTTTTGAGGTATTGAAATGCATAAAATATCATTTGAACTGAATGGATACATTGCCTGGTAAATTAAGGTATTTGTAGTCTCAATTGTGTAGCTTGATAGATTCGTTTCTGGTTGCATTTTGTTTTGGTTATGGTATTTACTCATCAGTTATAGAATTTTATGTATGCTGATTAGGGAGCCCTGAGTAGTCACATTCATTTCCTTCGAATTTTTTAGCATCTCAAGATGCTAGAGAATTCTTTGTTTGTTGCTATGATCTTGAATAAACCAGGTTTTTGCCATGATCTGGAATAAACCACGTTGTTTTATTGGTTTATGTCAACTGATTTTAGGTTTTAGGTGTAAGCTACCATGGTAGCACTGTCTATCACATTGCCTAAGGGTTAACAATGGGGGTGCTTAGTGCTTACTGGTAATGTTTGTATGGTGTTTGTTGTTTTGGTTTGAAGTTGTTTAATTGATTTTAAATATATAGGGCTCATAATTCTGGTTCACCTGGTGTATATACATATAAATACATGTCCTCTTTCTCAACATGTTTATATTCTGAGGATTACTATGTCAATACATGAGCTTGCCTGGCTGGTTGTAGAAATATAGAAAACAAAAATGATCCCTATCACTGGTTCGAAACAAAATTCAATAAGTCAGAACAGAAGCTATGTTGTCAAACTGTATCTAACAAGCTACACAATTGAGATTACAAACTGGATTGCTTTTCCAACCACTTGAAAAGGTCCAAGCAATGGTCTCGTAAAATATTGTGCTTTTTACCCCAGAATGCTTAATTTTGTCAGATTCATTCCCGTCACATCCCAACCTCATCGAATCTCTCCCGGTGTTCCCTTGGTGTTGATATCCGCCTAAAATCAAATCTGCGAAATAAAAGTTCCTAGCTTTCTAATTTGAAGTATATGGAGCATCTTTTATAAACACTAGAGCTTTTGCTGTGGCTTTGTTCTAGTGCATTGAGCTAATTAAAAGACTAATACTTTCGAATCCAAAAAACAAAGAAAGAAAGAAACAAACACCCAAATGGAGTTATACCAACCCACACTCGAGACCCTCCCAAGTGGATTGAAATTCCAGTTTGGCGATTTCCGAAAGCTATACCAACCCACACTTCAGTTTCCATATATTTGAAAAATCAATCAATTGATCCATATTCTCTAGTGACATGAACGTGAAAATCCTAAAACTGACTGACCTCATACTACAAAGTGATCCAAACATCTATTGCTCCAAAAACCCATTAAATCACTAGGTACCATCGATCATCAGTTTAGTTGCTACAAGATAAATTCCCCATAATGCACCTCCAAATTAAAGACTTTCAACGTTGCCTCCGCCTAATATATCTGGAACTCCTGACCGTTAATTGGGTTATACATAAATTTATGTGCAAAGTATCAACAAGAGATAAATAACCCATATTAATGGCATTTGAAAAGACAAACTAGAAAATATCATATGAAAGATGATGAAAAAAATCTATAATATATAAGATTCAGTTACACAGTCCACATCATTTAAAGAAACATTACAAAAAGTGAAGCTATCTAGATGCAATGATTAATACAATAACCCGAACTCCCAATTATAAAGAATGCGTTGCTTACAACTTCTATTGCACAATCAAATGCAAATTCCTAGGGTGTACTTTTGGTTTGCTTTTAAAGCGATCACAAATGCATATGTACTAGACTACCAGGTAGCCTTAAGAGCATCCACATCAGCCTATTTAATTTTTTAACTAAATTAATCCGAAAAACTTCACTTTTTTTAGTTTAACTATCTATTTTTATAGACATACATAAACCTCAATTCTCTATCACTATTCAAATTTTATAAATATTATTTTATTTTATTTTTTATCCATTCACATTTACAATCCAAAAAAAAAAAAAATACAACCCTCCCCCAACCACCCAACAAATCCTTTTCACCATGTCTAGCATCATCCACAAATAATTTTACATAATTAATATTTCAAAACATATGGTATTGTCTTTATTTTTCCTTTGCAATATCAATTAATATATACAAACAAAACAAAACAAGATTAAGACATTAAAAAAAAAACTGATTAGTTTATAAAACTTGCAAAGTCTACAAGTTTTTTTCTTTGTTTAATTTTTTATACTTGATAGTAGCATAACTAGAGACCAAAAGAAACAAGGCATGACAAGCTACAAACAAAACAATAAGAGAAGGACTAAGAACAAGAAAAAGAGAACTCCAATCACAATACTATCATTCACTTTTTACTTAATACCAAAAAATGGTGCACACATTTCTATACAACAAAATTTGACAAGTTTAGAAACACCCTAACAAAAAAATCCATGCATTGTACAAAAACGTTGCATGACTAGCTTGCTACATTGCAACAATATTCACCAATTACTGTTCTCTTGACGTTGAATGATTTCTTGGTGGAGTTGGCTAATGTATTGTTACTGCTTTGGATCCAAGTTTGTAGTATCCATCATGGTAATTTCCAATTCTTTCGTCATTCGTTTTAATTGAAGCTTCTCTCTCTTAACATGAATCAACTCTTCAATCTCCATTTTCTTGATCTCCACAAGTTCTTGATGCTTCATTTTCTTAATCTCTATGAGTTCTTGAGTTTGAGAAAATTCCCTCTCAAGAGGCATTTTTTTTTTCTCATTAGATTTTTTGTTCTTCTTTTCTGCCATGTCATTCAATATCCCTTCAAGATTCAAAATCAAACTATCATTACTTTTTAGTTTATTTCACCGTTCCTTTTCAGCCTTCCTACCGGTGGTCTCTCCAAGTCTACAAAGAAAGCATAGGAGACCTCATCTTCCCCTAGATGTATCAATTGCAAAGTAGAAGAAAAAGATGTTGTGGTTGATATTCATATTGTTTGAGCCTTATGAGGCTTCGCAATAAATTCCAACCATTTTGGTTGATGCCTCAAGATATTTCAACAATGATCAAATCGGAATGCAGTATTTTGGACCTTTAGATACGCTTCCTTTGCCTTATTAATCTGAAAAACTGACAAATAAAAATTGAATTTAATGAATAAATAGTATTGGTGCATTAATTCATTGATACTACTTTGAGCAACAATTTTTTACCTTGTTTTGCTCATTCACACCACTTGGATTAGTCATCTTAATTGAAGCTAAGAACCCAACAAACTTATTAGTATGGAGTTGAATTGTTGACCAACTATTCATTAGAGAGTTTGCATTACGAGTAGATGCAAATGTCTTCTCTTTATTGAAGCACTCCAAAACACTATTCCAATATGTTTTGTGTTTTTGTTCATTCCCTTGCACCGCATCTACTGAAATATTGAGCCATGCTGACACAATGAGACAGTCTTCTTCTACCGTGAAATTACCACCCGTTGTGTCTTCTTAGTAATGGATTCCATTTGAACTTTAGGTGGAAACTGTAGGGTATGGACTTCATCTTGTGGAGAGTCCATCATAAGTTCATTATTCATGTTAGACCCCTCTTCTAAGAGCTGTGTGAAGTTCCAATCCCCCCTGCATTTGTGTATCCATTCCTTAATAACAATAACATAATAAGCAGCAATATGATGAGAAGTTAGGCAAATCAACTTTACATACAGCAACAAAAAGATCACAAGATTACCAACAAGTAAGGCAAATCAACTTGTTTATATGAAACCACCCACAAATGACGATTTGGTTATTAAGAATAAGGAAGCTCAGCCTAGTCTTTTAGCTTTATCCTAAGCAAAACTTGAGCACAAATTAAATGAAACAATTACAATTACTGTCCAAATCATATTTCTTGCTAATCATACATAGATGACATGATCCAAACAATGATCATATTAAGTTTATTGATTCATACTAATAAAGCGACTAAATTTCAGAATGGCCACCAACCTACCGCTACTCTCCTTTTTCTGCGTTTGTAACAGACCGCAAACAAAATATATAACACTAAGCACAGAAACAGGCAGAGTTATACTAAATTATTGATTCCCTACCTTAAAAACAAAAACGGACATATAAAAGGTAAAACTGCAAACACTACAAATATGAGCAAACAATGAAGAAGAAAACTGGATTGCTCTCCTCGATTGCTACGGATAACTACTAATAAGCAATAATAAAAAAGACAAATAAAAGACTGAACTATATTATCAACACTCAACAGACAAAGATTGAATCCAAAAACCAGAGAGTGAAAATCCACATTATATTAAACCCCAAAAAATCATATTACCTTGTTTATTTTGGACGGAAAACTATAAACCACCAAGATTTCTGAGCTGTTTTCAAAAAGCAAAAAGAAGTAATCTAGCAATGTTGTGCACTTTCATGATTCAGACTAGCAATATTGTTTAGTAGGTTGTTTACAAAGAACAGAAAGTACAAAGCTTATGACTATGCTCATCCTGAATTTCAATGACTTGAAAAGAGACTTAACCAAACACTCAAAAATACTATAGAGCTTTGCAGTTGAAGCTCTACTTCCTACATGGCACTATTTTTCCTTCCTTTTCCTTTTGTTTACATTTACTTCTATTCCCCATTTATCAGTCATCAAACAGAGCATAGAGTATGAAATCTATTCATATTGCACAGCAGTACCAAGTATCAAAACACACAAAAGTCATCCATGCAGTTGTAGTATTCTATTATAGTATTCAATTTTATCCTAGGATCTTCCTCATTGACTGTTCTTTATTTAGGTCCGGATCTGAGCAGAGAAGAATGAATATATAAAAAAGAAAAAAAGAAAGTAAAATAGAATCTACTGAAACAGATACTCTAATCAGATGTGGAAATGGGTAAAGAAAAATGATAACTTTGAGCAGCAAATCACATCCTTGCTACTTCAAGATTAATGAAAAATGTCATAATAATTGAAGCTGACACCTGTTCTGAGCACGCCCACACCACAAGCCACTGACTACTTGCCGGTTAATGGTAGACATACCCACACTCAACTGGGCATCATACCCATCATCAAGCATTGGGGAAAAATTGATCAAAGCACAAAGCAATAAAAATTGGGGAAGAGAGAGAGAAAGACATCATACCTGAGTCCGTGAGTATCAATCTATGCAGTGCAAAAACCTCCTTCCTTGCACCGGTGATTTCAACCATCTCCTCCTTGCTGAAAATGGCACCAACTCAAGAGTGCCAAAGTTTACAGTGAGTAAAGGGAGAGAGAGATAGAGAGAAAGGCAGAGTGAGAGAAAAATTAATGCTTTATCATTTTTTATTGTCAAGAGAAGAACAATGCAATGCCATTTGTAGCGAGGACACTTTACAATGTTTTAATTGAGGGAGAAAATAATGAGAATGATGCGTGATTGTTTTACTTGAGTTTTGCTAAAAAGAGCTGAAATGTTAATTTAAAGAGACTGATGCAAGTGCTCTAAGCACCATATCTCAATCGTAAGAACATCTAATCTAGCCATATTAATTTAAACAATGCCTAGGAATTTACCTGGCAACTCCTCATCTGGGGATTCATTGAGCATTCTATACAGCCTAAAGAATACTAGAGTCTACAAAGCTTTGAACTGCAGCCCCACCCCCCATCCCCACTCAATAGTAATCAGAGCAGGATTATTGAAGAAAATCTTTTTTTCTTTAAACCAGATAAATAGTTTTAAACATATCTTCAAATGAATTGGTTTAGAAGCATTCTTATTAAAATAATTTTTAAAGAAGATACTTAAGGATCAATTAAGCAAGATATGTAATAGATGTTTCACTCATTTGATAATATAACTCAATAGATGAAAGACTTTAGACATATTTTATCACATAAAATTCTACAAAAGACCAGCCTGACCAGGTATACCTTTGTTAATCTTTGGACTAATTTGCACATCCATCTCAAAACTATCATTGTTCCTTGGCAGCTTAACCTGTTCGAGCTTTTCCAGAACCTCGCAATAAATAATCTAAATACCGAAGTTGTATTAAAAAGAGAAATTTAGAGAGTTGATAGGATGCTCATAATAAAAAGAAGATACTGTTAATGTGTGTCAAATAATACTGTTAATGTGTGTCAAATAATACTATCCCAATCTCGACCTTATTCTTTCAAAGATATTTAGTTTTAATTATTTATTTATAAGTAAAGGAAATTTTATTGCAAATGAAAGGAATTACAGCATGTTCACAATGATGAGCTTAAAGCACCTTTAAGAAGTACAGGCAAATCAATTAGAAGATCTAAGAAAAAATTGAAAATAAAAAATGGAAGTACAATTAGTAAAATCCCAAGCTTGAGATCATTCAAACAAAGTGTGAAGTAGCAAGGACTTCAATTTCTCAATAGATCTCATGCCATCCTAAAAAATATGGTTGTTGCACTCTTTCCAAACTAACCACAACACGCACGCCGGCACCAAGTTCCATACATTCAAAGATTACTTTGACATAATATAAAAATAATATATGAACAACTACACAGTTCATGACATCACATTGAATGAAGGGGGCAAATATAGACCCATTCAACCAATGCACATAGATAATCTCAAGAAAATGCCCTCTTTTCCCCAAAATACTGACTCAAGAAATTGCCCCCATCATGAGTTTCCAATTATGAAATATCTAATGGAGCTAAACCATTATCTTTTCATCTTCATACACGCCTTATATAATACACAGAATTGTATGAAGCATCCAACAATAATTTTTGTTTACCAAATTCTCTAAGGGAAACTTAATTTTGGCACTAGGACCAAAGTTCTAATGTTGAGTGGTGATGTGAACCACATTGCATGAGCTAAGTCATAGGCAATAAATAGGTGGTCTAGGCATTCCTCTTCTATATCACATAATGGGCAAGAAACATCAATGGTGAGATTCCTATATGCTAACTCCATTCTCACTAAAAAAAACCATCATTTAAGAACATAGGAAAAATAATGGCTTTAAAAGGGAGTTAAATTTTCACTGGGAGTTAAATAGGCTTTAAATAGGCTCTCTTGATTGTAAAGAGACCTGACTGAGCATGGGGCCAAGTCAGTTTCCTTGTACTTCCAAATCAGTTATAATATTGTATTCCAATGGCCACATGCCTCAGAACTACTTTGAGAATGGTCTATCAGATGCAAACAGAGGAACCTAAAAGATAGAAAATTCATTTTTAAGCACGAAAATGAACTTAAGGGATGAGGAAGTTTTATCAGCAAGTACAATTGCATTCCCAACAATGATGAAGTTGTGGCTGTGTCCATCCTCATTAATTCAAATATTCATAATTAACACAAAAGTAACAAGTAAATAAAAACGTGTGATTTTATATTATGTTTCTAAAAATAACTCCTCAACCAATCATATATAAATAATATTCTTAAAACACCTCTTGTGATGAGTATTGGGGTTCCAAACCCCCTCCCCAATTTACCTAGGAAAAAAAGGGTTAAATATTACGATCAAGAAACATGTTCTCATACATATTAAACCAAATCAAATAAACTAAATAAATGAATATGACTCCTATCCTAATTAAACACTCCTTATTGGTTTTGCTACCTGAGAAGTCTAATGAACAGACTCTGTAATCCCAATTCTTCTCAACCGCAAATACCTTCCCTTGGCAGCCCATTCCAAATTTGCAGCTTTTAGAACCTCTAAAATTACTGTTTAGCTGTTTGAATAGTCTTATGACAACCATATGCCAAACTCTTTTCAAGTGCAAATCATTTAGTATTAAACAAAACCAAAATCTCAACAAACAACTGTTTGTTTTTTTTGTCAACAAAACTAACCAAAGATTGTCATTTTGATTAACAGTCAACTCATTATCTTAATATGTGATCCAAAAATTTTATTTAATTTTTAGAACATTAAGAGCAAGGTGCACTTTCAAAGATGCATTTCCAAAAGTATTTAAATGAATTACCTACCTTTTTAACTGTAGAGAGTACCTCTTGATGTCCTTGACATAGGATCTAGTCCTTTAATGACTGCTCCACATTCCTAAACAAAAAGGCCCAAATAAAGATTTGAAACAATTAATTTGTATAAAAACTATTATATCTCTAAATCATAAGTGATAGCAAATAAAAAAAATTTAGTACATGCCGTAGCAGAGGAGTCTACTCTTTACCTCCCATTGTAGCTCTTGAAGCTGAATCTAGGCATAAAAAAAAAAGGTATTTTTTAAGCAATTGAATGAAAGGGGAAATTGGTTTAAGATATTTTCAAAGAAAACAAGGGAGTTCAATATAAACTTATTTTAATTAAAAAAAATTAAAACAACTACACAGTTCATGACATCACATTGAATGATGGGGGGCAAATACAGACCCATTCAACCAATTCACTTAGATAACCTCAAGAAACTGCCCCCCTTTTCCCCAAAATACTGACTCAAGAAATTGCTCCCAACATATGAGTTTCCAATTATGAAATATCTAATGGAGCTAAACTGTTATCTTTTCATCTTCATATACACCACATATAATACATAGAACCGTATGAAGCATCCAACAATAATTTTATTTACCAAATTTTTTATAGGTTTTACACCATCATATAGACATATCATGAAATCCAATATATGATCATGTCAGGTGCAATACTTCCAAGAAAATTGCTGAAAAGAACACCAGATGGTTTAAATGCAGTGTCCACTTCCCATGTGTTTGCTGCATCCCTACAAATAGACGAAAGCTAAGCACTATGACTTGGGACAGTAATGCACTACTTTGTTTCTATGTATTAAAATATCCCAAAGAGTGTTGGCAAGGATGACAAGGAGGTGATAGCACTGGTCTTGTGACTGACACACTCTTCCCAAAGAGTGTTGGCAAAGATGACATCGATCACTAAAGTAGGAGATCCACAAAATAACATTTCCATGGTCTTACCTCAGAGGTTTTGAATTCCTGCAAACACTACAAACCTAAAAAGTAAAAAGAATCAATACAGATAAACCTTTAGACTAATAGGACCTTTCAACATTTTACTACACTAACCATTACATGATTTTAGCTTGGCTGGATAGATCTAAAGCATTTTCATCTCTGAGAGTTGAACTTGAAAAATCTAAATCTGTTTTACAGTAAATTTAATATCTTAAAAATAAGTAGAAAGAAAATATACAAATTGACCCCCAATTAGGGGGAAAAAGAGGAATGCATAGTGCATAGAAACTTCTCAAACGTTGCATATTCTTACGTTTTTCATCCAAATCTAGAAGTTCTTAATAATTAAACCACATTAAAGAAAAAAAAAGCAGTAAATGGAAAAACGCAGTAACCATATGAGCCATGCAATCAATAAAAAAGAAATAGTTACTTTATTTAGAACATTAACATTTGGCTGCAACAGAATTCAGGTTTGAATTCACACTTTCTTTGTAGTTTGTTCTTTGTTTGGCAATGTTGAAAATAAGTATGTGAAAATGGTCGAGGTCCTCAGATAAAATCATAGATTATTATTATTTTATGAACAAATGAATTATTAAAGAAACAAACTATACAAACAGCAAACACCAGTATCTAAAAGCGGTAACACCTAACAACAAAAACAGAGCAAGCAGGATACTAAATAAAAGCTGCAACTAAACTTCCAAAGAATCAAACTAAAACCCTCAATTTTGGCAAACTCAACCGAGGTAATGCCTCCTCAGACTTGACATTGCTGCAGAATACATTGGCATTTCTTTCAAGTCAAACATAATAAACCACTGCAGACCTAGCAATTTTTTTTTGGGGGCTTTAAAACTTTTGGCCTTCAACTTATTTTTACCCTCAAAGAACTACTTGGTATCAATCATATGCCTAGGACTATATTAGACACTATGACTTAACTTGCTGCCATAGCCTCTTTGTGAAAGGAAGGATACTCAAGGATTCTGAATCCATAGTCTAGTGCAAAGTTGATTTTTATTTCTCTTGGTAATATGTTTGATGCGTTCTTGTTCAGTTGTCAATAAAACAATGAAAAATCTAAGTAATTTTATTCAGTGAATCAATAAAAGTAAAGAGACACCTATGACAATTAACAATAACAAAATTTAAAACCCACAAGATAGGCAAAATTAATCAAACAAAATTATTTTTTAGAAATTAACAATAAAACATTGACAATTGGCTCGATGGATCTTGGACCTACCAAAACCAATTAGTTCAACAGCAACTGCATTAAAATAAAATAAAATAAATACTTATTTTATAACTAAAAAATACAAAGCCCAGCAGCTTAATTTCCCTATAAATACTTGAGAAACAATCCTATGAATGATAAAGGCAGTCAAAGGTGTGAATCCAGTAATGCAACTAAAGCAGGCATACCTTGGGAGTATAATTCGAAGTGTGATCAAGATGTTCTTGTCTTCTTTGATGGTGGGAACGGATTGAAGTTGGAATCATTGTTGTCAAAGGCATGGGCCATTGAAGATGAACCCGGATCAAACCCATCACTAAATCCCAAATCTAGCCGACCCAAGCCTAATTCGAACCCATTTGTGGTATTCACTGGAAGCACTGACAAAGAATGGTGAATGGTGGTGCCTTCAGGAACCAAAGGAGCCAATGTTCTCCCTACATCTGAGTCATTATATCCAATGCTTGCAAATGATGATGAATCCAAATCGTGCACATCACCATGAAATGTTGATTCAAATCCTTCAAATCCCAAATATGACCCAGCTAAACCAGAGTTTGGCTCGATCAAAAGCTCTGAAGCCCCTCCATTGTTTAAAACCCCATGATCTAAATCTGAACCATAAGAAGTGGAGAAAACAGCCGGCAAAGGTTGTAGCTCAGTGTCATCACAAATCCAGGCCCTTGAAGATGAACCCAGATCATCCAAACCTGGGGGAACCACGAGTAAGTTGGTGTCCATTCCCACATCAGATGGAAAAGAATGGTGATCGATGTCATCAGAGACAGAGGAAGACCCACAACCACAGCAGATGCAGTCTACATGGACTTCCAACCATGTAATTTTGGGGTCATCAGATGAAGAAGGGACTTCCAACCGTTTAATTTTGGGGTCATCAGAAGGGAATTTTTCACTGTACTTGATTTTAACTTCAATCGTAAGGAGATTCTTTTCAGATGGATTTAATTCTTCCCATTCCCAAAGATCTATAGGACTTAAAGCACAGATGCTCAGGACCTACTAGACCTTCCAAAAAAATAATTTCTTTTTCTATTGAAAAACCATTGGTGGAAACAACAAAACAAGTTGCTTCCATATTTTCCGACAACTCCGATTGAAAAGCAAAACAGAGAACTAATTTTTGAAATTCATGACCATCCCAGAATGATACAGAATTTCCATCACTCTGATGGTTCAATTTCAACTCCTTTGGAATTCTTGGTAGTACAAGTTTACAACCACCGTGATATAATTCAGATTCAGATTCAGATTCCTCACAAAAGTAGGGATCCATGAATATTTTTCCAAACTGCATTTAGCCAATACAAGAAATTAAAATTTAGAGATTCTCGTGATATATATATATATAGAGAATATAGAGAGAGCTCACCTGATTTAATAATCTACATGATGATGGTAGATCCAAAGACATGCAATTTATTGCATTCACATGTCTTATAGACGGTGGAAGCCTTGAAATTTCTCGAAGCTCCTCGCAAAGGCTCAAGTCAAGATCTCGTAATCTAGTAAATCTACTAATACTTCTCGGGATTGTAACAATACTAGAATCACGTGGACCTAGATGCATCAATGAGGAGAAGGATTCGGGCCTCGTCAAAATATGTGATTCAATTATATTTCCGTCACAGAACGAGACATTCAGTACGTTCTCTCAAGTTCGTAAACTCATATCTCGAAAAGCTAACGAGAAATCCAAGGTTTTGACAATCATTTAGATATAGCCGTGTAAGCCCACTAATGAAATGAGATTCCCCGGTAATAAAGGCCATTCTCTAATTTACTACCAGTAACTCTAAGACCTAAAAAGTTACATTCCATTTCTGGGTGAATCTTGGGAAACTTTTCAAGGCCTACGCAGCGAAATAGACAAAAATATTCAAGAGATTTCAACCTGAGGGTGGGAAGAATTTTAAGTTTTTTGCAATCCGTTAGCTCCCACTTTTTAAGCTTATAAAGTGATCCAATGGCCTCATGAACCTCAATTAAATTTTCACAACCACTAATGTCCAATTCCTCTAAGTTTGGGGCGCACAAATCAGGTAATTTTGTAATGGTTAAATTCTTACTCAAATTGATTCTTTTCAAATTTTCGAGAAGGAACCCCTACAAGGAAAAAAAGTAAATAAAAAATTGTTCTTCGACAAAATTTTAGAAATAACATTTAAAGAAATCAAAATTCAGCAATACTAATGCTCATACCTGCTTGAATAGCTTCTCCAATCTAATGCAACTACTTCTCGGCATCTCAAGTACAACAAGTTGTTGAGTACAATAATTGGATGGCAAGGAAAAAGGATATTGGTCCCATTCAAGTAACTTTAATTCATTGGGGAGATATTTAAGTTCTTCAGAAATGCGTACATTTCTAACCATAAGAAATTTGAGATTTCCCATCTTTTTGAAAGCTTTAGCATGTAGTTGCACTGTTGTTGGATTAGGCGAATGCAGCATTATACCTCGAATTTTGTCTGACCCCTATTTGGAAAAGGAATTAAGTGAAACATATAACACAATAGAATTTGCCAAAACTATAATAATCTTGAAATTTTGTGCAAAAATGATACTATTAAATTTATATTTTATATAATGTTAAAAAGAAAAAAATATCAAAGGAAAAAAAAAAAAAAAACTTATTACTTCTACCTAATGAAAAACTAAAGAAAAAGAAGTTATACCTCACTTTCAATTAGTACTTTGAGAGCATCCTCATAATGCCATAATCTGCTACGTTTTTTGAGGATTTTTGGTGATTCTTGCCGAACAATTTCCCTACCCATTTGTTGTACCAAGTCATGCATCTCCAATATGCCATAATGACCAATAGTTACGAGACATTTATTAACAAGGTTTGGAATATTAACTGTTGCATATAAATTGCAAGTATCTAATATATTTACAACATTATCCTTGTTCCTTCCCTTGAAGAAACATGCAATATCAAGGAAAATATCCTTTTCCAGTTCTTCCAATCCATCATAACTTACTTTAAGTATATTATGAATATCTCCTTTAGGAATTTTTCCATATTGCTGTACTGCACTTTCCCATTGAGATCTTGGTTTTCCACACAAATCAGAACCTATTATTGTTAGAGCTAATGGTAGGCCATTGGCATATTGTATGACTTGGTTTGCAAGTATAGAATAATCTTCCCCAAGTTTATTTCCTCTGAATGCATGTTGATTAAAGAGTTCAAGAGCTTCACAATTGTTCAATTCCATCATCTTGTAAGTAGTACAAACTTTTCCAAGATTATCAATCAAGTGTTTGTCTCTTGTTGTTATAAGGACTCTACTTCCTGAAGCAAACCAATCATAATTTTCAAACAAATTTTCTATTTGTTTTGATTTATCCACGTCATCAAGAATTATAAGAATTCTTTTACCATGGAGCATTTCCTTTATCATATTGGTTCCACGAGCTACACTCATCACCTTCAAATGTTTGCCCCTTAAGATATTAAAAAGGAGTTTCTCTTGTAGTTTGATTATGCCATCATTTGTTCCAGAATTTTCTCTAACATCTTCTAGAAAGCAACTTCCTTCAAAACGCTTAAAAATTCTGTTATAAACAGCTTTTGCAATAGTTGTCTTACCTATTCCCCCAAGACCATGAATCCCTACCATTCGAAAATCGGTTACCTCAATATCTAAAAGTGATTCTATGGCCTTGACATGAGAATCTACTCCAACAGGGTATTTAGCAACAACTAACTGTATTTCATTTAATTTGGTATCCAATATATTTTCAATAATTTGTTGGATGAATTTGTATTCAAGGTCCCTGCCAATCACAAAGCATACAAGACATTAAATGAGTTGGACTAGTTGAAAATATGAATATGAAAATAAAAGAATCAAAACTTCTAGTTTTGTGCATTACATCCTACACTTGACACATTATCAATTGAATTAAAGGACATAATTCAAGTATTTGAGAAGTATCATTCATTTTATTTTATTTTTTATTTGTTGGGAATAAGATTTTGGTTTTCCATACTTGACCCAAAAAAAAAAAAAAAAAATTGGGATTTAAAAAAAATGGTGGGCGAAACTATAACATTATAAAGTCTTCGAAAGGTATATTTTGTTTCTTTGCCAAACCGAAATGAAATTCTATACTTTATTCACAACTTTGATTTTGATTCATTCTTATTTTTTTCCTAGTAAGAAATTGTTTTAGGCTTTTGGCAAGTAGTTGCATGAAAACTTCACCTTAGGTGAGATAAAAGCATATTGAGAACCCATTTATAGAGCTTTGAATGAAATGATTAAGAAAATTAGAGAAATTTTTTAGAAAGGATCATGTGGGTGAGCCTTGATTCAAATAACACTTCCTCCTCTCACAAGTGTGGGTAAAAGGTGAGGTCATAGGATTAAAGCTCGTTGGATGTGTTTGCAACTTACTAATAGGGGGAGAAAAACTCAAAAATATGTTAGACAAACTCTTTAATTGGTATGATTAAATTCTTCTATTTCTACTAACCTAACTGACTTAGTAATTGAAGAGATAATCATAATATATATATATATATATATATATTTTTTTTCATATTTGGCATTTGTGGTTGTAACAAAACTATTAGAAATCTGAAAGTCATAAAAGCACATAACATTAGTTATTAGATACATACCCATCCTTACAATGCCATCCTGATAAACTAGCCGCTTCATATAAAGCTGCCCTCCAGCTCCGCACCTTCTCTATATTATTCTTGAACTTGTTTTCTTGTTCAGCCAGTGCTACTTTAAAACTACCTTCTTGATGACGTACTTCAGATGGATTCACTTTGTAAAAAACAGGTAGAACCAATTGTCCATTTTGCTTGCAGTTAAGAATCTCAACAAGTTCATCCAAGCACCAAGCCGAAAATGCATAATTTTGAGAGAATATGATTACTGAAATCCTTGACGATCTAATAGCTTTAAGAAGTTCTCCTGAAATTTCTTCTCCTCTTTGGAGATCATTATCAATGAAGGTCTTGATACCTTTGTCACACAAATTATGATATAAATGGCCAGTAAAACCATTGCGGGTATCTTCACCTCTAAAGCTCAGGAAAACATCATACTTCCACTGGCGAGTGGAAGCCATTAGAATCTACAAGCAGAAAATTGAGAAGAAGAAAGATGTGATGAAATGAGAATTACAAGGGATGAGGAATAAAGCTCAAAGTGTTTTGCAAGAGCGATACTTGAATGGAAATGAAGGCCTTGAAAGTAGAAAAGTCCCACTTCCACGAAGATTCCATGGTGCGAACTTTTGAACAGAGGCTCTTTCATTTTTCAAAAAGTGAGTGAGAAAACAATGAATAAAATGACTTTTGAAAACGCGGAATTGACGAAATCATTGTGTTTACTCGCACATACATTCGCTCCAATCAACAAAAACCAAAAAAAAGGAAAACATACCATACATTGTCTCACACACAAATGAAAGAAAAAGAAGATGGGAAAGGAAAAGTAAAAAGTAGAAATAAAGACAAGGAATCACGTGGGGCCGTGTTTGGGGGTGTAGGCTTTTCAATTTTTAAGTTGAAATGAAACTTCCTGGAAGGTGTCTTACTTACAAATACCATTCCATGCATATTTATTTACAAAAGTGCCATTTTTTTTTCATAGTATTTACTAAATCGGTGTGGACAGTGGATTGTGGTGGAATACAATATGTAAGGACAAATGTATGATGTGTGCAATTAACCAATTTTTGCATTTAAAAAAAAAAAAAAAAACATATCCATCAATTCAGTTCATTAGAAATTTTTTTATTCTATTATCAATTTAAATAAGAGAAAACCTAAAATAAAATTAAAAATTAAAAATGTATTTTTCACTTACTTCTTTGCTAATTTATGTTACTATACTCATCACTTTTCACTGTTTCAATTCCCCTAACCTAGGGCTATGCATCAATTTTTTTCTGCTCTGAACATATTACTTTCCAATTTCACATAGTCAGTTAATAGGTAGGTATAAATATATCAATATATGTTATATAGTTTATTGCTTAAACCTTCTTTTTCTTATTTTTTTAAATTTTTTATGATTTATTAGTTTATTTCTTTAAGTTTAAGCGTTTAAATTTTTTTTTTCTCTTCTTTTGTTTACTTAGTTTATGACTCATCACTTTTCACTGTTTCAATTCCCCTAACCTAGGGCTATGCATCAATTTTTCTTGCTCTGAACATATTACTTTCCAATTTCACATAGTCAGTTAATAGGTAGGTATAAATATATCAATATATGTTATATAGTTTATTGCTTAAACCTTCTTTTTCTTATTTTTTTTTATATTTTTTATGATTTATTAGTTTATTTCTTTAAGTTTAAGCGTTTAACATTTTTTTTTCTCTTCTTTTGTTTACTTAGTTTATGACTCATCACTTTTCACTGTTTCAATTCCCCTAACCTAGGGCTATGCATCAATTTTTTCTGCTTTGAACATATTACTTTCCAATTTCACATAGTCAGTTAATAGATAGGTATAAATATATCAATATATGTTATATAGTTTGAACGGTTTTAGACCCCTTAGAACAACCAGATTGGTTAGTCTAGATTAATTAGCCAAGTTGTTACTTAGTCAAATTAAGCAATTCTAGGTTAAAGCAATCAAATAATCATATCAAAATAATAAAGCAGCGGAATAATAAAAGACACAATGATATGATCACCCAGGAAACCACACGGTAAAAACCTGGGGAGGATTTGACCCACCAATCTTCAAGGCAAACCTGAATCCACTATGAAAGAATCGAAGTTCATACAAAAGGACTACAAGCTCCCCGCTCGACTTCCTAATGCTACCCACCAGTAGAACTTACTGACACGACCACGTGCAAGCTTCGAATCCACAGACTCCTTCTTTCTTGAATTCTTCAATCAGCTACAAGCACCCACGCTTGATATTCTTTAAGCTTCAATGGCAGCAACCAAGTTGATCATCAAGATGTTGATACTATCTCTAACTTGAAAATCCTAAGCTTTGTGTAAAGGAAAGTTCCTCTAGATCTCACAAGAGATTTACACAAAACAGCAATGTATGAGTAACAATACAACTGGAGCAACTCTAAAAACGTGGCTATGGTTTTGCCTTATATACTTAGGGCAAAAACATAAAACCCTAAACATTTAATGAGTTTGGGCTGAGTTGGAAATTCTGCAGAAAACGCAATCTGGTCGACTTTCGATCGATCAAATCTATTCTTCGATCGATTGAGCCAGACCGAAATGCCCCAATGCATCTACAGTCTCTCGATTCCAACTTTACAATAATTAAACAACTTTGAGCACACTATAACAAGACTAAACATATCATTTTGATCATGGTTTACCAATATTACAAATTAGAGTTCTAAATACATAAATTCCTAAACCTTTAGAACCTAACATAGTTTATTGCTTAAACCTTCTTTTTCTTATTTTTTTATATTTTTTATGATTTATTAGTTTATTTCTTTAAGTTTAAGCGTTTAACCATTTTTTTTCTCTTCTTTTGTTTACTTAGTTTATGATTTGCCTTCTTTTTTTTTTTTTTTTTTTTTTTTATATATATAATTTTAAAATATGTAACAAGATTTTATTTAGCAAAGACTTCATTGCAAACTTATGACGTTCGTTTATTTTGCTTGTATATTTTATAGAATTTCTAATGCTATTGCTTGTGAAACCTTGATTTTGGATTATAATAGCAAGTTTAATTTAGACATATGCCTACTTTTTTTTTTTTTTTTTAATTTACATATTCTTCTTATGATTTCTCAAACTTATTTTTATTAGTTTATATATATATATATATATATATATATATATATAATTTTTTTAAAATATTTGATCATGCGATTAGACAGATGAGTCAGTAGCTCATAAACCGAGTCAATGTCCAGTCTAAGTTTAATAACTATTGTCTTACCATAAATGGTGATTCACAGTTTTTTTATAGAAGAAATTGGTAATTCACTTGGGTGAGAAGAAATTAATGAAATAAATGTAAGTGAACTTATTTCAATATTAATTGGGGGTAATTTAAACACATCTTAAATAAGTGATAATAAAATGATTATTTTTACAAAAATCCCAAGAAAGATTAAGGTCCCGTTTGGTACCCAAGTTCAAACACATGTTTTCAGTTTTTAAACAACATTACACGTATTTTTATACACTTTTTCACTCATATGTATTTTTAAAAAAAAACTTAAAACTATTGTTTAAACACACGTACCAAACGAGCCCTTAGATTGACAATTTTGGTAAGGGTCAGGGCTACCATGTCCCATCAAATTTCTCACACATTAAAAGTTGTGTCTATTTTGTGAAGATTGTTCAGTAATTCTATCATGATACGAATTTTCCTCTATTCTGTTCCAAGCCATTTTCATTTTCATCATTGTCCACATGGACTCGTGTACAACCATCAATTAACTCCGTGACTGAGAACTTTCTTTGTTTCTTCCTTCTAGATATTTTTTTCCAATTTATTTACTTCCTTCTCTTCCTATATTAATATCTGCCTCCACTTTCACACTCATCACAGTCAATTTCTTATCCTCTGCATTATACAAAGCCTCCCCTATAGAACAATTTTAAGGAAAATCCCATCTCTCTCATCTTTCTTTAGATACTAGGAAGAGAAAAAATCATCTACATAATTTGATTTTCTTTATATCAAGCTTCAATGGCTAAGGAGTTCATAAACTTGAATTCTTGGATTGAGGTTGCCCCAACTCCTATTATTAGCCCCAGTTCATAATAGGATCATTTCATGAACATTCTATTTTGCAGTGTCCCTTTTGCTTTTATTAAAATGATGGGTCTTATACACTATATTTTAATTTGGTCCTTAAAATTTCAATTGTATCAATTTGGTACTTGACCTTTCAATGTCATATCAATTTAGTCTATGTTGTTATATCTTAGATGAAAATTGATGGCATGGCAAATGACCAAAATAAAGTTTTTGCATATTGTCACATCAACGAAAGCTAATTTTTAATTTTGGCCATTAGACACATTATCAATTTTCATCAAAAAAATAATGGTAATGACTAAATTGACACGACACTGAAAGGATAGAGACCAAATTGACACAATTGAAAGGTTAGGGACCAAATTGAAATATGGTGTATAAGATAAAGACCAAATACGTAATTTGCCCTGAAATGATTTACAGCTGTTTTTTTTGGGTAAATTTGTGAAAAAAGTGAAGATTCAAGTAGGGTTTGCCATTTTGGTTAATTGAACCGGTATAAGTTTTTTTTTTTTTTTTTTTTTTTGGTTTTGTTATTGAAATAAGATATTTTGGTGTAAATTCAACTTATAAAAAAAATTGATGTCTTAATTTATTGATAAATAGCAATTATCATGAACTGAATACTTAAGTTTAAATCTTATTATATCAATTAAAAAAACACCTATAGAGGGGCAAGTGTCATAAGTTTGGATTACTATGCATATAGGACAAAGTTTGGTTCCAAACCAGTTTGGAACTATATTTACAACCCATTACATGGTGAATAATATAATTATTAATGTTTATTATTTAAACAAACCACATGACTCATTACAAAAGTATGATTTCTTTAATTGTCATATAGTAGGTAGGGGTGTCAATGTTCGACCTAACCCGCGAACACGACACGAACCCGACACGGGTTTTTTCGAGTTAGGGTTGGGCCTTAATGGGTTTGGGTCATAAACGGGTTGAGCCAAAAGCAACACGATAAGAAACGTGTCATAAGCGGGTTAACTCGCGTAACCCACAATAGACACGTTTGACACGTCAATTTATTTGTGTCAACCCAAAATGACCCACTTAACACAACCCGTTTAACTCGAATAAATATTTATTTTATTTTAGATTTGTCAAATACCTTTTATATCCAACATATATTTTAAATTTATAAAGAAAAGTGAGTAATTACAAAAATTTATAAAGGATAGAATTGGAAATTGAAACTTTATAGACCCTAGAACTACTAATTTTTTGTTTTTTGGGCATAGAACTTGCACAAATGAAATTGGATGAGTTTGTGAAAGATGTTATGAATTTGGATATCAACAAAGAATCTATGGATGATAATCGTGGTCATAGTCAGGATTAGTCTACTGTTTGCTCAAATTCTTTCAATATTGATACTTAGCATTTGGCGAGTTCCAAGGATATTATATTTTTGTTGAATTATGCTATTTTATTTTTGTTAAACTTTGTTATTTTGAATTTAGGTTGAAGTGTATGCACTTCTTTTAGAGTGTAAAGAACTTATTTCTAGATAAATGTTATATTTTCGTTGAACTATATTATTTTGAATGTGGGTTAAAGACTCGAATTGTATGCACTACTTTTTGGGATATAAAAAAAAATTATTTCTAGATGGATGTTATATTTAATATTATGCAGGTTGAAATGGGTTGTGTTACATTTATGTCAACCCAACACGACTCGGTCAGGTCAACCTGCCTTATTAACAGGTCGGGTTAGGGTTGAAGGATCATGACACGATTATTAAATGGGTCGGGTTAGGGTTGAGCCATTTAGTCGAATAACCCTACCTTGACACGACACGAACCCGAAACGCTAACCCGAATTGACACCCCTAGTAGTAGGTTAGAGCAAAATAACTCTTGTACGGCATAAAGGTCCCCAGGCCCACTTGGGCCTCGAACTTCAACCCAGAAGTATGGCCTACAACCCCAACCCCTTTATCCGACCCTGGGCCCTAAGCCCTTTAGGGCCATAGGCCCAGGCTTCATGCCGACCCAGAGCCCATTGGGCGAATACCCTTAATCTGTGCACATCATGTTTCATCACCTAGGACTTGCCCAGTCAACTATATCCCGAACAAGATAACTACTGCTCGGGGTACCGCCTCTCGGCTTCTCGGCAGTACCTTGGGGAATATCGCCACCGAGTGGCTTCTCTGAGATGGGAAGCAGTTCCAATGCCACTTCTCCTACTCCCACCTAAACACCCACTTAGAAACGATGGAATTGGACCCCCATGCCCACTAATGACCTAAAGTAATCATAACACCTCCACTTATCTGGGCCTATAAATATGAGAAAAAGGTAATGAATTGGGGGGTTGGCTTTTTCTGTAAAGAATATTGAGAGAAGAGAGAGCAAATACTAAAAGAGAGCAAAGGAACGACCCTGTGAGAGAGAGAGAGAGAGAGGCTTAAGAAAATAGAATTGTATTTGGGTCTGCCAAGCATAGGGCCACTCACAATAGGAAACTCAAAAGCCCACTAAACAAGTAAATTGTGAGCCCAAGTAAAGGTCAAGCCCAATAGCCTTATATTTTGGGTACGCACAACTTCAAATCAATTTGGAACTAAACTTTTTCCATAAATAAATGCTAGGAATTTGGGCTAGATCTTCAAAATTTAAAAATGTATTTGAAACTGAACCTAAAATCATATTGGCAGGAGTAATTGAGCTTATAAATTCATATGGAGAATCATCCTCCGAACATTCCTCATGTGACAAAATATTGGTACAAAACGGATCTTAATTTCTAATCCTACTTCTTGGCAAGAGCTGCAGAAACATTCAACAGATGTTGATAAACTTATTGTACTTATTGTACTTATTGATAAATTCAACCGATTTTAGTTTTGTGAACTTCAATTCCAATTTTCCAATTCTTCCCATGCTCTATCAATAACTTGGTTAAGATATGATTATGTGAGGATAAAAACTATTGGATAAAAGTCCTTATTTCTTATGCTTTTAAAAGTGTATTCAAAATTACAATTTAGATTTGTCACCAATAATTGTAATTTAATTTTTTCCTTCAATTCTTCCATTTATCCCACATGTAAAAAACTTTTTGAAGCTTTTAATTATTTATTATTACCTCTATAGTTTTGATATCATTTGGATACCGCTTCCTTTCATTTTACTCTCAACTCTCACTCTCACTGCAAAGAAAGAAAACCTCCATAGAATTCAGGTTCTCTAGCTATCAAATCCTTTACCTTCAATCTTGCTTCTCTTGCACAGAATTAACTATCATCGTGTTCTATGTTCATCTTCATTACAAGCTGTTTGCTCCACACGGTTGAATTTTTGGGTCTTTGGCTTATTAGCAGGACAAAGCGATTCTCTTACTACAATGGCAAAAGAGATCAGAGATTTGAGTTCTTGGACTGAGATTGCACCAGCCCTTCTCATTTCTCCTAGTAAAGTTACCATTTTTCCTGTATTTGGAGACAATTACTGAATAAGGCTAAAGAATGCAACGAAGACTCCTAAGACATTGCAGTGCTCCTTAACCTAACAAGATACCGCTAGTGACTATCTAATCTTAGGTACTAATAGTCTAATACTGCCCATGCTTTCACTTCGGTGAGAAGAAATTAATGAAATAAACATGTTTCTATTTAACAATAAATCTAGAGCAACAACAAAATTCATGACAAAGTATACAATTGTTTGAAGTGGCAAGTTATTAATGATAGATAATAAAGTGTGTTAATGGTGGGACCATATGAAAATCAATATTAATATATCAACTCAACAAGCTTTGTTGAGTGAAATGGAGAGAATACATGCATAGTAGTTACAAATTGAAGGCATAAAATGGGAAACGAAGCTTTGTAAATGTCCTAATTGTACAAGAAATGGGGAATAATTGTGAAAGGATTATGAGCTATTGTACTGTACAATAGTTTTTAAGAGATTAAAAATTAAAGAGTTTACTTTTAATCTCAATTCTAAGATTAGAAATTTTGTAATTTTTTAACTTTTTACCATTTTAAGTTGAATAAAATTTTCTATCATTTCGTTAAAAGAAAATTAATTATACCATTTAAAAAAAAAAAAAAGTAAGTTAAACACTTCTTATACAATATAAGTGATTAATAAAGTGATAATTACTATTACAAATATATCAAAAAAGATTAGATTGACAAAATTTTCCCAAAAAAGAAAAGAAAAATAGATTGACAATTTTGGTGAGGGTGTATTATTTCGTAAACTCATATCTGGGAAAGCTAACGAGAGAACCTAGGTGGTGGACAAGGTTTTGACAACTTCTTAGGCGTAACCTTGTAAGCCCTCTAATCATATTCCCCAGTAATAAAGGCCATTCTCTAATATTAATACAACGATCAAGAACTAACTCGTGAGGTTCCGTTTCTGGGTGAATATTGGGAAACTTTTCAAGGCTCTTGCAATCGAATAGATAAATAATTTCTAGAGATTTCATCCTAAGGGCGCTGGGAAGAATTTTGAGTTTTTTGCAACCGTGTAGGTACCAATTTTTAAGCTTATAAAGTGATCCAATGGCCTCATGAACCTCAATTAAATTTTTACAACGACTAATGTCCAATTGCTCTAAGTTTGGGGTGCACAAATCAGGTAATTTTGTAATGGTTAAATTCTCGCGCAAATTGATCCTTTTCAAATTTTCCAAAAGGAACCCCTACAAAGAAAAAAAGTAAATAAAAAATTGTTCTCGGACAAAATTTTAGAAATAACATTTAAAGAAATCAAAATTCATCAATACTAATGCTCATACCGGCTTGAATAACTTCTCCAATCTATTGCAACTACTTCTCGGCATCTCAAGTTCAACAAGTTGTTGAGGACAATAATTGGATGGCAAGGAAAAAGGATATTGGTCCCATTCAAGTAACTTTAATTCATTGGGGAGATATTTAAGTTCTTCAGAAATGCGTACATTTCTAACCATAAGAAATTTGAGATTTCCCATCTTTTTGAAAGCTTTAGCATGTAGTTGCACTGTTGTTGGATTAGGCGAATGCAGCATTATACCTCGAATTTTGTCTGACCCCTATTTGGAAAAGGAATTAAGTGAAACATATAACACAATAGAATTTGCCAAAACTATAATAATCTTGAAATTTTGTACAAAAATGATACTATTAAATTTATATTTTATATAATGTTAAAAAGAAAAAAAATATCAAAGGAAAAAAAAAAAAAACTTATTACTTCCACCTAAAGAAAAACTAAAGAAAAAGAAGTTAATACCTTAGTTTCAGTTAGTACTTTGAGAGCATCCTCATAATGCCATAATCTGCTACGTTTTTTGAGAATTTTTGGTGATTCTTGCCGAACAATTTCCCTACCCATTTGTTGTACCAAGTCATGCATCCCCAATATGCCATCATAACCAATAGTTACGAGACATTTATTAACAAGGTTTGGAATGCCATTTCTTGGATACAAATCGCAAGCATGTAATACATTTACAACATTATCCTCACTCCTTCCCTTGAAGAAACATGCAATATCGAGGAAAATATCCTTTTCTGTATCTTCCAATCCATCATAACTTACTTTAAGTATATTATGAATATCTCCTTTAGAAATTTTTCCATATTGCTGTACTGCACCTTCCCATTGAGATCTTGGTTTTCCACAAAAATCAGAACCTATTATTGTTAGAGCTAATGGTAGGCCATTGGCATATTGTATGACTTGGTTTGCAAGTATAGAATAATCTTCCTCAAGTTTATTTCCTCTGAAAGCATGTTGATTAAAGAGTTCAAGAGCTTCACAGTTGTCCAATTCCGTCATGTTGTAAGTTGTACAAACTTTTCCAAGATAATCGAGCAAGTGTCTATCTCTTGTTGTTATAAGGACTCTACTTCTTGAAGCAAACCAACCATAATTTCCAAACAAATTTTCTATTTGTTTTGATTTATCCACGTCATCAAGAATTATAAGAATTCTTTTACTATGGAGCATTTCCTTTATCATATTGGTTCCACGGGCTACACTCATCACCTTCAAATGTTTGTCCCTTAAGATATTAAAAAGGAGTTTCTCTTGTAGTTTGATCATGCCATCATTTGTTTCAGAATTTGCTCTAACATCTTCTAGAATGCAACTTCCTTGAAAATGCTTAAAAATTCTGTTATAAACAGCTTTTGCAATAGTTGTCTTACCTATTCCCCCAAGACCATGAATCCCTACCATTCGAAAATCTTTTACCTTAATATCTAAAAGTGATACTATGGCCTTGGCACGAGAATCTACTCCAACAGGGTATTTAGCAACAACTAACTGTATTTCATTTAATTTGGTATCCAATATATTTTCAATAATTTTTTGGATGAATTTGTATTCAGGGTAGCTGCCAATCACAAAGCATACAAGACATTAAATGAGTTGGACTAGTTGAAAATATGAATATGAAAATGAAAGAATCAAAATGTCTAGTTTTGTGCATTACATCCTACACTTGACACATTATCAATTGAATTAAAGGACATAATTCAAGTATTTGAAAAGTATCATTTATTTTATTTTATCTTTTATTTGTTGGGAATAAGATTTTGGTTTTCCATAGTTGACCAAAAAAAAAAAAAAAAAAAATTGGGGATTTAAAAAAAATGGTGGGAGAAACTATAACATTATAAAGTCTTCAAAAAGTATATTTTGTTTCTTTGCCAAACCGAAATGAAATTCTATACTTTATTCACAACTTTGATTTTGATTCATTCTTATTTTTTTCCTAGTAAGAAATTGTTTTAGGCTTTTGGCAAGTAGCTGCATGAAAACTTCACCTTAGGTGAGATAAAAGCATATTGAGAACCCATTTATAGAACTTTGAATGAAATGACTAAGAAAATTAGAGAAATGTTTTTGAAAGGATCATGTGGGTGAGCCTTGATTCAAATAACACTTCCTCCTCTCACAAGTATGGGTGAAAGGTGAGGTCATAGGATTAAAACTCGTTGGATGTGTTTGCAACTTACTAATAGGGGGAGAAAAACTCAAAAATATGTTAGACAAGCTCTTTAATTGGTATGAGTAAATTCTTCTATTTCTACTAACCTAACTGACTTAGTAATTGGAGAGATAATCATGATATATATATATATATATATATATTTTCATATTTGGCATTTATGGTTGCAACAAAACCATTAGAAATCTGAAAGTCATAAAAGCACATAACATTAATTATTAGATACATACCCATTCTCATAATGCCATCCAGACAAGCTACCTGCTTCAGTTAGAGCGGCCTTCCAGATCTTCACCTCCTCTTTTTTATTCTTGAATTTTTCTATTTTTGCTACTTCGAAGTCACCTTCTTGCTTACGTACTTTAGCTGGATCCACTTTGTAAAAAACAGGTACAACCAATTGTCCATTTTTCTTGCATTTAAGAATCTCAACAAGTTCATCCAAACACCAAGCCGAAAATGCGTAGTTTTGAGAGAGTATGATAATTGAAATCCTGGACGATTTAATAACTTTCACAAGTTCAACTGAAATTTTTTCTCCTCTTGGGAGGTCATTATCAATGAAGGTATTGAAACCGTTGTCACACAAATCTTGATATAAATGGCCAGTAAAACCATTGCGGGTATCTTCACCTCTAAAGCTCAAGAAAACATCGTAGTCCCACTGATGAGTGGAAGAAGAAAAGGAGTCTCCTTGATTGATTGGGAAATCCATTAGAATCTACAAGCAGAAAATTGAGAAGAAGAAAGATGTGATGAAATGAGAATTACGAGAGATGAGGAGTAAAGCTCCAAGTTTTTGGGCAGAGCGATATTTGAATGGAAATGAAGGCCTGGAAAGTAGGGAAGTCCCACTTCCACGAAGATTCCATGGTGCAAACTTTTGAACAGAGGCTCTTTCATTTTTCAAAAAGTGAGTGAGAAAACAATAAATAAAATGACTTTTTTTGCCGACGCGGAATTGACTAAATCATTGTGTTTACTCACACATAGATTCGCTCCAATCAACAAATTAACCAAAAAATTGGGAAACATACCATAAATTCTCTCACACACAAATCAAAGAAAAAGTAGACTATTCAATTTTTAAGTTGAAATGAAACTTCTTGGAAGGTGTCTTGCTTACAAATACCATTCCAGGCATATTTATTTACAAAAGTGCCTTTTTTTTTTCCTTGTATCACCAATCGGTGTGGACGGTGGACTGGTGGAATGCAATATGTAGGGACAAATGTATGATGCATGCAATTAACCAATTTTAATTTTTAAAAAAAAAAACCATATCCACCAATTCAGTTCATTAGAATTTTTGTTTATTCTATTATCAAATTAAATTTTAGCTCAATAGTGATAAGTAATAATATTTTTATTATATATTTATATAATTGTATATTGCACTAATTTTGAAATAGTAAACCGATATCTATTGGTATGAGAATATTTCGCTCTTGTTACTAAAACCAACATCAACAAGCAGCGAATGGAGATAAACATTGTTTGCCCCCCAATTTTTTTTAAAAAAAAAAATGGTATTTGACTTCTCTATCTAAACTTAAGTTTATTGTCTAAACTTAATAGCTTTCTGTGCTTTATTCTTCTTTGTCTAAGCTTCTATTTCTTATCCTACAATACTTATACATTAACACATTATACAGTTAAAGTGCTAGATTATACTTTTTGTCAACTAGCACCTCGTGCTTTTACAAGTTCTAGGTGGAGGGTAAAGTTGTGGGTTCAAGGCCTATTTGGTGCATGCTTAATAATAATAATAATAATAATAATAATAATAATAATAATAATAATCTATATCTATATTTATATCTATATATTACTAAAAGTTGAAGTATAGCATTTAGTGTTGCTACGCTCACATTGAGCCACGTCAGTAGCCAAGTCATCATTCTCTCTCTGTCAAAATTTTTTTTTTCATTTTTTGTTTTTATTTTTATTTTTATTGCATCAATTCTTTAGGTTGATGAATTTTTGTGTTAATTAGAATTCTAATTTGGGTTGATGCAATTTAGTTTTGTGTTTTAAGTTGTTATCTTTTATATTCTCTTTGATTAAATATTATCCTACTGCATTATACATATAGTATATAATAATATAATGTTATTATATTACATAGAATGACTTGGATAATTTGATGTTTATTGCTATATATTTTATTTTTACTCTTTTTTCCTCTCATCTTATTCTATTCAACATTTAAATTCAGTCACATCCTCCATACTATTAAATTATGCAGCACAAATCAAGAAAATGGCTAGACACAAACCTGCCTTCCTTTACCATACATTGGGGGAATCAAAATATTTGTGTGATAAATGGTCATATAATTTATAATTTAGATAGCACCCTTTGAATGTGTCTAGGCCCATAGATTGAGCAATTTGTAGACTTAAAAGGCTATTGAGAATGAACTTTTTGAATCAAGTCTAAAAAAATATGAACTACTATATATCATTTAGATAAAAACTTTTATCATAGATACATTAATATTTTTTTGCCACAAATTTAAATCACGCAAACTTAATAATTTTATATTATGTGTTAGCATCGTCTCTGCTTCTTCTTCTTCTTCTCAAAAATATTATGTATCATCTTTAAAGGATGCCAACAATATTGATCTTATGGGAAAAGTTACATAAAATATTGAGAAAAAAATGTTTTATATTACAATCTACTAAAAATGTTTTTTTTAATATTTAAATCTTTCTATTTTTCATATCACTGACGTGTTTTACAACTACCACATGTGTTAACTTAAGTCTTAATATTCTTAAGTTGTTTTGGCAAAAAAAAAAAAAAAAAAAAAGGTTGTCACAAAAGAGGAGTTCATGTAAAGTTTTTTGCAAAATGAAATATCTGTTTTGTAAGGCCACCAAACTTGATAATTTGCAAATGATGGAACCACTTGCAACAATATTTGCATAGTTATATAGTTCCAACTAAAGCAATTGTGTATACTTTTAGTCTTCAAAAAACACACATCTACAAGTGGTTAAACGTTCATCTTGGGTAGTTTTAACTTTTCATATAATTTTACCTTTACATATTCATCTATTTTAATTTAGATTTAAAAAAAAAACTTTAATTTAGATATTTATAAGTACACGATGAAATGATGATTCATGAATAAAAAAATAAAAAAATTTATCTATACATATTTATCTTGTGCGGTTGTAACTTTACATATAATTTTGCTAATATATTCATCTACTTTAATTTAGATGTTTATAACTTAATAATGAAATCTATACACAAGGAAATTAAAACAATCATATTTCTACAATTCAAAAAGTCATGATTTATTTTTTCAAAAAAAGACCTATTACATTTCCTTGGAATTATTTTTTAATTTTTTTTTTTTATAAAACCTTTGACATACCACTAATCTAACCACTTCATACATTAAAAAATTTAAGGCTCATTATTACTTCCGTTAATATAATATAGATATCTTAATTGATTGAGACTAAACTAGATAAATGCCTTTCATATTTCCTTGAAAATTCAGAAGGAAAAAAAAAAAAAAAAACCCTTTGACATACTACTAACGTAACTACCTCTATAATTATTTAAACCATCTATGATATCTATTTCTTATTGATAACCATAAAATTTACAACTAGCAAGGGAACACACAAAGTAATAAAGAATAAACGAAGGAAGAAAAAAAAGAAATGAAATCAAACGTCTATTAATAACCATTATTTGGAAAATAAAAAGGTTGTCAAAAGGAGTAAGAAATAAAATAAAGATGGCTATACAGAGGATATTGAAAACTTTATAGTGTAATAAAATCAACAATTAAATATAATAATGCAAAATTTAAACTTAAAAAAAATCAAACTCTAACTAGGGAAATTATATATATATATATATATATATATATGTATGTATGTATGTATGTATGTATGTATGTATGTATATGTTAGGTTCTAAAGATTGTATTTAGAACTCTAATGTGTAATGTTGGCAAACCATGATCAAAACAATGTGTTTAGTCTTGTTTAGGCTTGCTCAAAATTGTTTAATTAATGTAAAGTTGGAATCGAGAGGCTGCAGATGCATTGGTGCATTTCGGCCTGGCTCGATCGATCGAAAGTTAGACTCGATCGATCGAAAGTCGGCCAGAATGTTTTTTTGTAGAATTTTCCAACTCAACCCTACCTCATTAAACGTTTAGGATTTTATATTTTTGCCCTAGATATATAAGGAAAAACCCTAGCCACGTTTTTAAGGGTTGCTGTGAGTGTATTGTTGCTCATATTTTGCTATTTGTGTGAATCTCTTGTGAGATCATTGATGAGCTTTCCTTCACATAAACTTAGGGTTTTCAAGGTAGAGATTACTAAACATCTTGATGATCAACTCAGTTGCTGCCATTGGAGCTTAAAGAAACACAAGCGTAGGTGCTTGTATCTTGTGGAGAATCCAAGAAAGAAGGACTTTGTAAATTCAGAGCTTGCACGTGGTCGTGTCAGTAAGTTCTACTGGTGGGTAGCATTAGGAAGTCAAGCGGAGAGCTTGTAAATCCTTTTGTATGAACTTCGATTCTTTTGTATAGTGGATTCAGGTTTACCTTGAGAATAGCTAGGTCAAATCTTCCCCAGGTTTTTACCGTGTGGTTTCCTAGGTCATCATATCATTGTGTTATTTACTTTTCCACTGCATTATATTCTTGATATGATTGTTTGATTGTGATAACCTAGATTGACATAATTTGACTAAGTTAATCACTTGGCTAATTAATTAGGTTAATCTGGTTGGGTTCATGGGTCTAAAACCATTCAGTATAAAATTATAATCTTCATACACCATGACTTAAAAAAATTTAATGAATAGGTCTACCTCTTATACTCTGTTAGGACATATGTGAATCATGTTAGAAACATATGTCAATATAGAATTGGCTAATCCTTTGACAAAACATACTTTACTTATAATTGGGTAGATATATGATGTGTTTAATGTTTTAAGAAATAAGGTTTCAAGTTCAAGTGTTAAAGCCATGCAAGTCTATCCAAGAATCAAATGAAGAAGTGCTGGATTTTAAAGCTTGGCAACTAGCTTGATAGCGAGTATCTATCGAGGTTTAAAAGGTTGTTTAAGCTCGATGCTCGATAGCTGCTCGACAAATAGAGCATCTATCGAGATTTATGAAAAATAGATTTTCTGTTCTGATTTTCATCCAATTCGTGTATAAATGTTTAGGCTTTCTTTTCTCACAACCTTAAACATATATAAGGATTATTTTAAGGGCCGTCTAAGGTTGCGCAAGTGTGAGACAAAGTTTTGTTTATGCAAATCGTGACTGGAGACAGAATTTGTCATAGTTCATCTTTCTCTTGAAGAAGCTACTGCGTTTGTACGCTATTGGGTTTTGTGACCAAGGAGTTTCATGATCTTCATCGTGTTGATGAACTGAAGAGCTTTGCAGTCAACATCCTTCTCAAGTTGGTATGTATGCCACGTACTGGAATCCACGCATCGAATTGGTTAGTCACGTACTGAGAGCCGTGCATTGAAAAGAGAGATTGTCACTACAGAATAAGTCCAATTGAGTATTGGGGTAAGGGTTCAACTGTAGGTTGGTATAAGGTACTGGGATTCCTTTACTTGTAACTGCTTGTTGTGATAATAATGGATTCTCGAGAGTGGTAACATTAAAATCACCCGGTGGGGTTTTTATCTTGGAGGTTTTTCCCATTCGTAAACAAATCACCGTGTCAACTTTATTTTCCGCTGCATTTTATTTTAGTTGGAGATTTGTTTGTGCTACCATGCATGTTGCATGTTATTTAACTTAATTAATTAACTTGGCTAAATTAATTGATTAGTTTATCACAAGGGGTCAATACATTCTTGGCTTAACATTCCCAAAAAAAAAAAAATGTTATGCAAATCATCAACCAATAAATATAGGACAATGGTAAAAAAAAATTATAGACAAGATTATGAAAAATATGATAAAACTATTTAAAAAAAAAAAAAAACTCTTTATAAAGTCTAAGGACTAAAATAGTATTTTATCTAAAAAATTATCACGCGCAATGCACGGGTTTGGGACTAATAATAATAATAATAAAAGCTTCTCCTCATTGATTGATTGCACCTACAGGGTGCTTGCTGAGGCAAGCAGATTTGGCCACCCATTACCAGCCTTTTATAGTTTAATGGAGAATGCATTTACGGTGTCTGGTGTTGGTGATCAATTGGATCGTACGTGCACAAAACCAAGTAAAAACTAGTAAAATCCAACGGGATTTAAGCAAACCATGTGACCTAGTTGGGTTTGTGAATTGTGTAAAATTGAACTAATAGGTCCACCTTAATGACTTTTTTTACTGTTTAATGTGTGATAATATGGTAATTTAAATAAGAGAAAGCCTAAAAAAATTTAAAACGGCAATGCATTTTTCTCTCACTTCTTTGCCTATTCATGCTACTGTACCCATCACTTTTCACTATTTCAATTCCCCAAACCTAGGGCTATGCATCAATTTTTTACATAAAAAAAAAAAAAAACCATATCCACCAATTCAGTTCATTAGAATTTTTGTTTATTCTATTGTCAATTAGAATTTTAGCTCAATAGTATTAAGTAATAATATTTTTATTATATATATATTTTTTATGTAAATGTATACTATGGTAATCTCTAAATGGTGCATCCGTATGTATTGGTACCCAAATATTCCGTTCTAGTGACCAAAACCAATAGCAACAAGTGGTGAACACACTTTTTGTCACACTACCATGATATGAATAGATTTTTTTAATAAAAGAAATTAATTAAATGAGAATTTTCTACCTTGTAATTTAATTTGGATTTGAATGAGTCTACACCATCACAAGTTTTGTCACACCCGAAAAAACTTATGTAAGTAATGGTTTGAATGAGTTTGCATGATCACAAGTTTTGTCACATACATACGATTTCAAAAATGTTACTCCAAAAAAAAAATTATGAAATCCAATCCAAAAATAACTTAGAGTATGATGAAGGATATTGAATTTAGATTGCCAAAAGCCTTAAAACTCAATTAGACCATGTAGCATATAAACTAACGGAGATAGACAAAGTGACATAAAGTCAAAACGTTTACAAAAGTTTAGGGGCAGAAACGAACATTTTAAAGTTTATGAAAATTGAACTTTTAGTAAAGTTTAAAAATAAAAAATAGTATTGTAGTCTTTTATTATTATTCTGGATATCTAAAAGAAGCAAACCATTTATGTAACAATTTACTAAGCAAGCATCATAGATTCTATGTATCATCATGATAAGATATCATAGCAATCCAAGAAATTATACAAAAAATCATTTCTATATTGAGTGCTATTTCACAAAGAGAGTTTGGAAGATGGTGTTAAAAAAATGTTGGCTAAATAGAAATGTTTGAAGCTAGGAAGATTAGCTTATTTGGGCAATTAACAAACTACGGGTAGGGATTCTAAAACTGCACTGTTGAGATTGATTGGGTAGCTACCAACCCACCGTATTTAGTTACATAAAAATCCAAGACTTTGCAATGGGAAATTTAATAGTGAAATTGATATATATATATATATATATATATATATATATATATATATAGGTCATGCTAACGAGTGTTCTTAGGGCACTCATTAATAATCAATTTTAGGAAAGTTTTGATGCAACTTTTATAGGAAATAAAAAAAAGCTGTCAAAATATTAATTACTTTTTTTTCATTTCCTGTAAAAACTTTTTTTAAATGGATTATTAACCAGTGCCCTAAGAGCACTCATTAGCATTTTCTTATATATATGTGTGTGTGTGTGTGACAAGTATTGATCCCATATACTGTGATAGGCAAGTCTCTTGAGACTGAATCGTGACTCTCTCCTTGATAATTGAGTCTAAATATTAATTGTTGTATATGTGTTTTTTTTTAGAGAGTTTCAACATATGACTGTCATATATGTGTTTAATGTAGTTAGTCATCAATGATACATTTATATGACCTAATCTCTTTGTATTCTCATAAATTCACGAAGCTATTTACAAACCAAGCTAAAATAAGGAATATATTTGTATAAGCTTATATTAATATGGCAGTTGGTTTAGAAAACATTTTTAGTTTTTGACAATCCTCACATATATTTCAATATTGTTATATTTGGTTCTATTATGTTTCCAACAATTGGATTCCCCAAGTCTAACCTTGTAAGCAAAAGAAGAACTGGGGAATGAGGGGCCAACTCATGGGATAAAGGTTGTTCAAAGTGAGAAGTATTGGGATAAGAACACTGGACGACTGAGGTTGTGTCCAACCTCGAAGCTTTAGGCCCACCAACAACCATTAAAAAGTTAATTGAACAAAACATTAAATTAAATCACCACAAACACACGAAATTAAGCAGAAAAATTGAAATTCCCTTTAGTTCATCTAAGATATGAGCAAATCGGTCAGCATGTCGAAGAGAAAAGAATATAAATGTGCAAACTCCAAGAGTTAATCTTGAAGTAACAATCCGATCCCCTATTGAAGAATACATTTTCTCTCTCTTCTATTATTTACCTAAGAAAAAATTGAATTCAAATGGAAATATCTAGAATTAAAAAAAGAAAAGTGGAAATTCATCTTCCGCGAAGTTTCTCATGATTGAAAATCAAATGGAGAAGAGGTGGGCTTTGAGCTGGGATAGTAATATATTAGCAAGTGATGAACAATCTTTAGTAGATTGGATTTAAAAAAAAAAAAAAAAATCGTATCTGATTTTGAAAAACAAAAAGCAAAAGGTGGCGTGGGTATCTAATGAATAGTTTACCCAATACTATAACAGAGAGAGTCGGCATGGAATTTCGACGTAACTTCGCGCAAGCACGCTGTGTCTGCATGTTATGGGTAATGATGCCAGCGTGAGCGCATGTATTAGAACGCAGGCCTGTGAGTTATATACATATTTTAGTAAGGAGGGTGTAAAAAGGTGGAACTTTCTTGGGGGCTTTTGTATATTTCTCAGCAAATGGAAATGGGTGGAGCTTTGTCTGTCTTTTACTAGTAGAAGAAGGAGATAACAAATATTTCTTTCCTTTTGTTTGAATCACAGTCTCATCTCTCTCTTCCCAACTGGGTTTCGTTAATTTAGGCGTAATTGATGGAATATTTTAGTTAAATTCAATTTTCAATTCTCTTGATCTTGCCTTGGTTGAATAACACTATATTTTCGGGTTTTGTACACTTCTTTAACTGCTCCAAAGCTACAATTTAAAATATGCTAAAACTGCGAAGAAAATTGATGGGTTTTACCAACAAGATTAATTATTTACTGAGCATTGCCGGTGCCACATGGGCGATTTTCCCACATAAACCTACCATCACTCTTCCACCAATCATAACTCGTCACATAGGTGAGTTGTGGCACAAATTGTGACATTAGAATTATCCTTATTTACTACCCTTCAAAAAAAAAAAAAAATTTATTATTATTTACCACTTGACAACCTACCTACCCTGCATCGTACTATTTTAGAATTTTTATAATTGCAAATTTTAAACAAATCAAATTTGTGGATAGTCTTGCAAGGGCCACTTGGATCTGGCGTTCGGTTTCAGATGAATAGCCTTCGTTGTGTAGTCGATTCTTTTCATTGTATTCTTTTATGCCCCTAAAAAGACAACTAAAATTACAAAATTACGTATCAGAAACTTTTGAAACGAGTCTAGGAGGAATGAATATACAATACATTGAGAAATATCAACATACTGAATGTATTCTTGCTTTGGTGAACCAATTTTTTGCATACTGCAAATAAACAAAATCATGGCGGCATATCTTCCATCATAGCCGACTAAAAAAGATGGTCATACCAGCTCGAGAGAACCCAAAATATATGGATTTTCACAAAGTTCAAAAGCCTAAACTAAAAAATTGTTTTGAAGCTCTTAACAATTAAAAAGTTATACATCAAGAGAGAGTGATAGAGTACCCAAAAAAAGTGTGTTTTACACAGTATACAGAAGAACAAACTAGCACCTGAAATTAGAACAAATGGGGAGAAAGTATAAATTCAAAAGCTTTTCATTTTTATTTGCTATGAAGTAATCTTTTAGAGATTAACAATACACTTTTAAAGATAAACCAAAATCTGTCATAATTTCAACTAGAAGATTTAAATTCTAGATTTCTGACTGACATGTTCATCGAAATATAAATTCTGGACCTCTAATTTGCATGTCCATTGAGATTTAAATTATGGATTTCTAACTGACATGTCCATCGAAATTTAAATTTTGGACCTCTAACTTGCATGTGCATCGAGATTTGAATTTTGGATTTTTAACTTGCACGTCTACTGAGATTTAAATTCTGTTGAGCTTTGTGGAGCCTAGTTGTGTTTGATTCGGTTGGTGACCCGACCTGAAATAATATTGTGTGGTTTTTAATGGGAGATTTTTTGAGGCTTAGTCTATGGAGCAGAAGCTTGGGTTGACAAGCCCAAGCCAGACGCTCATGGACAAGCCTCTAGGGGGTCCGGGGGAAATGCCCTTGGGAAAATTTTTTTGGCCTATTTTGTAACCCACTATGAATCCTGTGCGCAGGATATCGAAACCGTTTTTGGTGATTAGGGTTTTGGGCTTGTTGTTGTTTTTGAGAGAGTGAAAATATTGTAGCAGCACTTTGTATTTTTTCTCTGATAATAGTGAAATCTCTGCAATTCCGTGGACGTAGGCAAATTATTGAACCACGTAAATATTTTCTTGTGCGTGTGATTGTTTTCTTTGGCATGTGTTTTATCTATTTTTTTGTTTCTCACAGGTTGGGAATTTCGGTTGAATTCCCTACAAATTCAAGACCCCTACTTCCTTTGCAAGTTCAAAATAATCTTCCTCAAATTTATTTCCTTTGAAGGCATGTTGATTAAAGAGTTCAAGAGCTTCATGTTTGTCCAATTCCTTCACCTTGTAAGTTGCACAATCTTTTTCAAGAGTAGCTAGCAAGTGTGCATCTCTTGTTGTTATAAGGACTCTACTTCCTGAAACAAACCAATCACAATTTCCAAACAAATTTTCTATTTGTTTTGATTTATCCACGTCATCGAGAATTACAAGAACCCTTTTACTATGAAGCCTTTCCTTTATCATATTGATTCCTCGGGATACACTCTCCACCTTCAAATGTTTGCCCCTTAAGATATTAGAAAGGAGTTTCTCTTGTAGTTGGATTATACCATCATTTGTTCCAGAATTTTCTCTAACATTCTCTAGAAAGCAACTTCCATCAAAATGATCAAAAATTCTATTATAAACAGCTTTTGCAATAGTTGTCTTACCTATTCCCCCAAGACCATGAATCCCCACCATTCGAACATCATTTACCTTAATATCTAAAAGCAATTCTATGGCCTTGGCACGAGAATTTACTCCAATAGGGTATTTAGCAACAAATAACTGTCTACCATTTAATTTGGTATTCGATATATTTTCAATAATTTGTTGTATGAATTTGTATTCAGGGCCGCTGCCAATCAAAAAGCATACGAGACATTAAATGAGTAGGACTAGTTGAAAATATAAGAATCAAGATGTCTAGTTTTTTTGCATTAAAACCTACACTTGACACATAATGGATTATATTAAAGGAAATAATTCAAGGATTTGAGAAACATCATTAATATTTTTTTTGGGAATAAGATGTTGGATTTCCATACTTGACCAAAATAATCAAAAAAAAATTGATTAAAAAAAAAAAAACAAATTGGGGGGAGAAACTATAACATTTACCAGTCTTCAAAAGGTATATTTATTGTGTTTGTTTGCCAAACTAAAATGATATTCTATACTTTATTCACAACTATGATTTTGATTCATTCTCTTTTTTTTTTTTTTTTTTTTTTTTTTTTTTTTTTTTTTTCTTGTAAGAAATTGTTTTAGGCTTTTGGCTAGTGGTTGCATAAAACTTCTCCTTAGGTGAGGTAACAAGCCTATTGAAAGCCCATAATACTTTGAACGAAATGATTAAGAAAATTAGAGAAATGCTTTTGAAAGGATTATGTCGATAAGCCCTGATTCGAACAACACTTCCTCTTCTCACAAGTGTGGATGAAAGTTGATCGAGATTATGAGATTAAAGCTCATCAGATATGTTTGCAACTTACCAATAGGGGAAAAAACTCAAAAAATAAAAGTTAGAAACTCTTAATTGGTATGATTAAATTATTCTATTTCTACAGGCTAAGTTGCCTTAGTAATTGTAGACATGATAATGATAGATTTTTTTTTTTTTTTTTTTTTTTTTCACATTTAATTGGCATGTTGTGGTTGTAACAAAACCATTAGAAGTCTAATGTTATAAAAGCACATAACATTAGTTAAAAGATACATACTTATCCTCAAAATGCCTTCCAACCAAACTAGAGCCGCCCTTCACCTCCACCTCTATGTTATTCTTGAATTTGTTTTCTTGTTTCGCTAGTGCTACCTTGAGATTACCTTCTTGCTTACATAGTTCAGATGGCTCCACTTCGTAAAAAACAGGGAGAACCAATTGTCCATTTTGCTTTCAGTTAAGAATCTTGACAAATTCTTCAAATCACCAAGTCAAAAATGCGTAGTTTTGAGAAAATATGATAATTGAAATCATTGAAAATTTAATAGCTTTGTAAAGTTCCATTGAAATTTATTCTCTTCTTTGGATTTCATCTACAATGAAGGTTTTTACACCTTTCTCACACAAAGCTTCGTATAAATGGCTAGCAAAATCATTGCAGATATTTTCTTCTCTAGAGCTCAAGAAGACATCGTAGTCCCATTGGCAAGTGGAAGAAGAAATAGAGTCTCCTTGATTGATCATAGGAGAAACATAGATCTGTCCATTTAACTTGGTATTCGATATATTTTTGATAATTTCTTGGATGATTTTGTATTCTTGGTTGCTGCCCAATCACAAAGCATACGAGACATTAATTAAATGAGTTGGACTAGTTGAAAATATGAACATGAAAATAAAAGAATCAAGATGTCTAGTTTTGTTTATTATAGCCTATACTTGACATATTATCAATTGAAATAAAGGACATAATTCAAGTATGTGAGAAGTATCATTCATTTTTTTTTTCTGGGAATAAGATTTTGGCTTTCCATTCTTGACCAAAAAAATCAAGAAATATTGGATTTTTTTTTTTTTTTTTTTTTTTTTAAATTTTGTGGAAGAAGCTATAGAGTTATCAAGTCTTTTTTTTTTTTTTTTTTTTTTTTTTTTATGCAAAATAGAATTCTACTCTAGCCTAATCTAAGTGTATATGCGTGTGAAGCTCCCTCCTAGAGACTTGAAACCCAGCCCTTGTCCCCCACACTCCACAAGCACTTATATTTGTAGAGTGATCATCACACCAAGAGTATGCGGTGGTAGTTATCAAGTCTTCAAAAGGCATAATTTGGTTTCTTTGCCAAACTGCTATGTAGGTCATTCTATACTTTACTCACAACTTTGATTTTGATTAATTCTCTTCTTTTCTATTTTTTTAATAAGAAATTGTTTTAAGCTTTTGGCAAGTAGTTGCATGGAAACTTCACCTTAGATGAGGTAACAAGCCTATTGAAAACCCATTTATAATACTTTTAGAAAGGATTATGGTGCCGAGCCATGATTCAAACAACACTTCCTCCTCTCACAAGTGTGGGTGAAATATGAATATGAGGTCATGGGATTAAAGCCCATCTGACGTGTTATTGTGTTTGCAACTTAAAAGTACGCAAGTGAAGGTCCTACTTCCACGAAGACTCCTTGGTACAAACCTTCGAACAGACTGGCTCTTTTTTTTTTTTTTATGAAGTGGGAATGACAAAATAATGAATATTCTGACTTTTTTGACAACGCGCAATTGATTACTTCAGTCTTCGCTCCAATCAACAGATTAAACACTAAAAAGATGAAAACATACAAATAAAAGAAGATAAAGATGAAGTTTCAAAAAGTTCGGAAAGGACAGGTAAAAAGTGGAAATAAAGACAAGGAGTAAGTGGGGGAGGGTAGGCTTTTCATTTTTTTTTAGGTGAAACTATACTATTGATCCTTGAAGTTTTGCCCTATGACGCAATTGGTCCCTCAAGTTTGAAGTGAGCACAATTAGTTCCTTAAGTTTTAAAACTGAGTTGTATTGGTCCTTTTACTAATGGGTGTTAACGATGTTACTTACGTGACTAACGGAACAATGATTTGACACTTTTTTTTTAATAATGTGGCATGTTTTTAATTAAAAAATTACTAACTAAATTTACATGTTCAAAATAGTACCATCAAATAACCTATTCTTCACATTGTTCCAAATAGTAGTGTGCAATATGGGGCTGAACCGGTTCCCCCTCTCATCGATAATGGGTTCTTTTTTTTTTTTGAAGGAACATTGATAATGGGTTCTGGGTTCTCAGTCTTGTAAGCTGAAAAAAGTTGTAGAGTCTCACCAATAAAAGGAAGCCCAAGATTCCCAGGTGACAATCTTAGCCACCGGCAACGTGAGGAACGAAGAAAGAAGAAAAGGGTGGTAGAGAAAACCACAAAGAGAAATGAGTACAGAAAGACTGCCATGAAAAATTTTTAGTTTTTACAGTGAAAATTGGTGTAGGTAACACGTGGGATGGAACAACGACTTTGAGCAAACATGATAGAGCCATTCGAGATGATATGCGTCTTACAACGACTTTGCAACAAATCGGAAATGATGGCAAAGGCGCAGGACTTGCCTTTCTGCCGATTGAAACACATGAACTTTTATTGATGGTGGGATTTATCTGTGAATTCTCATGCCTGAAACTCACATTAAATCTGATCCAATTCTCCAAAACCACCATCTATTAAAATAAAAAGCACTATCAACCCATCAAACCACCCACAACGCATATTCATTCTACCCATATTCGCAAATCTAGAGAAACCAAACCCACATTAAAAAAACCCAGCCTCTGCCGTCGAACCAAATGGCCAAACTTATTTAGTTTCGCTCTACCGCAAGCTCATCGGAGGACCTCCGTTTCGTGCGCCACTGCGGGACCTAGCTAGCCTCGACGGCGTCAACGCTCTAGCCACAACACTCACCGCCACATCAGTCCCAACTACCACAGTTTCTTGGGTGTGTCCCTCACAGTCGCACGCAACCAAACTGCAACAAAAAATTTCCAGCATGTTTTGAACTGAACACATCTGATGCTCAGACCATGAGAGTGCTGACGGGAGAAAGAGGAAAAGAAGCGAAAAAGAGGAAATTTTTTTTTTTGAGAGAATGACATGGCATATTTTTAGCCTTTAGATTGTTTATCTGCTATATTAAAATGGGAGAGTTTTAAACGGGAGGGGAGCCTCTCCCAAAGAAATTAATGTCCGGATATTTTGGAATCTGACAGCTTTTTTATAATTTTTTTAATTAAAAACATGCCACTTTATTAAAAAATATGTCACATTATTAAAAAAAATTGTCCAGTCATTATTCCGTTAGTCATGTAGGTAACACCGTTAACAACAATTAGTAAAAGAACCAATATAGCTCAATTTTAAAATTTAAGAGATTAATTGTGCTCGTTTCAAACTTTTTTTTTTTTTTTTTTGAGAAACCAGACCCCAAAAGCGGGCTGGGCTTTTATTGAAACAAAGGAAAGAAACATTAAGGGACATCACCCAAAACCAGAGGGGCAATGTCTTCAGGATACTCCTCTAACCAAACTTGTAAGTCAGGTCCAACTTTAGCACGTTTGGCCAAGGCGTCTGCTACTGAATTACACAACCGAGAAGCAAAACAAAAAACAGAGGAAGATAAGAGAGAAGCTTGGGCTAAAATGTCATCAACTATGTGACCATACAAGGACTGGTTGGCCGATCCCTGAGCAATGGCGTTGATGATCACTGCTGCATCACCTTCAAAGACCACTTCGTGTAGACCAATTTCAATAGCAAATTGGACTGCTCTCCGACAAGCTAGTGCTTCGACCATCGCCACAGACTGAGGTAGTGGAACTCGGGCTGAGAGGGCACCTATGACCGCGCCATTTGAGTCTCGAATTATCACGCCCAAACCGGCAGAGTTGTTGCTTTTGAAAATAACTCCATCGAAGTTGGCTTTATACTGTGGCAGAACAGGGGCGAACCATTTCTGCTGGACTGGGGTCTGAACTATGGCTGGTGCGTCCTCCTGAGCTTCAAGGAAATCATGCAATATTCTGGCAGCTTCCGAGAACACCTGGTTCAGTGGCCGAAACGGACGGTGAAAATGAATGGAGTTACGTCTACTCCAGAGCAGCCAAGCTGAAATGGCAAAGATCTCCACCCTATAATCGTCCCGTACCTGCAAAAAACTTAAGAAAAGGTTAGCAAAATCCCCCGGGGAATGAGGGATTGAGTGTTGCACCCAGCTGAGTGTACTCCACAGATTTGCCACCTCAGGGCAGCCCCAAACCACATGCAAGATATCTTCAGTTTGGTTCTGGCAAACATTGCAGCAAGCAGATGGGGTTATGTGGCGACGATGCAAGTTGTCCATTGTTGGGAGAGAATTACTGCAAGCTCGCCAAGTAAAGTGCTTCACCTTTTTTGGGGTTCGTAGCATCCAAACACCTCTCCAAAGATGCCTCTGGGGGTGAGGATTTGAGCTACTTGGGCTGCTAACCGAAGCATCATGAGTCAACAGCTTGTAGGCACTTCGAGTTGAGAAAATACCCGAAGGCATTTTTGACCATATAGGACAATCTTGAGGCAGTCTGGTACTAAGAGGAATGCTCGTGATTTTCTTTACTTCATGTGGCAGAAAATTTTGTTCAATTTCAGCTTCCTTCCAAGATCCAATCTCCTCATCGATAAACAAACTAACCTTTGCATCAGGGGGGATAGAAGGGAGAGGAGAACTAACCGAACGGTACACTTGGTCTGGGAGCCACTTATCCTCCTTTAACCTCACTGTTTTACCATCACCTATCCGCCAAACCATACCTTTCCGCACCACATCCCTTGCACTTAAAATGCTCTTCCATGCATACGACCCATTAGCCGAAGGGTTAGCTTCAAGAATGGAGCAATCCGGAAAAAATCGGGCTTTAAAGACTTTATGACAAAGAGAATCCGGATTTTTAAGCATACGCCACACTTGCTTGGCCAACAATGCATCATTAAACTTCTCAATCTCCTTAAACCCCATGCCCCCACACTCTTTTGCTTGGCAAAGTCTTTCCCATTTTACCCAGTGCACTTTCTTGCTGTCACCATTGCAACCCCACCAAAATTTTCGGATCATAACCTCAATTTCCTGAATTAAACCCTTTGGGAGTTTGAAACAACTCATGGAATATGTTGGAATGGCCTGGATTACAGACTTGATGAGCACCTCTCTACCCGCTTGGGATAAGAGTTTCTCCTTCCAACCTTGAATCTTCTTCCAAATTCTCTCCTTGATGTAGGCAAACCCCTGCTTTTTTGCTCTCCCCACAAACGCGGGTAACCCCAGATATCTCTCATATTGCCTGATAGCTGGAACACCCAACAAATGTTGAATTCTGACTCGGATATCCTGGTGAGTATTAGAACTAAAGAAGATATTTGTCTTATCTCTATTTATCTTTTGACCCGAACCTCTCTCATAGACAGATAAGATATGAAGAATTTCCTGGCATTCAGATTCTTTAGCCCGGCAGAAAAGGACACTGTCATCAGCAAAGAATAGATGAGAAACACGTGGCCCATTCCTGCAAATTGACACTTCCATAATGGCTCCATCAGATTCAACTTTATGGAGCAGACCTTGTAGCCCCATGGCACATAGCAGGAATAAATATGGCGACAATGGATCACCTTGCCTCAGCCCCCTACTGGGTTTTATATTTCTACCTGGCACCCCATTAAACAAAACCGAGTATGATACCGTCTTGATGCAAGACATAACAGTGGCAACAAATCTACCAGAAAACCCCAGCTGCACCATTGCCCTTTCCAGGAAATTCCACTCCATTCTGTCATAAGCTTTGCTCATATCAAGCTTTAGAGCCATGTACCTGTCTTTACCTTGGGTTTTTCGCTTCAAGAAATGGAGAGTCTCAAATGCAACCAGCACATTATTAGTAATAAGCCTTCCCGAAAGAAAAACACTTTGTGAATCAGAAACTACATAGGGCAAAATCAGTTTCAAACGGTTAACCAACACTTTAGCAATGAGTTTGTAAACCACATTACAAAGGCTTATAAGCCTAAAATCTGAAACTTTCTTTGGGTCTTTTATTTTGGGGATAAGTGTAATAAAGGTAAAATTAATAGATTCTGGAATGGAACCTGAATTTAAAGCTGTCAGAACTACCTTTGTCACATCTTTACCAACTATATATGCCAAAAGGATTTGTAAAAAATAGGGGACATACCATCTGGTCCTGGTGCAGTGAGAGGGGCCATTTGATGGAGAGCTTTGAGAACCTCTTCAGCATTGTATGGTTTGTTCAAACTAGCATTCATCTCCTCAGTGACTGTAGGGAGTAGACCACCCAAAATCTCATCAAAGCTAGATGGATTTGAAGTGGTGAACATGGTATCAAAATAAGAGCTTGCCACTTTGCCCATTTGATCTTCATCTTCGGTCCAAATGCCAAATTCATCTTCCAACCCTAAAATATAATTATGCTTATTTCTTTGATTGGCCTTACAATGAAAGTATCGAGTGTTGCGATCACCCTCCTTCAACCACTCACTATGAGAACGCTGCTTCCACATTGCTTCCTCCTTAATCTTAAGCAAATTAATTTCAGATCAAAGCATTTCAATCTGGTCCAGATTGGTGCTATACAGACCAGCCTCCTCGGCATGAGTTAAATCCTTCAATTTCTTGGCCAAAGTGTTTCTCACATGCCCAAAAGTAACCCGGTTCCATGTGCTAAGGTTTTCTTGACAGTTTGTGATCTTTTTTAATAGAATTCTAACCGGGTTAGATTCATTTAAGTCAGCCCATGAATGTTTCACCACATCCTCACAAGATTTATCTTTAAGCCACATACATTCAAACCGGAAAGGCCACCCTTTTTTATAGAACCTTTTTTGCTCAGCATCTAAAATAAGCAGAAGCGGTCTATGATCCGAATGAAAACATTCTAAGTGATGAATGCGAGAAGTAGGATACCTCAAAATCCAAACCACTGTTGCCACTCCACGGTCTAATCTGATCCAAACATTATGGACACCTGGTCTTTTATTGCACCAAGTAAAAGGAAAGCCATTAAAACCAAGATCTTTAAAAGCACAATGATCCAATGCATCCCGAAACCCCTGCATCTGTCTTTCAGGCCTATCCAACCATCCCTGCTTCTCTTCGAGTTTAAGAATTTCATTAAAGTCACCCAAACATATCCAAGGTAAATTGTATCTGTGGCTCAAATCTCTAAGTAGATTCTAGGAATTTTCCCTGCTAGCAGTTTCAGGCTTTCCATAGAAACCCGTGAAATGCCAGGCGTCATCCATTCCTTGATCCACCACCCCATCAATGTGATTATCAGACAAAGTGAGGACATTCATTGCAAAATCCTCTTTCCACAACAAAGCTAGCCCCCCTCCCCTATTATGGCGTGGAACAACAAAAAAAATTTTGTATTGTAATTTTCGACTTATCCTCTCAATAACCTCCTTATCAACTTTAGTCTCCATGAGGAAAACCATTTTGGGATTTTTTTGCCAACCAAGTCAGCAAGTTCGGCTTTTGTCTGTGGGTTCCCAAGCCCACGACAGTTCTAACTAATGCAACTCATTGTGACTGGTGTTGCTGGGAACCAGCCACCACCTGATCATTTTCTTTACCCCCTTACTTGCTGTACAAACTCTTTTCTTCTTTCTAACAGTCAAGTCCAAAGTTTCCAACTCCGGACGCCTACTCTCTAAAATCTCCATATCTGAACTTGAATTGGGTTCTCCAACCTCACGCAATAGTCGTGACCATTTTTGCTTAGAGCTTTTCAGAGATTCCGTGGCTGCCCTGTTAGTGATATCTACTAATGGGGACTGTCTTGCACTGAAAGAAAACACACCATCCTCTCCCTCACTAAGTCCAACCCCACTCTCCGTACATAATGGCTCTTGCATGGGAATGATGAAAGTTGGCTGGTCCACCAAGTTACCCATACTATTATTCAAATCAACAGAGTTTCCACCAATATCACCAAGCACTCTTTCATGCAAATTATCAACATTAGTGACAATCACACCTGATGGTTCGGCCTCCATAGACACTGCCTCACTCCGAGAACTTTCTCCCCTTGCCAAGATCTAAGCCATGAGCATCTTTGGCAGTTGACTGTTTCTTCTCCATTGCAGGACCCTTCTTCCACAGCGGTTTTCCACGAGAACTTCCAGAAACAACCACCACTGTTTTTTTTGCGTAACGCACCGGTTCAGCACGAAGCCAGTCCCCATATTGTTGCTCTTCTTTTTTCAAGTTTCCTCTCCCCCGAAGCCATACTTCACAGTCTCTCTCGTTGTGATTAACTCTTCCACACCAATAACAAAAATTTGGGAGTCGCTCGAACTTAAGCAATGCCCATCCAACATGCTCTCCCTCCGACCACAGTTTGCAGCACCGCGGAAGGGCTTTGTAATGTCAATCAATACACGAATTCGCAAGAACTCACCCCCCTCGCCATCATCCTCCGGATCAGCCACCTGCACTATAGACCCAATTGTGTTACCTACTGCTTCACCGGTTGCTTGTGTGAGACATAGATCAGGGACGTTGTGGAGTTGCACCCAAAAAGTAACGGAATCGAATGAGAGCAGGGGCGCTGATTCAGCATCCACCGCACGTCGGAAAACAACAATACTTTTATCGTAAGTCCATGGCTCAAGTTCCAGAACTCTTTCCAAATCCAACGCATCATCAAACTCAAACAGCAGTATATTACCTCCTATGTCTCGAATCTTCATCTCTCCAATAAGTTTCCAAAGTGGTTTGAATGTCCGACTGACTGCCTCTGCATTAACCACTCGCTTTGTAAAAAATTTTGCTGCTAAACGAACAATGGCAACCTCTTTTTTCCGAGGCACATCAGCCCCATTCACCTCATCTTCTGTCAGTGAAAATCGAGACCAGAGATCGTCAATGGACGCCATGGTTATGAGAAGCTCTGCCCCACCCCACCGTAACAGAGGAACCCAACAACACCTACCGTCCTACCAGGCACAACGGCTTGAAGGGAACAACAAAACCTCCACAAAGGGAGGGACGATATTCTACTCTCGACGCTGGGAAAATCTGGCTAGCGAACCCTGTCTAGCGAACCCTAGCAGATAACCCAAGACGGCGTGAGAGAAACCTTTCCAAGAACTAGTCAATAACTCACCAAAAAAATTCGTTTCAAACTTGAGGAACCAATTGCGTATATAAGACAAACTTCAAGGACCAATAGTGTAGTTTCGCCTTTTTTTTAGTTGAAATGAAGCTTCTTGGAAGTTGTCTTTCTTACAAATACCATTGCATGCATATTTATTTACAAAAGTGCCTTTTATTTATTTATTTTTATATTACCAATCCGTTTGGACTGGCTGTGGAATACAATATGTGAGGACAAATGCATGATGTGTGCTTTAATAAATTTTTGATTATTAACCATCAATCAATTAACTTCATTAGATTCTATAAAAAAAAAAAAAAAAAAAATTCATTAGAATTTTTGTTTATTCCATTATCAATTTAAATTTTAAGTCAATAGTAAAATGTAATAATATTTTTAGAACAAAACTTAGATACAATATCTTAGGTGTTGTTTCTTAGGTTTTCCTCTTAAGATTCAGTTATGTGACTACTTAACTAAAAAATACACATCCATCCTATGAGAAGAAATTCACATGGCAGAATTTTAAAAGAGAAACCTAAGGAACAGCACTTAAGTACTATACCCAAGTCTTGCTCTATTTTTTATTATATATTTATATAAATAAATATTGTTGTAATTTTAAAATGGCACATTGATATCAAAATATTCCTTTACAGTGTCCAAAACTAACATCAACAAGCAACGAACAAACTTTTTGTCACATTATCATGGTATGGATAGATTTTTTATTTTTTTTGAAAAAAAAGAAGATTTGAATGAGTCTACATACTCACAAGTTTTGTCACACATGACAAAATTTATGTAATTAAAGGTTTGAATGAGTCATCGCAATTACTAGTTTTGTCATACATGCACAAAGGATATTGGATTTGAATTTTTTTTTTTTTTTTTTTGAAAACATATTGGGTTTGAATTAACAAAAGTCTTGAAAACTCAATTAGACTTTGTAGTATATAAACTAACGGAGATAGAGGAATTGACATGAAATAAAGTTGTTTACAAAAGTTAAGGGGCAAAAATGAACATTTCAAAGTTTACGAAAATTGAACTTCTAGTAATGTTTAGAGATGAAAACAATTTTGTAGTCTATTTTGTTTTATTCGGCATATCTAAAAGAAACAAAACATTTATGTAACTAATCTACTAAGCAAGCATCATAGATCCTACGTTTATCATCATCATGATAAGAAATCATAGCAACCCAAAATATTATTCAAAAAATCATTTGTATATTGATTGCTATTTCAAAAAGAGAGTTTGGAAGAAGGTGTTCAAAAAAATATGTTAGCTAGGAGATATGTTTGAAGCTACGATGATAAACTTAACTGGGCATTTAACAAACTACAAGTATGGATTATTAAATTACACTGTTGAGATTGTTTGGGTAGCTACCAACCCACCGCATTTAGTTACCTAAAAAATAAAATAAAATAAAGCTTCTCATCACATACTGATCGCACCCACAGGGTGCTTGCTGAGGCAAACAACCTCTTTTCTTGTATAATGAAGAATGCATTCATGGTCTGCCATCTCGTAAATTTACAACAAAAAAAAATGATGTCATAACTTTATCTCTTTTTATCGATACTTTTAGATTGGAGGGACTCTCCTTTTTAGTGTTACCTTTGAGCTAAAAATAAAGGTAATTGAGGCACTTCTGAAAAATAAAAATAAAATAAAGGAAATTGAGGCATCACCATAAGATGGTATTAAACCCATTTTTTTTATACTTTTCCTCACTCATCTTAACCACAATGTTCTAATTTAATTGGCCATCTAATTGGAAGTAGTTAAAGTGAATCCATTACACCCTGAGTGGTTGTCTACTCAAGTCATATTTTGGCTTTCCATACTTGACCAAAACAATCAAGAAATTTTGGATTAAAAAAAAATTGGTGGGAGAAACTATAACATTATCTAGTCTTCGAAGGACATAATTTTGTTTTTCTGACTCCTTAAGTAACTAATATAACATTGAAAATATGATAATTGAAATCATTGAAAATTTAATAGCTTTGTAAAGTTCCACTAAAATTTAATAGCTTTCTCACACAAAGCTTCATATAAATGGCTAGTAAAACCATTGCAAGTATCTTCATCTCTAACACTCAAGAAGATGTCATAGTCCCATTGGCGAGTGGAAGAAGAAATGAAGTCTCCTTGATTGATCATGGGAGAAACATCGATCCATCGGCCATTTAATTTGGTATTCGATATGAATGTTCAAATAGCATTGAAAACACTATGAACGTTTAGAGCCTCAATTACAAAATTACCAATTCAAGCTTTATATCAAACAATATATGTGCAGAAAATGATAACAAGCTTATAACAGAATTGATAAAGAATCTAAACCATAAATAATCACAATCACAGGAGTAATTAAATGGTAAAGATAAAGAGAAGAGAGATGCAAACACAAGGACAACACGTGATGTGTTATCGAAGAGGAAACTGAAGCCCTTGGCATAAAACCTTTCCGCCTCTCTCCAGGCAGTCAATAATCCACTAGAAAATGTAGTTGGGATACATGAATAGCAATAGACTTTCCAAACCTAATCTACTCGAGTACCTAAGCCCTCCAAGCTTCTTGCTCCAACAAGGTTGCGCCAAACCTTTTTCTTTTCTAGTTTACCGGATTCCACTATAACCCATAGCATCAATCAATAACCATTGGTCCCTTCCAAATTGCTTCCCTTAGCACTAAATGAACCTTCTCACAGACGTGGGTGTGATGAGAAAAGGATTTGGTCAATGACCTCTCAAGGATGTATCAATGGAGAGGAAGAGAGTAGAGAAATTTGTAGAGTCTCTTAGTGAAGATTGGGGATGAGGCAATCTTTTTTTTCTCTAGGGTTTCTCTCACAAAATTCTCTCTGGAAGCTCTTTACATTTCATGGGTATAAGGGTCTATATATAGTGGTGTGTGTTTGAAATACGAAGAGTCAGTTTTTCCCAAACAGGGTTAGTTGGCAGCTTGGCCTTGCAACTTGTCCAAGTTACGAGTTCAAGTCGCGAGATAACGGCCTGGCCAATCTGGAATTTTTGTCCTGTAGTGCGACAGCTGGTGTGACCCTTCACCTCCCCGCATGCTTCTTACGTGCACAGTAGTTAGCGGCTTGCAAGTCGCGAGTCAGTCGCAAGTCCTAGCTGCGAGTCTCTGCTTCTTGGCACAAAGTTAAGCAATTCTTCACACTCTCTTCACACACTACCTTTACATGAATCCCACTTAAATATAGGGTTACTAAGTGCTAAATTACAAGCAAATTGGCACGGAATAAAGCCAACAAGATGGTTGATAAATTTCAACCTTACAATCTCCTCCTTTGGCTATTCCGTGACAAAATCCTATAACAAACTCTAGACTTAACGCGTGAGTTGGAAACAATTGGAAAACTCACTCACATCTAACTCTAGAATCTGTGAAGCTTTTGAACTATAAGAACAAGTAACTCCTGAAACACAACAACATAATAAGCTCATTGTATGCAGAAAACTTGTAATGCAAATGAAGCAAGCACAATGCGATCGAGCACAATGAAATAAAGCAATAAACCATGACAAGACCAAAACAAGAAATCACTATAAACAAGTGATCACAATGCTCAATCACACTTGGAATGAACATCTGGACATTCAAGCTGACAAACACAAGGTAAAGCACTTGAATGACCAACACTCAACCAATGCACAGTACATGAAGTAAATGCATCTACGAATAAAGTCCTACACGAGCACAAGAGTGACAATACTTGGAAGAAAATGCATAACATTTAGTTAGAAGTACTGATTTAACAATGCACAAAGGCTGCATAAAGCAAGGTACAAACCATAAAACCTACAAAGTGCATAGAAGCAAACCCTAAAAGCTTACAAAAGCAATGTGGGTACAAATCATAAACAGAAACCTTAAAAACCTACAAAGGTACCAGGTACAAACCAAAAACATGCAATTAAGATATGCTAAAGAACATCATAAAATATACTGAATAACTACCACCAAAGATTCAAACTAACCAAGAGTTATAAGTTTTAGCCAAAACAGCAACTAACACCACAATGTATCAAACTAATAATAACAGCAGATAACCAAAAAAAATATCAAAGCTATACACAAAACATCATATGATAAAGAAATCTCCCCCTCAAAACAAGCACTCTCCCTCAAGTGTATCCCAAAAATTCTCCCCTTTTTTGACCGGAATGGCCAAAGGGTAAGTGCTCCTGGCTGGTGTGGATGCTGTCAAACTTAGCTGAAAGTACATCAAACTGATCCTGCATTGCTATCATCCTTTCAGTATGCTGATTTTGAACATCTCAGAGTCCATCAAGCCTTTCTAGGATGATCTGAAATGCATTAGGATGTACAGCTGATGAAGTAGAAGCTTTGCTCCTCTTGGCTTTGCTTCTGGGTGTGGATGTCTGTCCTGTAGCCTCAGCTTCAGTCTCCATTGGATCACCTTCTTCTTGGACATCCTCCTCTTCTTCACCTAGAAGACGACTTTGTATCCTTGTGAGAGTAAATTTGTTTATGGCCGATAGAGGAGTCATGGGACTGATATCTTGAGGAATTGCAACTCCTTTTGCTTTGAAAATTCTCATGAGAAGACTAGGAAATATCAGCTTGGCCCTTGAGGTAGTTCTAGTCTCATTCACAATTGTGTCATATATGTGAGAACTTATATCAATGAAAGTTTTCTCCTTGCGCTCCATCAGGAAGATAGCTCTGGCATTTGTAAGAGTGGTCATCTTTCTTATAGGATACAAGTTAAACATCATGATAATGGTCAGACACCTCAATTCAGTAGAAAAATCAGTAGTGTTGAGACATCTCTTTTCTTTAACACCACCAAGTCGAGACTGGACAACGTCCAAAGATAGCATCCTGTCTTTGTAGCTTGTGAACTCATAATCCTCTAATCTCTCAAGCCCCAGAACCTCATCAATATCATGAGCATCTATGGTGAACTCACGTCCTCTAATCCAATAGTTCAGCTCATCCTCCTTTATAACAACATTTGCATAGAATTTCCGTATCAAGGGTTCACACACAAGGGGTAAGTCACCTAGCAACTTCTCCCATCCCATGCCTTCAAAGCATTCTGGAATGAAGGTATCTTTTAATTCATTTAGATTAACAAATCTTTCCTGAATGATGGTTCCTTTCAAGAAAAAATCCCTATATCTCTCAAAGTGTTGAACTGACCTAAATAAGTTAGGGTCCATTTTCAGCCTTTTGTCAGATTTTTTAGCATCAGTCTTCTTCTTTGTAGGAGATGCAGTCATCTGTAAACAAGCAGAAATGACCACAACAAGAACAAAACACAAAATGTGGAAATGCACACACATTAGTAACATGTTAGTTACAAAGAGAGTAACTGAGTGACCAGACAGAACACATATTAAGCATAGTTGATAATAAAAGATGGATATATCAACTCAAACAAGTTTAATCAGTATATGAGCAGACGAGAGCAAGCAAAAATAGACATTGTAAAACACATTCAGATAGATGTGAGCATATGTCAATGAGACATGACATAATGAGTATGAAATGTGCAAGAAAGAAACCAAAGGCAACAGCACACACAAGATATGGGGATTTAATATAAAAACAATGCCAGCCACATACACCACAAACTCAAACAAACTAATAAACCTAACACCACATTCAAATAGAAATACAGAAAACCCCAAATCCATATGCCCAAAGAGCAAACAACAATCAAATATCAATGCTCAGACCAAAGATTAGCAACCTGATGAAAACACATAACACTAAAACACCTCTGCAAGAAGAGAAAACAACCTCAAACAAACAAACCCAACATTTTAGGCAAACCCATGTTCGAACCCCTCAAAACACAAACCAACATCACAACACCTAGATACAAGAAAACAACAATAAAATTATGAAGTATGAAGAGAAGACAAGAAAACCCATACCTTTTTCTTGGTGTTTGATGAAGACATGATGCAAAAATGAAGCTTTTTCAAGTGAGACACGGAGTGTTTGAGAGAGAGAAATGGGGAAGACAATGAACAGTCACTGAAATTCAAGGGAAAAAACTGAAAAACAATTTTAAAAACTGTCTTTAAAAAGCAAAACACGCGTTTTTCGCGACTGGATTAAGTCGCCATTCAGTCGCCAGGTTAAGCCACGAAACACTGTAAAACCAAGATTTTCAAAAAATCTTCTAAGTATTTTTCGTGAGTGGAAGGTGCACCCGCGAGATAGTCGCGAGAAGAGCCGCAAAAATCTCCGAGTACCCCTCGCAACTGGACCTTCCACCCACGAATAAGTCGCCAAATGTCCCACCGTTCTTGAGTTTCAAGAATTTTCGAAAGTTCTTTACAAGGTACGCCACATCTTTATCTATTACATCCTATTCCGAAGGGTCATGAGATGCCACCCTCTCATCAATTGTTTTAAGAGTAAGAGATTTGCTCTTCTTCTGTGTGGGCAGTGACAATTCATACGTCTGCAATGAACCAACCAACTCTTGAACCTTGATGTTGTCAAGATCTTTGCTCTCTTCAATTGCTGTTACTTTGGCACGAAAACTTTCTGGCAGTGACCGAAGGATCTTACTTACAATTTTAGAATCCTCCGTCTTTTCTCCCAAGTTAAATTTGCTGATGACCACCTCGTTCAGCTTACTGCAGAAAGAGTCAAAAGACGCATCCTCGCTCATCTTTAGCTCCTCAAAGCAAGTGGTCAGCATCTAGAGTTTGGTGTCCTTCACCTTTTTAGTCCCCTCATAAGTTGTCTCCAGAATTTCCCATACTTCCTTAGCAACTGTGATATGTGAAATCCTGTGAAATTCTTTTGGAGAAACACCACAGAAAATAGCATTCAAGGCCTTACTGTTAGCATTAGCCGCCGCAAGAGCTGCCTTATCCCAAGTGGATTTGGCAGCCTCCGGCCTAGTCCAACCAACCTCAACAGCATCCCACACAGCATCATCAATAGAACACAAAAACGCCCTCATACGGACTTTCCAAAAAGCATAATTATTACCATAAAAAAATGGTGGCACATTTAGGGATTGAGACCTATCCATCTCAAAACAGGGTCAAGGATCGCACTAAGGTATTTAAACCGCAATAAGTGCACCTGCTCTGATACCAATTGAATGTTCAAATAGCGTTGAAAACACTATGAACGTTTAGACCCCCAATTACAAAATTATCAATTCAAGCTTTATATCAAACAAAGTATGTGCGAAAAATGATAACAAGCTTATAACAGAATTGATAAACAATCTAAACCATAAATAATCACAACCACAACAGTAATTAAATGGTAAAGATAAAGGGAAGAGAGATGCAAACACAAGGACAACACGCGATGTGTTATCGAAGAGGAAACCGAAGCCCTCGGCATAAAACCTCTCCGCCGGCCTCCAAGCGGTCAATAATCTACTAGAAAATGTAGTTGGGATACATGAACAACAATAAACCCTTCAAACCTAATCTACCCAGGTACCTAAGCCCTTCAAGCTTTTTGCTCTAACGAGGTTGTGCCGAACCTTTTTCTTTTCTAGCTTATCGGATTCCGTTATAACCTATAGTATCAACCAATAATCATTGGTCCCTTCCAAACTACTTCCCTTAGCACCAAATGAACTTTCTCATAGACGTGGGTGTGATGAGAAAAGGATTTGGTCAATGACCTCTCAAGGATGTATCAATGGAGAGGAAGAGAGTAATTGAATTTGTAGAGTCTCTTAGTGAAGATTGGGGATGAGACAATCTTGTTTTTCTCTAGAGTTTCTCTCACAAAATTTTCTCTGGAAGCTCTCTACATTTCGTGGGTATAAGGGTCTATATATAGTGGTGTGTGTTTGGAATACAAAGAGTCAGTTTTTCCCAAACAGGGCTAGTTGGCGACTTGGCCTCGCGACTTGTCCAAGTCGCGAGGCCAAGTCGCGAGTTCAAGTTGCGAGATAACAGCCTGACCAGCCTAAGACTTTTGTTCTGTAGTGCAACAGCTGGTGTAACCTTTCACCTCCCCGCATGCTTTTCACGTGCACAGTAGTTGGTGGCTTGCAAGCTGCGAGTCCTAACCGCGAGTCCCTGCTTCTTGGCACAAAGTTGAGCAATTCTTCACACTCTCTTTACACACTACCCTTACATGAATCTCACCTAAATACAGGGTTACTAAGTGCTAAATTATAAGCAAATTGGCATGAAATAAAGCCAACAAGATGGTTGATAAATTTCAACCATACACGATATATATTTTTAATAAGTTCTTGGATGATTTTGTATTCTTGGCTATTGCCAATCACAAAGCATGAGAGACATTAAATGAGTTGGACTAGTTAAAAATATGAATATGAAAATAAAAGAATCAAGATGTCTAGTTTTGTGCATTACAACCCATACTTGACATATTATCAATTGAATTAAAGGACATAATTCAAGTATGGGTTGTAATGCACAAAACTAGACATCTTGATTCTTTTATTTTCATATTCATATTTTTAACTAGTCCAACTCATTTAATGTCTCTCATGCTTTGTGATTGGCAACAGTCAAGAATAATTCAAGTATTTGAGAAGTATCATTCATTTTATTTATTTAGGAATTAGATTTTGGCTTCCATACTTGACCAAAATAATCAAGAAATTTTGGATTAAAAAAAAAAATTGTTGGAAGAAACTATAACATTATCAAGTCTTCGAAGGGCATAATTTTGTTTCTTTGACTCCTTAAGTAATTAATATAACATAAAAAGACACATCTTAACCCAAAAAACCTAAGTCCAATGGGTATGTACTCAATTATGTTATATTAATAACTTATTCTTCTCATCATTATTCACTGTAGAACTTCACTTACACGTGTATACTTAACATGCTTTATTCACAACTTTGATTTTGATTCATTTTTTTTTTTCTTTTTTTCTTTTTTTTTTTTCTAGTAAGAAATTGTTTTAGGCTTTTGGCAAGTAGTTGCTTGGAAACTTCACCTTAGGTGAGGTAACAAGCCTATTGAAAACCCATTTATAATACTTTGAACGAAATGATTAAGAAAATTAGAGAAATGTTTTTGAAAGGATTATGGTGTGGAGCCATGATTCAAACAACACTTCCTCCTCTCACAAGTGTGGGTGAAATGTGAGGTGATGGGATTAAAGCTCATCGAATGTGTTATTGTGTTTGCAACTTAAAAGTAGGGAAGTCTTCCACGAAGATTCCATGGTATAAACCTTCGAACAGACCGGCTCTTTCATTTTTTAAGAAGTGGGAATGACAAAACAATGAATATTCTGACTTTTTTGACAATGTGCAATTGACTTCTTCAATCTTCGCTCCAATCAACGGATTAAACACTAAAAAAAATGAAAACAAACAAATAAAAGAAGATAAAGATGAAGTTTCAAAGAATTGGGAAAGGAAAGGTAAAAAGTGGAAATAGAAAAAAGGAGTCAAGTGGGGGAGGGTAGGCTTTTCATTTTATAAAGTTGAAACGAAACTTCTTCGAATGTGTCTTACTTACAAATACCATTGCATGCATATTTCTTTACAGAAGTGTCATTTCCTTTTATTCTATTACCAATCGGTGTGGACTGTGGAATACAATATGTGAGGACAAATGCATGATGTGTGCAATTAACCATAACCAATTTTTCTAAAAAAATTAACTTCATTAGAATTTTTGTTTATTCCATTATCAATTTAAATTTTAACTCAATAATAATACATAATAAATATATATATATATATATATATTGTAGTAATCCTGAAATGGTATACCAAAATCGAAATATTCTGTTGCAGTGACCAAAACCAACATTAAGAAGTAGTGAACAAACTTTTTGTCACACTATCATTGTACGAATATAATTTTTTTTTTTTTTTGAAAAAAAAAATGGATTTGAATGACTCTGCACGATCACAAGTTTTGTCTCACACACACACACACACACAAAATTCAATAATTCAAGTCAACACAATCACTAGTTTTGTTATACACGTACAATTTCAATAATTCAAGTCTTAGAAAAAAAAAAATTATGTAATCCAACCCAAAAATGACTTAGAGTATAATGAAGGATATTGGATTTAGATTGCCAAAAGGCTTGAAACTCAATTAGACCATGTAGTATATAAACTAACGGAGATAGACAAAGTGACATAAAGTAAAATTGTTTACAAAAGTTAAGGGGTGAAAAATGAACATTTTAAAGTTTACTAAAATTGAACTTTTAGTAAAGTTTAGAGATGAAAACAATTTTGTAGTCTAATTTTTATTCTAGATATCTAAAAGAAATAAACCATTTATGTAACTAATCTGCTAAGCAAGCATCATAGATTCTAAGTTTATCTTCATCATGATAAGAAACTATTGCAATCCAAAATATTATACAAGAAATCATTTGTATATTGAGTGCTATTTGACAAAGAGAGTTTGGAAGGTGTTCAAAAAAATACGTTGGCTTAATTGGTAGAGATGTTTGAAGCTATGATGATAAGCTTAATTGGGCAATTAACAAACTACAGGTAGGGATTTTGAAACTACACCGTTTTAGATTGTTTGGGTAGCTACCAACCCACCACATTTAGTCACATAATTAAAAAATAATAATAATAAAAATTTAAAAAAAAAAAAAAAAAAACAGAGCACTATACCTCTTTCTTTTTCCTTTTTTTTTTTTTTTTGGATAAGGCCTCTTTTTATCTATACTTTTAGATTGGAGGAACTCTCCTTTTTAGCGTTACCTTTGAGCTAAAGTCTAAAGATAAAGGTAATTGAGTCACTTCTCAAAAATAAAAATAAAATAAAGGAAATTGAGGCAATCATCTTAAGATGGCATTAAACCCCCATATTTTTATACTTTTCCTCACTCATCTTGACCACAATGTTCTAATTTAATTGGCCATCTAAATGGAAGTAATTAAAGTGCAATCAGGTACGCAGTGAGTGGTTGTCTACTCAGTCATATTTTAGATAAATCCTCTCCATTTCACACCCTTGGAACCCCAAAACTTGACCAAGCCTAGTCTCTGCCAACTTAATAGAATTCTTGTCGCCTTGAATTTCTCCCTTAAGTTTAACATAATTTTATGCAAGAAACTCAAATTGCCGCAACTCATTTATCATTAGAACTTCTTTTGTCATTGAATATATGATTGCTTCCTAATCCTACCTTATGTCTGATGCTTGATGTCCATTTGCAATGTGCCAGTTATAAATTAATTACTTTCATATCTGTTGGTGTGTATAAATATCATTAGTTATACTTTCTGTTTAATTTTTACTTTGCTGATTACATTAATATTAATTTTTACTTTCTGTTTCCAAGATGCTAGTAATTTGTAATAGTAAGGAATGTAATTGAACTTGACTTTGACTTATCAGTTATCAGGTCTATCCTGTGGTAAAATCTTTGCCTTCTCGTATGTCCAGGCATCTATTGAAATCTCCTGTAGGGGCATTATTGCTAAGCATTAGAATCCAAAGATGGATGCGTTTGCAAGATTATATATATGTAGTGAGAACTAATTACTTTTGAAACTTCCACAGTATTCTTATTAAAATTTCCTGATTGTTGTATAAATTAAGAAAGACTGATTCTTTAAGTACTTCCTTGATTAGCTTGCTAAGCTCCATATTTAGAAGGAATTTTTCATTTCAGCATTTATGCTTTCAAAATCAAGGTACTGGTAATGTCAAAAATCTGATTGTGGGCTATAACTTGTCTGTCGATTCCTCTTCTTATCCTCGATTCCATTTTGTTCTTGGCCTAAATGAAAAATTATACTGGCTGCCGTATAGCCATCATGGTCAGGTTAAGAGTTAAGACACATTGTTGTTCATTGATCGATATCTTGTGGATTTTGTTTACAATTGCGTTAAGGTTCAAGTTAAGATGCATTTAATTCTTCATTACATATAATAGATACCTAGCAAAATAAATAAAATAATAGCCCTATTGGTCGATTCTTGGAAAAGTGCTCAAGTACCTATTGTTTTGCCAAAAGTCTATTTATTAGCAACTTCATTGCACCATAAGATCATGGCTCCAATTATTAGAATTCTTCTACGAATACAACAAAATCTCACAACAAGTGAGGTGTCAAACCACCATAGGTCTAAATAAAATGGGAAAAAAAATAAGAAGAAGAGAGAGAGATTAAGTTGTGATCCCCCATAACTCAAAACAAGGGTATTGTAAAAATGTTGTGAGATTTTGTTGTGTCCCTAGACTTTCAAACATTATTATCAACAATTAACATTATTTTCTAGCAAGCTATAAATTAAATGGTATATAGAACTGAGGGTACATTATTATTGCCTTAAGAGAGCCACAGCCAACATTTGCCTCACTCTACTTATTCAGCTTATTGTAAAACTTTAATATGAATCATTTTAATGAATTATGTCAGCTTATGTTAGCTTAATTTTAACTGTGTATTTATTTTAGTTTATTAGTTACTTCAAGATTTCATAGTTGACTATTATTTTCTTCAATAAGTTTCAATTATGGCTAGCTTCCATTGTGATTCATGAGTGCATTCTTCAAGCTACCTATTCCAAAACCTCACCATAATAATTTAGCTAAAGTGGTGAGATTCACATGCTACAGTGGCCATATTAAAAGATAAAACCAAATAAACGCCGCATGAAAATTATCTTACTGAGCTTCACCAATGCTGACCCTCATGAACAGATTATCACCACTTATTACATACTATATTCTAGGACAGCGCATGTGGGAAGTTTTGGTTTTCTTGTCGCCCCACTCAATTGAACTATATATGATCAATTGTACGAAGAAGTCTCCATCTTCAGTACTCTTCATTTTTTGCATTTTGGAATTAAAAGTTGCAATTTGCTCAATCTTCTCTGCAATTGTACTAATTTTATGCTGCTATAATACACCAATAAGCTCAAGCTCTTGCTTCTTACTGAATATGAGTCATATGACCCGAAGGGTAATTTGTCAATTTGAAATATTGAATGGTCAAGTCTAGGTATGGAATTTGACAAATAAAACTCTTATAAATTTTAATTTGACTCAAAAAAAAGAAAAAAGAAAAAAAAAAGGAGTCAGCACAACATTCGGATAAAAAGGATGTTTGTTTGTTTTTGTTATCTTTCAATACAGTAGAATCTTTCTATTTCTCCTTAACTAGGGCATTCATGCCCTTGTTAATATATTTCATTATTATCATAATAATTATTATTATTAAAAACAATGTCTTACCATAAATTGGTAATTAAATTGGGTGAGAAGAAATTAATGAAATAAAGTAAGGGAACTTATTTCTATATTAATTGGGGATAGTTTAAACACATCTTAAATAAGTGATTAATAAAATGGTTATTTTTACAAAAATCCCGAAAAAGATTTTTTTTTTTTTTTTTAATTTTTTGAGAAAGAAATCCCTAGAAAGATTGAGATTGACAATTTTGGTGAGGGTGCATTATTTGTGGGCTCCCAAGTCCCAACGAATTTCTCACACGTTTAACGTTTTTGTCTTTTCTGTGGCGAAATGCTCAGTGGCTTATTCTATCATGATACGAACTTTCCTCTGTTCCAAGCCATTTTCATTTTCATCCACATGGACCCTTGTACTATCGTCAATTAACTCTATGACTGAGAGCTTTCTTTGTTTCTTCCTTCTTGATATTTTTTTCCAGTTTGTCTTGCACTTCCTCCTCTTTCTATATCAATATGTGCCTCCACTTTTACCTCATCAGTCAATTTCTTATGCTCTGCGTTATACAAAGCCTCTTATAGAACAATTCAAAGGAAAATCCCATCTCTCTCATCTTTCTTTAGATACAAGGAAGAGAAAAAATCATCTACATTATTTGTTTTTCGTTATATCAAGCTTCAATGGCTAAGGAGTTCATAAACTTGAGTTCTTGGATTGAGGTAGCTCCAGCTCCTATTATTTACCCTCAGAAGAAGCCTTCCAATTCACCAAAGCTTGAGCCTATTGCTGAAGAAGGTGCCAAGGAATACGATGATGATTCATAATCTGGGTTGTTTTCTTTTCTATTCATCTTCTTCTGTCTTGAATACTTGAAAAGCTCCTTGCATTTCAAAGGAAAGGACCCATTTTAAATTTTTAATGCTTCAGACTATAGGTAGCTCTGATTCGGAGCCCTTAGCTGTTGTAGTAAGATCAATTCACGAACATATTATTGTAAACAACAATGCTCTAAATTTGCAAATTAGTTTCTTTAGCTCTTTCTTCTGATGTAAATTTTTTCTCCCTCAATGGAAAATGGAGTTCTAATTTGTTTTAGACTACTGGACAGTTTCTGTGATGCATTAGATTACAGAAAATCATCTTTTTAGTTTGCCCAAGAATTTAGAGCTCACAAAAATGCTAAAATTTTCAACCGACTTTTATTAGTGAGGTCAGAAACTCCATCCAACTCATGACGACCATCACAGCAACAAATTCTTAACCCAAAATTTTGGAATCAGCCAAATTTCTTCCAACTCATGAACATATTCTTAATTGGTCAAATGAATTTTTCAAGTCAAACTTCCTTAATTGGCATATTCTTTTTATTTTTTTATTGATGTTATTTTTGGTTTTCTTCTGCCTCTTCTCATTCCTTCAACTTAAATTTACTCTTCATTCGTGCGTTAATCACCCTCTTCTAAATATGCTTCGTTAAACTCATAATAAGTGAAAAAAAATTGCTGAAACCATTTAGCAAAAATGCAATTCAGGGGGGTGTAGGGGTTGAATTACAAAATAAAATAGACAACATAAAAATTGCTCCACAGTAGATTTATACTTTTATAGGCGTGATGGACCGCATGAGAGAGAGAGATTGTTTTCCGACTTTTTTTTTTTTGGGATAACAACCTATAAAAAATAAACTTATTTTTGTTAGGATTTTTCATTGACTAAATTTTTTTTATACTACTAAACACTGAAAAATGGGAAAAATTATCATTACAAAAAGTTTTCCATCGAAACAAACAAAGCATAACAATCAAATATTCCATAATAAAAATTAGCCAACTTAGTTAAACTCAAATTAATTAAGGATACATTAGAGTGAAAACGATATTTTTATAATCAAAAGGAAAAAGGAAATTGATAGTTTTATTAAGAGTAAACTTTAAAACCCCCTAAAGCCCTTGGAGGGATTCTCCCGCCCAGTTCTAACTTGAAACGATCTCGATCTAAGTTCCTTTGCACCGACTTGTTGGATCTTTGCATGGATTCTTTGGCATCGACTGTTCTGGTTTATCCTCACTATGGCCTGTAGGGGTGTTGGGAGAGGATGCCATATTGTATTTGTATAGGCTTTTTTGAATTGATTTTGGTTATTATTTTCACTGAAGAGGTTGATCTCTCCTAGTATATACTCGATTTTTTCTCACTTTATGTCACACACTTCAAAGAAACCCTATACAAATGAATCTATACCTTCCGTCTCATTTCATTTTACCTTCCGAGCAATAATAATTTATTTAACGAAATTTATTTAACAAAATAGACAATTACAACACATCACCACAATACAGAGCTTGCAACAACCAACAAATAAAAAAAGAACATGGAATTCCAAAGTAATGAGAATTACGACACATCACAACAATAAAGGAATGGTAGAATCTTCTATGGAGTTGAACGGTCTAAAGCATGTACTCAAGCAAATGGGATATCATCTACATTGTATTTATTTATTTACACATGCTTGGTTAACAAAATTGGTTTTCTAGTCTAACTCTAATTGGTTTGGTTTTGTCTCTAATACCTTGAGTGGTCTCTGCATTCAATGTAAGCAATGGTGTTGTAACCAATCTCCTAATTGATAAAACCAATAGAACCAAACCCAATGAAAACTCAAACCCAAGTCACACAACCTTTGAACCCATTCAATTCTAGTTGAGTTCAACTAATCCAATAGTTGCCTACCACCTACACTCACTATTCTACCCAATCAAGTGCAACCAAGATCATGGTCGTTGCCATTGAGGCTCTCTTGCTCACCATTACCAACAATCCCACTTGTGTCCAATTGTAAGGCTATTCCATCCACGTCTTCTTCTTGCTTGAAAAGTGAATCAAGGTAATAATAAACTAATGTCGTTTTACAAAGGCCTTGATATTATAGCTGGATTCTAAAAGGAGAAGAAAACAATCCTGATTTAATAAGAAATTCACAACACTCAAGCCAATCTGCTTTTAACTCAAATTACATTTTTTTTCCTCCCACAAGATGAGGTGAATCAAGGTAATAATAAACTAATGTCGTTTCACAAAGGCCTTGATATTATAGCTGGATTCTAAAAGGAGAAGAAAACAATCCTGATTTAATAAGAAATTCACAACACTCAAGCCAATCTGCTTTAACCCAAATTACACTTTTTCCTCCCACAAGATGAGCTGAGGACCCACTAGGTGCATGCATAACTTACTAAGAAAAAAAAATTACATCATTTAAATATAATTAAGGAAATGTTTGAATGTCACATGGATTCATAATCACTATATAGTGTTTTACAATGCAGTAATGCTCACACAACTCCAAAAGCAAGAACCAAATCACTTATGAATGAAAAGAGAAAAAGCTCATCAATTAGAAACATAAATCAGTAGTATTGTTTTAAAAAATTTAAAGAGAGAAGCATAGAAGACCCTCCAAGTGCATTGAAATTCCAGTTTAGCGATTTCCAAAAACTATACCAACCCACATTGCAGTTTCCATATATTTGTAAAATCAATCAATTGATTCATATTCTCTAGTGACATCAGACATGTACATGAAAATCCCAAAACTGACTGACCTCATATTACAAGTGATCCATACATCTTTTGCTCCAAAGACCCATTAAATCACTAAGTACCACCAATCATCACTTTAGTTGCTACAAGATAAATTCCCCATAATGCAGCTCCAAATTAAAGACTTTCAGCATTACCTCCACCTAATATTTCTGGAACTCCTGGCAGTTAATTGGGTTATACATAAATTTATGTGCAAAGGGTCAACAAGAGATAAATGACCCATATTAATAGCATTTGAAAAGACAAACTAGTAAAGATCATATGAAATTTGATGAAAAAATCGGTAATTTATAAGGTCTAGTTACACTGTCCACATCATCTAAAGAAACATTACAAAAAATTTGAAAGCTATCTAGATGCAACGAATAACACAATAACCTGAAATCCCAATTATAAAGTACTAGTCGCAAACCCACACGTTGCGCATGATAATTTTTGTGTGGTGATCTCATTAAATTTATTGTTTTGCAATTTGGACTAATTTAATAAAGAGTAATATATTTCATAATCATTTGTTCATTTATTATAGGAACTATAAAAAAATGTAATATATATATATATATATATAATTTATGTCATACCAAAATGAAAACAATAAAAAAAATTTATAGGAATTCAAAAGGCAAGTTAGTGAAAATATTCATTTTTTAATAAAATTTATTTATAATGTTTTTTGTATCATTAAAAAGTACTATATAAAATTTGGAATTTATTCTTTTAGATTTAAACAAACTTTCTCAAACCCTATTTTTTCTACCCTTTAATCCAAAACACCAGAAAACGTATGTAAAAAATTAAAATGTACTATATAAAATTTGGAAATTATTCTTTTAGATTTAAACAAACTTTCTCAAACCCTATTTTTTCTACCCTTTAATCCAAAACACCAGAAAACGTATGTAAAAAATTAATAAAATTTAACAATGATTAAATAGACCAATTAGGAAAACAATTTGTTGTTGATAATCTATTGAAATTATTATCTTTGCAGAAATTACAAATTCACCCACCAACAAAGATTATCAAATAAACGATTATTAGCAAAATCTTACAATTAAGTTTCTATATATGCATCGTTGTAAAATAAACCAATGGGATAAAGAAAAATAACTTGTGATCAAGAATTAGAATACCAAAATACCTAAATATAAATAAAAGTCTATAGTCTATAAAAATTTATCAAAAAGAGAAAAAAAAATGTAATGTGACAATTAAATCAACAACAACAAAAAGAACCATTAGCGGAAAAAATAAGTGTTTAAACAATAAAAAAATAAAAAATAAATAAAAACCTACCAAAAGAGAAACAAAATTGGAGAGAGAGAGAGAGAGAGTATTGACCTCTTTTGTCGTGGACAACTTGGAAGGAATAGAGAAGGGGTGGAAATGAAATAATAAGAAATTTATATGAAAATTAAGATGGAAGAAGAATGGTGGAGTAGATGAAAGTTTGAACAAAGTGAAACTGTAGAATTTTTAAAAAGATATAAATGAGAAAATTTAAAAAAATCTATAGAGGGAATAAAATGAAAATTAAAAAAAAAAAAATTGATCGGAGGAGATGAAATATTGAATTAAGAAAACAATAGTTGAAGAAGAAGAAGATGAAAAGTTGAACAAAGTAAAAATTTCAAAAAACATAAAATTATAAAGGATGCTAAAGATGTAGTGCAAAAAGATTTTTGTAAACATTCTTTACATGCCTCAAAAAATAAAAATAAAAAGGCTATTTGTTATTTTAGGAGTTGAAAAATGGGGACAAATCTTTAAGAATATAATAGATCATAATTAATTTCACTCACCAAATAGAAATATAACCAATTTTTCAACAGAGTAAATCTTAAAATTTTCTCTCCTTTCATTGTATTTTTTTTTTTCTTTCTCATCACTTAAAATACAAGAGAAAGTTAAGTATCTTTTCCAATAGTACCACTAAAACATCAACAAAAAACCAAATCCAAAATTATCTCTTCCACATAACAATAATTTTTATATATTTATTATTCACACAACATGTTGATTAAGAAAAACGAAACAACAAACAAGACAAATTAGAGACAGAATTACAATTTACAATAGCCAACTATATTGATAGAACTAAATTAAAATAAAATATATCTAATTAGGCTTTTTTTTTTCTACATTCCATCACAAGCAATGAAAAATAGGAGAATGTGAATGTGGTGATGAAAAATAGGAGCAAGTCTAGACAAAATTTTGGTGGATGGTTCACTCTAAATAATATGAAAATTTTGGTGGAATTTAGTAAAGAATAATTCAAAAGTATTGTAATTGAAGGAATTTTACCTTAAGAGACTGATACACATTTCCTTGTAAACAATGTCTTTTGTCTAGACTTGCTTTCTGGAAAAGCATGTGCACTTCATTTAAGATGTCATACCCGTGTCGTATTATAATTCTTCAAAAAATTTTCATCTATAATCTATTTGCATATAAAGATGCTCTATTTGTACTTGGGAGTTGCTCTAGTTATATTGGCAACTCATCAGTCATCATCATAGAAGGCAGAATTTAATAGTAATTTATCTTTAGATATATGGATCATACATCATTTGGGGTCCCTCCTCATAAATGTTAAGATATAAATCTTTGTAACCGAAAAATGGGTAAAGAGTATAATGATTAGGGCAATTTAAGGATTAGTTTGTGGCTTAGTACCCGCTGAAGGGAAAAAAGAAAAAGAAAAATAATGTTACTCTAGGAAGATAGATTTAACGTAGGAAATTTGAGGAGGCCATTTTGCATTTAATTATTAATGTAGTGGTTTCTATATAATCTTACCACCAGCCCATCAACTTAATCATAATGGAATATTAAACATTTAAATTAAAGTAGATAATATGTAAAGACAAAGTTATATGTAAGGTTAAAACTGCCTAAGATAAATATGTAAAGTCAATAATCTATTTATATATTTTTTGTAAAAGAAATTAGGAATAAAAAATAAAAAGAAAAATAAAGATTATTTGGTCAATGACGTGGCGAATGAGGTGGCGCAACAAGAGCATAGCAATAATAAATGTTACGCTTCAGCTTTTAGATATATATAGATATTTTAGATATATATAGATATAGATATAGATTATTACCTCTATAGTTTTGATATTATCTGGATACAACTTCCTTTCATTTTACTCTCAACTCTCACTCTCACTCTCACTGCAAAGAAGAAAACCTCCATAGAATTCAGGTTCTCTAGCTATCGAATCCTTTACCTTCAATATTGCTTCTCTTGCAAAGGAATAACCATCATCATGTTCCATGCTCATCTTCATTACAAGGGTCTCTACCAGTTTGCTCCACATGGTTGAAAATTTGGATCTTTGGCTTATTAGCAGGACAAAGCGATTCTCTTACTACAATTGCAAAAGAGATCAGAGATTTGAGTTCTTGGACTGAGATTGCACCAGCCCTTCTCATTTCTCCTAGTAAAGTTACCATTTTTCCTGTATTTTGAGACAATTACTAAAGAGAAGGCTGAAGAATGCAACGAAGACTCCTAAGATATTGCAATGCTTTTTCTTTTTTTCGACCGTGTGACTAATTGTATTCTATTACATCGATTTTTTTTTTTTTTTTTTTTGCTTTTCCTTGTGTTTTCTTTTCTTTATATTTAAGTAGGAAATTTAATTGGGTTCTTTAAGCACCGAATTCGAGATGCTTCTTTCTCAAAAAAAAAAAAAAAAATCGAGATGCTTATAACGAATCTCTTATGACTCTTGGACATTATTTTTTAAAAAAAATTTATTTATTTTTTTAATTTTTTAACTTCTGTAGTTCTGTTTGCCCTTTAATTTTGGTAAGGTACTAATTGAGTAATTGTAATAGGTTTTGGTGCTCCTTAACCTAACGTGATACCACTAATGACTATCTAATCTTAGGCACTAATAGTCTAATACTACCCATGCTTTCACTTTGGTGAGAAGAAATTAATGAAATAAACATGTTTCTATTTAACAATAAATCTAGAGCAGCAACAAAATTCATGACAAATTTCACAATTGTTTGAGGTGGCAAGTTATTAATGCTAGATAATGAAGTAGTGTTAATAGTGAGACCATATGAAAATTAATATTAATATATCAACTCAACAAGCTTTGTTGAGTGAAATGGAGAGAATACATGCATAGTAGTTACAAATTGAAGGCATAAAATGGGAAACGAAGCTTTGTAAATGTCCTAATTGTACAAGAAATGGGGAATAATTGTGAAAGGATTATGAGCTATTGTACTGTACAATAGTTTTTAAGAGATTAAAAATTAAAGAGTTTACTTTTAATCTCAATTCTAAGATTAGAAATTTTGTAATCTTTTAACTTTTTACCATTTTAAGTTGAATAAAATTTTCTATCATTTCGTTAAAAGAAAATTAATTATACCATTTAAAAAAAAAAAGTAAGTTAAACACTTCTTATATAATAAGTGATTAATAAAGTGATACTCTTACAAATATATCAAGAAAGATTAGATTGACAAAATTTTCTCAAAAAGAAAAAAGAAAAATAGATTGACAATTTTGGTGAGGGTGTATTATTTGTGGGCTCCCAAGTTTCTCACACGTCTAACGTTTTTGTCTTTTCTGTGGCAAATGTTCGGTCCCTTATTCTATCATTATACGAACTTTCCTCTGTTCCAAGCCATTATCAACATTGTCCACATGGAACTGCGTCCTACCATCAATTAACTATGACTCAGAACTTTCTTTGTTTCTTCCTTCTAGATATTCTTTTCCATTTTTGTTTTGCACTCTCCTCCTCTTCCTATATTAATATGTGCCTCCACGTTCATATTCATCACAGTCAATTTCTTGTGCTCTGCTTTATACAAAGCCTCCTAGAACGATTATAAGGAAATCCCATCTCTCTCATCTTTCTTTAGATACAAGGAAGAGAAATATTCATCTACAGAAAATTTCCTCTTTATATCAAGCTTCAATGGCTAAGGCGATCATAAACTTGAATTCTTGGACTGAGGTAGCCCCAGCTCCTATTATGTACCCTCGGAAGAAGCCTTCCAATTCACCGAGGCTTGAGCCTATTGCTGAAGAGGGTGCTGAGGAATACGATGATGATTCATAATCTGGGTTGTTTTCTTTTCATCTTCTTCTGTCTTGGATTCTTGAAGAGCTGCTTGCATTTCAAATTTTGCTATCTGAGTTCAGATTTATAAAAAGTGTTATGTTGAGCTGAATTGTTTAAAAATCGAAGAAGTAGAGGAACCATTTCAATGTTTCAGACTATAGGTGGCTCTGATCCGGAGCCCTTAGCTGTTGTAGTAGGGTCATTTCATGAACATATTATTGTAAAGAAAAATTTGCATCAGAACAACGCTTTCAATTTGCAAATTAGTTTCTTTTGATGTAAAGTTTATCTCCCTCTATGGAAAATGGAGTTCCAATTTTGTTTTAGACTAGTGGACAGTATTTGTGATGCATAAAATTACAAAGACTCATCTTTATTAGTTTGCCCAAGAATTTAGAGCTAACAAAAATGCTAAAATTTTCTCCTCACTTTTAATAGGGAGGTCAGAAACTCCATCCTACTCATGAGGACTATCACAACAACAAATTCAATAACTGGATTTTCCCCCTACCGAAATTGGCCAAGTTCAATCCTGGCATGATTTTAGCTCTACCATACTCGTTAGTAGCAACGGCCAATGGGCAACAATAATCTCGAACAAACAAAAAGGATTCAATAAGGCAGGCTAAATATTGCAAAATTTATCCTCTATACTGATTGCTTACTTGGCGTGGATTAAAACAATCCATTAATAGAGATCCTTCAAAGGAAATATGTAAGTAAGTAGCTTACATAAGTCATGATTGATTTGGCACTTTACATTCATATGGAACAAAATATAAGAAAAGTATATTATTTCATGATAATTGCTCTTTATCTTTTGGTCAAAATATTAATTGATTTTTTGTATGAATGAGATTCAAAGTTTTAATCTTCTGTCCCTTATTCAACTACTATGAATTTTACCAATTAAGTTAACTTGAAATCACAAATCATTTTTTAAATTAATAAAGGAAATTTTAAACTTAGGGGGTGTTTGGATTGCCGTAATATTACATTACACCGTAATATCACGTTATTGTAATCTTACAACAATGTAATCTCAATACAAGAATATAACATTACATTGTTTAGAACAGTGATGAGATTAATGTGATGTGATATATTTTATAATTTTAGACTATGGTAATGTTAGAAAAATAAAATAAACCAAAAATCTTAATATCACATTATCGATGAAATTAATAAATTATCCCCCTCTCCACTCACAAATATTTTTTACCATTTTTACTTTTTAACTTTTTTTATTCAATGATTGAAATTAAAAATAATTTTTTTTCAACTCTCAATCTCAATTATTGATAACTATTGCACCAGCTTCTCTATCTTTTTAAAACAATATATGTTTCTTGGCAACAAATAATTACAGCTCTATTTTCCCTAGTGTCTTCCACACAGTCTTTCCACATTTCCCAGGTGTAAAACTTTTTTAGGCTTTTTAGCTTTTTACTTATTTATTTCGAAAGCCTTTTTCTTTTTGTACCGCGTCCTCCTGTTATTTTTCACGTTTTCTACTTTTTATTTATTTAATTATTAAAAAAAAATAGAACACGTTATCATTTTAACGCTTATAAAATGACACCCACCAACTTTACTTTTCAACCCACTCTCACAGTCTCACTGCAATTGCAAACAATTATAAATTTAAAAATATTTTCATTAGTTTCAAATTGAATTTTGAAAATTTTAAAACCGTAACAATTTAAACCCTTTTTTTAAAGTCTGAGTCCATGATTCAATTCGATTCTAAAAAAATTATATGGTTTAATTTTTAGTAATCTTAAACCTCAGCAAATTAATTTGAAACTTTTGAAAGAATAAAGTCCAATTTGAAACAAAAGATAACAAAAATGTCTTGCCCAATCTTACTTGCTCTCTCCTTACTCCACCATGATTGGGTTTCCTTTGCTTTGAAAAGGGGATTAGATTGAGGACAAGTTTGTTCGCCTCATACACTAGAAAAAAAAATTCATTCAATGCTCATCTATTGTTGGTCAATGTTGATCTTAGTTTCGAAGAATTATCAAAGGTTTTAACCAAGATCATCCTTGAGATTCGCATTCTCAACCAATTGAAATGTATATGGTAGCTTAAACCATCACTCGCTATCGATGAACTTCGATAATTTACTCACAACTTTGACTTCAACAAGCCATGTCCAATATACATTGAAGACCTACTCACAATTCTACTGCAAGTCGCACTCTTGAATTCGCTATTGACACCAACCAACCTAATTCACTTTGGGATGAATTGGGGACTGTTATTGCTTACTTTGCTTTATTATTGTCATCTCCACCATGATCAGTTTGGTTTGATGGGGATTTCCTTCACACCTTGACCAAAATTGATTGAGTTTAGTTCAAGCACAATTTTAACTCCATTAGGATCTTAGCATCATCAAGTAGTGGGTACCAATAACCTTAGACAACCCAAACTCAAGTCCCCTAAAGATTCAAATCTAGATTCAACATCGTATTACAAACCATATAGAGGTAACTTATGACTATTTAGCAACTCAACTTTGAATCTTTTATGGTGTTTATAGAATCTTTATTAATTGAATGTGAGCATAAACTATAAACTCAATAGGCCATGTCAAAATAAGTCATGACATCTGTTTGTAGTTTAACTAACAATCCCTGATATATATTTTAAATCAAGACACTCATGATTCAAATCCTCTCACTCTCAATTATATATATATATATATATAGAGAGAGAGAGAGAGAGAGAGAGAGAGAGAGAGAGAGAGAGAGAGAGAGAGAGAGAGAGAGAGAGAGAGAGAGAGAGAGAGAGAGAGAGAGCATTTTTTTTTTTCCTTTAACATCATTTTGTTATCATGTTTGGCAGTGGCACCAATTAAGCTATTCATTTATTGGGATCCTACAAAAGAAGGATATTTATGAAGGCCATAACTTTAGTTATACCTCTATTAAGTTTCATTTATCATTAAATTTTATTAATTATTTATTTAGGCAAAATTGTACCTCTCTTAAAGAAGTAAAATAAGGTAATGGAAATAACTTCATTCAAACTAGAAAATCACATCAACTAATTCATTTGTTAAGACGTGTTTATCGCTTTATATATTGTGTCCACTTTATGATTATTGTTCTCTATCATTATGCTAAGACATCAGTTGATTTTTTGTGTAGATGAAAATTAAACCTCAGACATTTTATTTGAAAACAACAAATTTTACCATCTAAGTTAATTAGAAACCATTATTTAGTTATTTATTAAATTGATAAAAAAAAAGAAAAAGAAAAATATATACTTACAATCTAAAAATGCGTATGACATCCCACCTTAAATTTGTTAAAATCAAATCTTTTTTTTTTCTTTTTGGGTGCTAAATTGTTGAAATGAAATGTTACCTATAGACTTGTCATATACATGATAATGTCTGAAAATTTGTCAGAATAATATCATTAGCCTAGAAGGTCACGGGAAATGTTTGGAGCAACATGTTTTTTGGCTTCTTGTGCCACCAATAGTTAATCCCATATTTCCCCACGTGTAAAAACTTTCTGATGGGTTTTTAGCTTTTAGCTTTTTAATTATTGATTTTTTTTTTTTTTTTTTTTTGTCAGAAAGGGCTACTTATATATTAGAAGCAACAAGTCTATTACAAAAAAGTGTTAGCTTTATCACTAGCTAACAGATACTCCACCACAGGCGGTGGTTCCACAAGCACTACAAAAGATAAAGTACAACTAGCCCCTACTCTAGCTAAAGCATCCGCGCAAAGATTTGCTTCACGATAAGTGTGCTCAACCCGTTTGTTGGGGAAGGCTTTCAAGAGGGTCCTGCAGTCAGTCAAAAGAGGCTCCATTAGTATATTGGCAGAATCATTATTCATTAGCTGAACAACACTTTTAGCATCCAATTCAACAACAGGGCTATTAAGATTGAGGTCCTTTGCCAGAATAAGTCCATCTCGTAAAATGACGTGTTGCTTTAAGGCTTATAAAATCACTTACCCACCACCTACTTTACAATCAACTCACTGTTCACATCGTCGCTTTAAGGCTTATAAAATGACTCACCCACCACCTACTTTACAATCAACCCACTAGTCTTAGTTTCTCACTCTCTCACCATAGCCAACAAGAACAACAACTCCAAGAAAGGTTTTGAAACTTTCATATACTCCATCTTTCATAAACAACAATTATAAATTGGGCAGCGAATGGATCTGTAAAAAGTTTTGTAGTTCATCCTAACAATCAGATTTGTCTTTGTACCAATATCTTCCTCTGCAATTCCAATTTTCCTCTGATTAGTGGGGTAATTTAATAATCTCTTTAGCAAAAACCAAAAAGGAATTTAATCTTGGTTTCAAAAAAAAAAAAAAAAGGAATTTAATCACAAAAAATATGACTCATTGGCTAATTCAACTATGGTCCCACCAACTTGTAACTATCTTAGAATTTTGTTTTTCCTAAATAGGCAAATATAAAAGTGATTACTTTAAACTTACAACAACTAAAAATTGGTCATGAGTTAAATTTTAAGATCAATAATGTACTTAAGCCTATACACCAAAAAGTCAATCCGTTTGAAATTTACATTTAGTGCCCATCTAATATAGTCTTTGTTCCTAGGAATTCTCAAGTTTTGGACAGGATTAACCTTGAGATTTACATTGCAACCAATAAAAATTTATATGGTTTTTTAGACCATCACCCACGATGTCTTCTACATCTCATAGAGAGAGAGAGAGAGAGAGAGAACTCATATTTGGGCTTAGCAAGTCATGCGTGACATATGTCAAATACCAAATACCCATTCATAGACATGCTTGGAAAGTTGCACTCCTAACTCTTCTATTTGACAACAACGAACCTAGTACACATTGGTACAATTAGGGGGTTGTTATCATCTACTCTACTTTGTAAATGCCATCTCCACCATTACAAATTTGGTTTGGTGGAGATTTCTTGGGAAAATTTACCTTTTAGCATTATTTTTAGCAACTATTTCGTTAGTTGGCATATTTTGCAAACATTTTAGCAAACTAACATCTCGAACGTCAGAGGGTCGAGATTGGTGACGAAAATCGAGTCCTTAAGACTCAAGTTCTAGTCTGGTGTGGAAGAAAAAAGCCATGAGGAAATTGAGTCTGTAAGACTCGAGTTCCATAAAGAGGAGAAGAAGAACAAAGAAGAAGAAGAAACCCAGAACATCACAAACCCACATGAATTTTTTTTCAAAAACCAAAAAAAAAAACCAACCTTAACAATGAAGTTGTGGATTAATTTGGTCTAGGATTGGCTAGCCATTGCATGTACTGATTGAAAATCAAATTTCAATCAAACAACAAGGGCCTTGAAGAAATGGGTCCCAAAACGAAGAAGAAGAAGAAGTAGAAGAAATCCAGTAGAAGAATAACAGAATGAAGAAGAAGAAGAAACCTAGCAGAATGCTATTTCTTAGTGAAGGAACTTGAACGTGAATTTTTTCTTTCACGTCAAATTGCCAACACCTTGCAACCCTCAAGATACTAGTTTGCTAAATAGTTCTGCAAACTTGATAACTATCTAAAATGTTTCAAAATTAATGTTAAATGAAAAAAAAAATCTGATTTCCCCTGCACCTCAACCAATATTGATGAAATTCAGTCCTATCATTATTTTAACTTGACTAGAATCGTAGTATCATCAAGTAGTGGGTAACAATAATCTTACACAATCCAAGTATCCTCAATTAGTGGGCAACAATAATCTTGCACAATCCAAATTCATGTCCCCAAAGGATTCAAATATAGCAAACCATATAAAAGCAAGTCATGATCAAAGTTCAATTGATAACCTAATTAGAATAGTTTTGTAGTTTAAGTGACATCTCTAAAATATATATATATATATTTGCAGTAACGGAGTGAAGAAAAAAAAAGTATTAACATTAAATCTTTTTTTTTTTTTTTTTGCTGAAAAAAATTAAATCTTTTATGCATTTTAAAAAAAGTGTTAAAAATGAAATCTTAACTATAAGAATTGATCATATACATGATCATGCCTGAAATTTGTCAGAACTATATCTTTAACATAAAAGGACACGGGAAATTTCAAAGCAATATGTATGTTGTCTTCTTGCCACCAACAACAACAGCCATGAATTTTTTACTCCTTAACACTACCCATATTTCCCACGTTAAACTTTCTGGTGAGTTTTACTTTAGCTTTTACTCCCTCTGTCCCACTTTTTTTGTTCTGTTTAAAAAGTCAATTTTTTTAAGGGAACAACATTTATTGTCTTATCTACCTTTTAAAAGTGTATAAGTTTTCAAAACTACTCTTAAAAAAATTTATCAAAAAATTGAATTAGTAAATTAATAGGGGTATAATAAAAACATTAGTAAATTAATGACTTTTATTTTTAGAAATATGACAATATTTTAGGACATCTTAAAATGAAATAGAGGACAAAAAAAAATGTGGAACGGAGGGAGTAATTTTTAATTATTTATTTCGATGGCCCTTTCGGCTTTTGGCTTTGAACCGCGTCCTCTCATTGTTCACATTGTCGTATTAATGCTTATAAAAATGACTTGTCCACCCACTTTACCCTCAACCCACACAACTCTCAATTTTTCACTCTCAACTCTCAAGAACATCTCTCTTTATACTCCATCTTCGATCTCACTTCTCCAGCAAAGGAAGAATACTCCATTCTCATTATCTTGTTCATCTTCATAACCAGGGTCTCTCTATTTCCGCGATTCTCTTGATTACTACAATGGCAATGGGTGTCAGATATTTGAGTTCTTGGATTGAGGTTGCACCAGCCCTCCTTATTTGTCCAAATAAGCTTCCTGTCTCTCCTGTATTGGAGACAATTATTGAAGAGGAAGCTGAAGAATGCAACAAAGATTCCTAATATTTTTATTATTATATTTTTTTTAATGAAATTCTGTGCATTTGTTAATACCCTTCAATTATAAGTTTTAAGGGTAGTGAATGGACCTGTAAGTTTTGTAGTTCATCTTAACAATCAGAATTGTCTTTGGACGTATGTCTTCCTCTTCAATTCTAATTTTTGTCTTATAAGTAATCTTTTTAACATAAACAAATAGAGGATTACAAATTTAAAATCATGGAAATATGGACCATTTGCTAATTAAATTTATCTTCAATCATGGACAAGAAACGATCAAAGAAGAACCTAAATTGTTATTACATCAATTGAACTCCATTAATGTTGCAGGTGATTAGAAATCCACTCAAGCCCATCAAAAACCAAGAATTTATGAACTATTAGTCTACCATCAAGACCAATACCATATGGATCTTGCTGGGTTTCCCCAAGATTGACAACTGGGACAGATTTTATTGATGTTTGCTTATAGGATCTATTTAGCTGAACTTAAGCACAATCAATGAACCCAATATGAATCTTGTTGGTGAAAAAGAAAAATTGAGTATATTTCACTTGAGAGCTTTGGGGGTTAAGGAAGATGGAGTGAGGGGGCTAGTGGGTAGGGTAGGTGGAATTGAGATGGAAGAGGATCTCTGAAGCAATTTGTTTCTATGAAACCATATCTGATTACATATAACAACTGCAAGTAGAGTAAAGGAAAGGGCCTCTTGCAATTGGAGAGGTTTAATTATTTCTCAGGATTGAGAATAAATTTTATCCAATTAGCTGGGCAGCTTAGAGGGATCTTATCTATATGGATTGGCCATGGGGAAGATCGCCACACTAATTGAGCCATGGGGCACGTTGAGTGAAGATGTGTGGAGTTGTTTCCCATACTATTTTCCATGTCAAGAGTTTGTGGCAGGGGCTGATTTGGCTTTTCATTTTGAATTACCAATCAGATTTTGATAAGGGACCATAGGATTCAAATATTTGTTTTTGGTCTGTAAGTTATGCAGATTTTACCAAGAGGAGGATGCCATTACTCTGGTGAGCCCAACAAAATTTAGCTTGCTGCTATTATGAGCCCAAATGGATATTTAAAATTTCTCCAATAGTTTTGAGTCTTTGTGAATTAAAAAGTGTAAAGAGCTTACTCATATCCCATTAAAAAGTATTTGGATTAATAGGATTAGATACTCCGTAAATGTTTGGTACTTCTTGGATTGGAGTGAGAGGGATAGAGTTTTCCATATTGGGGATCTAGGGGGAATCCCAAATCTAGTTACTTTCAATCTAAAAATTTATATGACATTGCATCTTAATTTTGTTAAACTCAAATCTTAACTATAAGAATTGATCACATACATGATCATGTCTGAAATTTGTCAAAATGATATCTTAACACAAAAGGTCACGGGAATCTAAAGCAATCTTGGCTTCTTGCCACCAATAATTACAGCCATGAATTTTTTTTTTTTTTTTACTTCGAGTCCTCCACACTTCCCATATTTCCCACGTGCAAAAACTTTAGGATGAATTTTTGGCTTTTAATTATTTATTTATTTTGATGGCTCTTTTGGTACCCCCACGTCGTCTCATTTCTCACGTTGTGGTTTTAACGCTTATAAAATGACATGTCCACCTACTTCTAAAGTCTCAACGCACAACTCTCAATTTCTCATCAGTCTCTCTGTGTCTCTGATCACTGTGAACAAGAACACCTCCAAGAATTCAGGTTTTGAAAATGTCTTATACTCACATCTTCAATCTCACTTCTCCAGCAAAGGAAGAACTACTTCGTTCTCATAATTAGCAGGACAAACCGATTCTCCAATGGCAAAGATTGTCCAATATTTGAGTTCTTGGATTGAGGTTGCACCTGCCCTTCTCATTTCTCCCAATAAGCTTCCTATTTTTCCTGTATTGGAGACAATTACTGAAGAGGAAGCTGAAGAATGCAACGAAGACTCCTGAAATATTGGAGTGTGCTTTTTTTTTTTTTTTTCTTTATTAAATTTTGTGGATTTGTTTATACCCTTCAATTATAGATTTTAAGGGTAGCGAATGGGTATGTAAGTTTTCCTAACAAATCAGAATTGTTTGGTAGCAAATTCCTTCCTCTACAATTTCCAATATTTCTTCCTTCCCGCTTTCCCTAATAAAAGAACTTATTAGAATATCTCCGGTGGTGGAAGAACTTTATATTCTCGTTAGCCTTTAAAATTAAAAATAAAAATTATAATCATGGGAAATATGTGCTTCTGCTTCAAAAAAGAAAAAGTCACGGGAATTAAAAATATCAAATATGGGTCATTTGCTAATTAAATTACTCTTCAAATTTTGGAAGAGAAATAGCCAAGAAGAACGGGTTGATTGTATCTATTCTATTCCCTAAACATTCATGTGCAGTTTTTTTTTTTTTTTTTAACGTGCGGGAGTGTTACCAACATTTTTCTTTCTAGGATTATAATTTTTTTAAAAGTTGATTACATATTAAATTTCGCTATATTTTAAAGTTGATTATAAACCTTACAATTTTAAAAGCTTTAAATTGAATCCTAAAGTCTAGAACAATTACAAACTAAAATCAATTCTAAATTATTATAGCTTTTTTGAAGATCAGGCTCTTTATCAGACTGCCCAAAAACTATTTAGCTCTAGGGATTATTAGTTTTTTGATTTCTAGTGGATTGAATTAAATTACTAGTTAAATATCCTTTGGTAGGAAAGTTTCAACGTGTGTGCATATGTTTCTTCTTTATTTGAACTTCTCCTTTTTATCCTACAATAATTATACATTAACACATTATACAGTTAAAGCTTAAAGGGCTAGATTTTTCTTTTAGTCAACTCAACTGGCACCTCGTGCTCTTACAAGTTTTAGGTGGAGGGTTAGGTTTTGAGTTCAAGACCCATCTGTTGCGTTCTTACCAATCAAAAAAAGGGGGGGGGGGGGGGGGGGGGGGGGGGTGTGGGGGGAGTTTTCTTTAAGTCCTAAATCCATAATGATCCCCCTTATCACTTCTTTGCTTTCTTCCTATAAACTTTTCCTTTATTTTATACAATTTTCCCCTGTATCAAGCTTCTCGTCACTGATCACTGATTGCACATGCTTGCTAAGGCAAGCAGATCTGGCCACCCATTAGCAGCCTCTTTTCTTATATAATGGAGAATGCATTCATGGTCTGCCATCTCCTATAAAAATATTAATGTCATAACTTTACCTCTTTTTATCTATACTTTTAGATTGGAGGAACTCTCCTCTTTAGTGTTACCTTTGAGCTAAAGATAAAGGTAATGGAGGCACTTTTGAAAAATAATAATAAAATAAAGGAAATTGAGGCATCACCTTTAGATGGCATTAAACCCATATTTTTATACTTTTCCTTACTCATCTTAACCCCAATTTTCTAATTTGATTGGTCATCTAAATGGAAGTAGTTAAATTGAATCCATTACACATTTAGTGGTTGTCTACTCAGTCATATTTTAGATAAATTCTCTAGCCATAATCCACCCTAGGAACCCCAATACTTGACTAAGCCCAGTCTCTGCCATCTTAACAGAATTCTTTTCGTTTGAATTTCTCCCTTAAGTTTAACACTCTTTATGCAAGAAGTTCAAAATGCTGCAACTCATTTATCATTAGAACTTCTAATGTTATTGAAAATATGATCGCTTCCTACCTTAATTATTATTGATGCTTGATGTCCATTTGCAATTTCACTTATCTGTTGGTGTGTAAAAATACCATTAGTTATACTTTCTGTTTAAGTTTTTACTTTACTGATTGTAATAAACTAATAATATTATCAAAATATGTACAAGACATTTGGTGCACATTGCCATGTTTCCAAGACTAGTAATTTGTAATAGTAAGGAATGCAATTAAACTTGACTTTGACTTACAGGTCTATCTTGTGGTAAAATCTTGCCTTCCCGTATGGCCAGGCATCTATTAAAGTCACTTGTAGATGTAGTAACATTAGTTACTGAGCATTAGAATCCAAAGATGGATGCCTTTGCAACATTATATATATGTAGAGGGAACTAATCGCTTTTGGAACTTCCATAGTTTTCTTATAAAAATTTCCTGATTGTTATGTTTAACTACTAAGTAGATTATCCGAGATCCAAGTTATTGGGAAAAATAGAAGTTGGAACTTCTAGAGGCTGCTTGCATTTTATTTGGTGAGTTATGTATCTTTTATGCTGATTGTATACCAAGCATGATGTAGTGGCAGCTCCTCTAGGAATATTTTCTTAGAGGTCATTCAAATTCGTATTGAAGAGGTTGACAATGACCTCTAAAAATATTTCTTATTGCATCTTGATTGTTAGGACGAAAGTGCGATATTTTCTCATAACCCATGATCCGCAAGAAGATTTTTCAATAAACATGAGTTCTCTTAGAATATGAATTTTAGGTAGGAGATGAATCTTGTTTTACATGTGATTTCCTTGTCATAAATTTATTCATAGTATTTGCAAGGGAATAAAGGATAATCTATTAGTTTATTGGGCATATTGTTTCTTTGAAAACATTAATTATTATTGCTAAGATTAAAGAATTGAGATCAGGAGCAATATCTAATGCAATAACTCTCAATGGCTGAGATTGAGAGTTGAAAAAAGTAACTTTTAATCTCAACCATTGAATAAATAAAATGAAAGATAAAAAGTAAAAATTGTAAAAAACAATTTGTGAGTAAGAATGGGATAATTGCATCAAGTGCAATACCCTAGCAGTTGCACCTGATCCAATTCCAAGATTAAATATTAGAAATCATCTATTTTGTCTTACTATAATAAAGTTAATATTTAGTTGTTAAGATAAATTATTGTTGTTAAGTGAACTTTAATTATCATTGCTTAGAATACTTTTATATATTATTTATTAGTTTATGTCTTTACTATTTTCAATTCTTTTATTTAACAATTCAACACAACTTTGACAACTTATTGGTTTTTGTAATTCATTAAGAAATATTTTTGTTGTACTTTTTGCATTACTCAATTAAGAATTTAACACAACAATGCAATTATTAAAAAAAGAAAAAGAAAAGTATTTTCGTTCCCCATTGTTTCATGCCTCATTTCCACAACCTCAAACTTAATTGTCTTTTAGTGTTTACACTTTACTGTCTACTTAATTGTCTTTTTGTAAGATTTAAGATCAATAAATTACTAATTTTTGTTGTTTGGCTTTTTTTTTTTTTTTGTTCCAAAATAAATGTTGGTGTTGAATTGGTTTGTTGTTTGGCTTCTTTTAGGAGGTTCAAATTTTTATTTAGGATGCTAATAACAAAAAATTATAAAATATATATGTAAAAATAAAAAACCCCCAATTCCTGGATTCATTCGAGCCACCTAAAGATAATGTGGTGCTGCCCTAGTATGATGGTTATTTTACATTTGGGTTGCATGTTTAATCTCCTTTCATTAAATTTTCACAGGATTGCTAATACATACATGCATTTACAATTAGCACAACAATTTCTCTTATGGGTAACATGTCTCCTCCCAAAAGGGCCTCTTAATTGCTTCTTCTAATCTAGAACAAACTCTCCATGTTAACAACCAACAGAAATTTTTATTGCGTCATAATTTTATAAATTAAGAAAGACAGATTCTTTACTTCCTTGATTAGCTTGCTAAGCTCCATATTTAGAAGGGATTTTTCATTTCGGCATTTATGCTTTCACAATCAACATAGTTGGTGTAGTCAATTAACCTGATTTCTATAGATAGGAAATGTGAAAAACCCTTATTAAGTAATGTCATACGGGCATGTGAGTGTGTGGGTGTGAGAGTAGGTGGGATATAACTTGTCTCTTGATTCCATTTTGTTTTCGACCTAAATAGAAACATTACTGGCAGCCATATAGCCATCAAGGTCAAGTCAAGGAGTAATTTTTAGGTACTATTGAAACACGGTAAATGATGCTCATTCCTCTCAAATTTATAATAAAGTATACTCATTAAATTCATGGTAAGTCCACCGCGAATGTGAAAAGAAGGCGCACCATTTTACTATGCTCTGAAAGTACTTAAAAATATTCCTTTTGTGAGGGCGTATTATTTGTGGGCTCCCATGTGAAGTCCCAACATATTTCTCACACGTTTAGCATTGTCTTTTCTGTGGTGAATGTTCAGTAGCTTATTCTATTATGACACGAACTTTCCTCTGTTCCAAGCCATTTTCATTTTTTTCAACATTGTCCACAAGGGACTGAGTACTACCATCAATTAACTATAACTCAGAACTTTCTTTGTTTCTTCCTTCTAGATATATTTTTCCTATTTGTTTTGCACTTCCTCTTCCTATATTAATAAGAGCCCCAAGTTTATATTCATCAGTGTCAATTTCTTGTGCTCTGCGGTACTCGAAAACTCCTAGAACGATTCTAAGGGAATCCCATCTCTCTCATTTTTTTTTTTTTAAATACAAGGAAAAAAAAATAAAAAAAATCATCGACAGGAATTATTTACAGAATTGTTTCTCTTTATATCAACCTTCAATGGCTAAGGAGATCATAAACTTGAATTATTGGGTTGAGGTAGCCCCTGCTCCCATTATTTACCCTCTGAAGATGCCTTGCAATTCACAAAGGCTTGAGCCTATTGCTGAAGAGGGTGATGAGGAATACGATTATGATTTATAATCTGGAATGTTTTCTTTTCATCTTCTTCTGTCTTGGATACTTGAAGAGCTGCTTGCATTTCAAAGGCTACGAGAATTCAGATTTATGTTGAGCTGAAGTTTATATTATTATTTATCCAAAAAGGAGACGAACCATTTTAATGCTTCAGACTATAGGTGGCTCTGATCTGGAGCCCTAAGCTGCTGTAGTAGGATCAATTCAGGATCATATTATTGTAAACAACAATTTGCATCAGAACAATGCTTCAATTCTACCCAATCAAGTGCAACCAAAATCAAGGTTGTTGCCATTGAGGCTTTCTTGCTCACCATTACCAGCAATCCCACTTGTGTTTAATTGTAAGGCTATTTTCCATCCATGTCTTCTTGCCCAAAAACTGAATCAAGGTATGATAAATCAATGTCATTTCACAAAGGCCATGATATTATAACAAGATTTTGAAAGGAGAAGAAAAATAATTCAGATATAGATTTAAGAAATTCACAACACTCAAGCCAATCCACTTTAACTCAAATTACACCTTTTCCTCCCACAAGATGAGTGGAGAACCCACTAGGTGCATGTATAACTTACTAATAAAAAAAATTACATCAATAAAATATAATTCATGAAAGGTTTGAATGTCATATGGATTCATAATCACTAAATAGTGTTTTACAATGCAGTAATGCTCACACAACACCAAATCACTTATGAATGAAAAGAGAAAAAGCACATCAATTAGAAACCTAAATCGGTATTATTGTCTTAGAAAAATTGAAGAGAGAAGCACACAAGACCATCCAATATTCCAGTTTAGCTATTTCCGAAAACTATACCAACCCACACTTCAGTTTCTATATATTTGTAAAATCAATCAATTGATCATATTCTCTAATGACATGTACATAAAAATCCCAAAACTGACTGACCTCATACACGAGTGATCCAAACTTCTTTTGCTCCAAATACCCATTAAATCACTAGGTAACACCAATCATCGCATTCGTCGCAACAAGATAAATTCCCCATAATGCAGCTCCAAATTAAAGACTTTCAGCATTACCTTCACAAAATATTTCTGGAAATCCTGGCAATTAATAGGGTTGTACATAAATTTATGTTCAAAGAATCAACAAGAGATAAATGATCCATATTTATAGCATTTGAAAAGACAAGCTAGTAAAGATCATATGAAAGATGATGAAAAAATCTGTAATTTATAAGGTTCAGTTACACTGTCCACAATCTGAAGAAACATTACAAAAAATTTGACTGCTAGCTAGATGCAGTGAACAACACAATAACTTGAAATCCCCATTATAAAGCATATGTTGCTTACAATTTCTATTGCACAATCAAACGCAAATTCCTAGGGAGTACTTTTGGTTTTCTTTTAAAGCCATCACAAATGCATATGTACTAGGTAGCCTTAAGCACCATATCTCAACCATATGAACATCTATGCTAGCCATATTGATTTAAACAATGCCTAGGAATTTACCTAGCAACCCCTCATCTGGGGATTCATTGAGCACTCCATATAGCTAAAAGAGTACTAGTGTACAAAGCTTTTTTAACTGCAAGCCTACCCCCCATCCCCCATAAATTGTAATTAGAACAGGATTATTCAAGGAAAAAAAATATATATATATATATATATTTTCAAAACCAGACAAATAGTTTTAAATATATCTTAAGCATACTTATTAAAATAATTTTTAAAGAAGATACTTAAGGATCAATTAAGCAAGATATGTAATAGATGTTTCAGTTTCACTCATCCAATAATATCACTCAATAGACGAAAGACTTCAGATATATTTTATCACATAAAGTTCTACAAAAGACCAAGTATACCTCTGTTAATCTTTGGACTAATTTTCACATCCATCTCAAAACTATCATTGTTCCTTGGCAGCTGGACTTGTTCAAGCTTTTCCAGAGCCTCATAATAAATAATCTAAATACCACAATTATATTAAATAGAGAAATGTGGAGAGCTGATATGACGCTCATAATAAAAAGAAGATACTGTTAATGTGTGTCAAACATATATTTATTTATTTATACCCAAATCCAGCGAATCTTGAAACTACTATCTCAATCTTCACCTTACTTTTTCAAATATATATATATATATATATATTTTTTTTTTGTTGATAAGTCATCGAAATTTTATTGCAAAATGAAAAGGAATTACAGTGTGTTCACAATGATGAGCATAAAGCACCTTGAAGAAGTACAGGCAAATCAAAAAGAAGATCTAAGAGAAAATTGAAAATAAAAATAGAAGTACAATTAGTAAAATGCTTGAGATCATTCAAACAAAGTGAGAAGTAGCAAGGACTTCAATTTCTCAATAGATCTCATACCCTCATAGAATTTTCCACACTAACCGCATCATGCATGCCGGCACCAAGTTCCATACATTTGAAGATTACTTCGACATAATATAAACTTATTTTAATTAAAAAGAATTAAAACAACTACACGGTTCATGACATCACATTGGGCAAAAACAGACCCATTCAACCAATTCACTTAGATAATCTCAAGAAACTAACCTTTTTTCGCCAAAATACTGACTCAAGGAATTGCCCCCAACATATGAGTTTCCAATTATGAAATATCTAATGGAGCTAAGACTGTTATCTTTTCATCTTCATGCCACACATAATACATAGAACCATATGAAGCATCCAACAATAATTTTATTTACCAAATTCTTTATAGGTTTTACACCATCATATAGACATATCATGAAAAGAGAGAGATCTATACCTCCAATATATGATCATGTCAGGTGCTATTCTTCCAAGAATACTGCTGAAAAGTACACCAGATGGTTTAAATGCAGTGTCCACTTCCCATGTGCTTGCTGCATCCCTACAAATAGAAGAAAGGTAAGCACTATGATTTAAGACTTTAGAAGCTATCATTAACAGTTATTTCTCCATGCACTACTTTGTTTCTATGTATTAAAACAGCCCAAAAGAGTTTTGGCAAAGATGACAGTGATGTGATTGCACCGGTCTTGTGACTGATAAACTCTTTCCTTTGGCAGCCCATTCCAAATTTGCAGCTTTTAGAACCTCTAAGATTATTGTTTAGCTGTTTGAATAGTCTCATGACAACTTTATGCCAAACTTTTTTCAAGTGCAAATCACTTGGTATTAAACAAAACCAAAAACTCAACAAACTCCTGTTTGTTTTTTGTGAACACAACTAACCAAAGATCATAATTTTAATTAACAATCAACTCATTATCTTAATATGTGATCCAAAAATATTAATACATAGAACCGTATGAAGCATGCGACAATAATTTTGTTTACCAAATTCTCTATAGGTTTTACACCATCATATAGACATATCATCAAAAGAGAGAGAGATCCACACCTCCAATATATGATCATGTGCTCTACATCCAAGAAAACTGCAGAAAAGTACATCAGGTGGTTTAAATTCAGTGTCCACTTCCCATGTGTTTGCTGCATCCCTACAAATAGAAGAAAGCTAAGCACTATGACTTGGGACTGTAATACACTAATTTGTTCCTATGTATTAAAATATCCCAAAGAGTGTTAGCAAAGATGACAGTGAAGTGATAGCATTGGTCTTGTGACTGACACACTCTTTCCAGTCAAGAAGAAACTTAAGGTTGACTTGACTTTGGCTCTAGGGCCTAAGTTCTAATGGTGAGTGTTCTAATGGTTGAGTGGTGATGTGAACCACGTCGTAGGCAACAAATAGGTGGTGTAGGCATTCCTCTTCTGTAGCACATAAATGGCAAGAAACATCAATGATGAGATTGCTAATTGCTAACTCCCTTCTCACTAGAAAACCATCATTTAATAGTTTTCATTGGAAAAATAATGGCTTTGAAAGGGAGATAAATCTTTCACAGGGAAGCCCACATCTGAGAACTATATCATCTTCCACAGGGCAGCCACATCTGAGAACTATATCTTTGAATTATGCTCCTTCCATCTAAGTATTCATTATGGAGAAGCCAATAGGTTCTCTTGATAGTAAAGAGATCTGACTGATCATGCGGTCAAATTAGTTTCCCTGTACTTCCGAATTAGTTATAATGTAGCGGTTCCAACACCTCTTAAATATTATGATTGGGAAACATGTTCTAATACATATTATAGCAAATAAAATAAACCAAATAAATGAATAAGCCAATCTTTGACTCCTTACCCTAATTAAAACTACTTATTTGTTTTGCTACCTAAATAGTCTTATGAACAGACTCCATAGTCCCAATTCTTCTCAACTTCAAATACCTTCCTTTGGCAACCCATTTCAAATTTTCAACTTTCAAAACCTGTAAAAATATTTTTAGCCGTTTGAATATTCTTATGACAACTTTATGTCAAAACTCTTTTCCAATGCAAATCATTTAGTATTAAACAAAACCAAATCTCAACAAACACCTGCTTGTTTTTTGTCACAAAACTAATCAAAGATCATCATTTTGACTAACAATCAACTCATTATCTTAATACGTGATCCAAAAATTTTATTTAATTTTAAGAACATTAAGAGCAAGGTGCACTTTCAAAGATGCTTTTCCAAAAGTATTTAAATGAATTACCTAGCTCTTCATCTGTAGAGAGTACCTCTTGATGACCTTGACATAGGATCTAGTCCTTTAATGACTACTCCACATTCCTTGACAAAAATACCCAAATAAAGATTTGAAACAATTAATTTGCATAAAAACTATTTAAATCTCTAAATCACAAGTGATAGCAAATAAAAAAAATAAAAAAGAGTACATGTCATATTAGAGGAGTCTACTCTTTACCTCCCATCTTAGCTCTAGAATCTGAATCTAGGCATCAAAAAAAAAAAAAAAGGTTATGTATTTTTTAAGCAATTGAATAAAACGGGAAATTGGTTTAAGATATTTTCAAAGAAAACAAGAGAGTTCAATACCTCTGAACTATATCGAAAAGGTTGCAATTTAAGTCATTGACCTGGTACCATCCTCCCATCCAAGAATATTCACAAAAACACTTATCACTAAAGTGGGGGATCCATAAAATAACATTTCCATGGTCTTACCTCAAGAAGTTTTGAATTCCAGCAGACACTTCAAACCTAAAAAGTAGAAAGAAACAACAAAGATAAACATTTAGACTAGTACGACCTTTCAACATTTTACCACACTAACCATTACATGATTCAGCTTGGCTGGATAGATCTAAAGCATTTTCAACTTTGAGAGTTGAGCTTTAAGCACTCAAATCTGTTTTACAGTAAATTTAATATCATAACAATAAGCAGAAAGAAAATACACAAATTGAATCCCAATTATGGAAAATAAAAAAGGATAGGATTTCACACCGCATAGAAACCTCTCAAACATTGCATATTCTTATGTTTTCCATCCAAATCTAAAAGTTCTCAATAGTTAAACCACATTAAGGGCGAAAATGGAAAAACGCAGTAACCAAATGAGCAATGCAATCAATAAAAAAAGAGTAACTTTGGTTAGAACATTCTGCAATGGAATTCAGTTTTGAATTCACACTTTCTTTGAAGTTTGCTCTTATTTTGGCAATGTGGAAAATAAGTATACAAACATAATAAACCACTGCAGACCTAGCAATTTTTCTTATGGTGCTTTTCAAACTATTGGCCTTCAACTTATTTTTACCCCCAAAGGACTACTTGGTACCAACTATATGCCTAGGATTATATTAGACACTATGACTTAACTTGCTGCCATAGCCTCTTTGAGAAAGGAAGGATACTCAAGGATTTTGAGTCTATAGTTTAGTGCAAAGTTGATTTTTATTTCTCTTGATAATATGTTTGATGCATTCTTGTTCTGTTGTCACTTACCTCTCAATAAAATAATGGAAAAATCTAAGTAATATTATTCAGCGAATCAATAAAAGTAAAGAAACAAAATTATTTTTTAGAAATTAACAATAAAACATGAACAATTGGGTTGATGAATTGCATAGGTCAGAAACATCTAAGCAAACAGGTTCAATATCTTGACAAAGCATTTCATTGAACAGCTTGTGTGCTTGACTTAAATTTCAATTTCAAACAATCAACAAGCATACTTGTTATTTGGTAAAATTGAAAATGTCGTAAGAAGAAACTATGCACTAGTAGCAGAAAAATTCTCAAATGAATAAGAGACAAATATTATAAGAACTGAAAATCAAATTGCAAGGTGGAAATGAAAGGGTGAGGTTTGACCATTTTGTTCAACTCATAGTCCAGCAGGAAGATATGTAATAGAGACCAGCGGGAAGATATTTTTGTTTAACCACAACCATCATTGTAAAGAAAAACGAAAGGGTGAAGTTTGACCATTTTGTTTAACAAAATCGTAATGATTCATTTATAATGAATTTTCAGCCTCCTTGAAGTTTCCAATATACATTATTTATGGCCAAATATAGTAAAAAATATATCTTTTGCTACTAATACCAAGTCTTACATACCAATAACTAATACCGAAAAAACATCCCACACATAATGGCCATTTTCACCATCATGAATCTTCAATCCAAGTGATGCAAATATGTCATCAATTATTTAAGGATTGCCCTTGTGGTAATCAAAAACAGTAGTTAAAACCTGAAAGAAAATTTTAAAAAGAAACTGTGTAAATATTCATTCATAGATGAACTTTAATGCAATCATGTTCAAAGTAGGACTATTAAATTCCTAAAGAATTTCATTAAGTGAAGAGAAGCAGCATTAGTGACCAGATTTGGTAGTAATTGTTTTCAAAAATATTCAAAGAATGTCATACGCTAAGTTGTAGTTCCAATTGGAGCTGATTCATCATCTGGAACTATATAAATGAAATTAAGAATCATTAGTTGCAATTATTGTTTGGGCTGCTTACCTTCAACAGAAAGGCATGCCAATCCTCCATCTTGAGCAACACTTTATGCACCATTGAGATAGGCACAAAAAATGCGATTACTGGAAATCTGTTATGAGTAGAAAAGCTCTTCAAAAACCACAATTGAACCAAGGTGAAACCTATGAAGCCGGAAAATTTTGAGGAGGACAAAAATTTCAATAGCAACTCATATTATGAATGACCCAAATATTTATCATAATATGATTAAGGTTCATGTCAAATATAGCAATTTCATTAACTATAATATAACTCAAGCAAGTGACAAACATCTTTGGCTCTAGGAATTTCAAAGATTGCTCTTGGTCATTTGTCTTTTGTTAATTGGTATGGCATATAAAGAAAGGGGGCCAAAATAGAGCTATTGAAAAAGATTTGTCCAATATAGCCATTAACACATTAAAGCTTCCAAGGAGGAATTTAACTATAGCATTAAAAAACCCAAACAAAGTTTTTTTTTTTTTTTTACCTTGATAGGTTAATTGTTAATCTTCTGTGTTAGTCCTATATTCCTGGAATCATTCAAAATGTTAAAAGACAAACAGAGAATAAAGTGATATCTTTCTGAGGTGCTACTTATTCATATTCCATTAGTTTTGGTAGGAAAATTTTCAGTAAATTTCTGAATTGCTAACAAATAAAGAATACAGGCAGGAGTACATATGGATAAAACAAAAGCGCCAAGATGCGCTCAGTTGGAGACAGAGTTTAAAGGGCTGGCTGGCAAAGCCTTCCCCTACAGAATCCCTAAGATTCTCAAAGAAGCTCATAATCTGATTTTTTTTTTTAATTTTATTTAAATTGAATGAGAAAGAGGAACATAACATTTGAAATTTTAGAAAAGGAGAGACAGAGGAACCTGGTGAAATAATATTGATTTCTAAAGAAACAATATTGTGTGCATTAATTTAAAGGGGAGCTGAACAGTTAAGAGAGAAAGAGAGGTGAACTGGTTCAATGGTTTTTGTTGAAGCAATTAAATAATCCACATCCTTTCAAATTCTAGAAGGACATTAAAATTCCATTTTTTAAGAAAAGGTGAGATGGAAAGTCAAATGCAAAAGTTACTCCAATAGAGAGCCACATGGAAGAACATCATGCTCTCCCACATGACGTCTTTGCTTATATATATATATATATATATATTGATTGATGATTGATTATGGAAGCGATTGAATGTCACATGGATTCATAATCACTATATAGTCTTTTACAAATGCACACATAACTCCAAAAGCGAAAACCAAATCACTTATGAATGAAAAGAGAAAAAGATCATCAATTAGAAACATACATAGTATTATTGAAATTTCAAGTGCATTGAAATTCCAATTTGGCGATTTTCGAAAACTATATCAACCCACACTTCAGTTTCCATATATTTGAAAAATCAATCAATTGATCCATATTCTCTAGTGACAAGTACATAAAATCCAAAAACTGACTGACCTCATACTACAAGGGATCCAAACATCTTTGCTCCAAATATCCTTTAAATCACTAGGTACCACCAATCATCACTTTAGTTGCTACAAGATAAATTCCCCATAATGCAGCTCCAAATTAAAGACTTTCAGCATTACCTCCACATAATATTTCTGGAACTCCTGGCAATTAATTGGGTTATACAGAAATTTATGCGCAAAGGATCAATGAGAGACAAATGATGCATATTAACAGCATTTGAAAAGACAAGCTAGAAAAGATCATATGAAAGATGATGAAAAAATTGGTAATTTACTAATTTATAAGGTTCAGCTACACTGTCCATATCATCTAAAGAAACGTTACAATATATTTGAGAGCTATCTAGATGCAATGTATAACACAATAACCTCAAATCCCAATTATAAAGCATGTGTTGCTTACAACTTCCATTGCACAATCAAATGCAAATCCTAGGGTGTACTTTTGGTTTGTTTTTAAAGCGATCACAAATGCATATGTACTAGGTAGCATTAAGCACCATATCTCAACCATAAGAACATTTGAGCTAGCTATATTGATTTAAACAATGCCTAGGAATTTACCTGGCAACCCCTCATCTGGGGATTCATTGAGCATTCTATACAGCCAAAAGAATACTAGAGTGTACACAGCTTTTAACTTCAGCCCCACCCCCCAATCTCCCCAAAACAGTAATTAGAACTGGATTATTCAAGAAAATCTTTTTTTTTAAAACATATTAACATATCTTCAAAAGAATGGTTTAGAAGCATACTTATTAAAATAATTTTTAAAGAAGATACTTAAGGATCAATTAAGCAAGACATGTAATAGATGTTTCACTCATCCAATAATATCACTCAATAGATGAAAGACTTCGGATATATTTTATTACATAAAACTGTACAGAAGACCAGGTAAAGAGTAGACTCCTCTGCTATGGCATGTACCTTTCTCAATAGATCTCATGCCCTCCACAAAAATACCGTTATTACGCTCTATCCAAACTAACCACATCACGCTTGCCGGCATCAGGTTCCAAACATTTGAAGATTACTTTGACATGATATAAACTTTTAAAATAAAAAATAATATATAAACAACTACAAGGATCATGACATCACAACGAAATATGGGGGCAAATATAAATCCATTCAACCAATGCACTGAGATAATCTCAAGAAACTGGCCTCTTTTCCCCAAAATACTGACTCAAGAAATTGCCCCCATCATATGAGTTTCCAATACATAGAACCGTATGAAGCATCCAACAATAATTTTACTTACCGAATTCTTTATAGGTTTTACACTATCATATAGACATATCATGAAAAGAGAGAGATCCATACCTCCAATATACGATCATGTCATGTGTTATACTTCCAAGAAAAATGCTGAAAAGTTCATCAAGTGGTTTAAATGCAGTGTGTACTTCCCATGTGTTTGCCGCATCCCTACAAATAGAAGAAAGGTAAGCACTATGACTTAAGACTTTAGAAGCTAGCATTAACAGTTATTCCTTCGTGCATTACTTTGTTTCTATGTATTAAAATAGCCCAAAGAGTGTTGGCAAAGACGACAGTGAAGTGATTGCACTAGTCTTGTGACTAATACACTCTTTCCAGCCAAGAAGAAACCTAATTTTGACTTGACTTCGGCTCTAGAACCTAAGTTCAAATGGTGAGCGATGACGTGAACCACATTGCACTAGCTAAGTCATAGGCAATAAATAGGTGGTCTAGGCATTCCTCTTTTGTAGCACATAAAGGGCAAGAAACATCAATGATGAGATTCCTAATTGCTAACTCCCTTCTCACTAGAAAACCATCATATAATAGTTCCCATAGGAAAAATGATGGCTTTAAAAGGGAGTTAAATCTTTCACAGGGAGGCCCGCACATCTGAGAACAATATCATCCTCCACAGGGCAGCCCACATCTGAGAACTATATCTCCGAATTATGCTCCTTCCATCTAAGTATTCATTATGGATAAGCCAATAGGCTATCTTGATCATAAATAGACTTGACTGATCATGGAGCCAAATCAGTTTCCCCTTACTTCCGAATCAGTTATAATATTGTATTCCAATGGGCAATGGCAACATAACTTAGAACTACTTTGAGAATTTATTTTGAGCTTTAGAGAATGGTCTATCAGGTGTGAACAAAGTAACCTAATAGATAGAAAGATCTTTAAGCATGCAAATGAAAATATCATTTTTAAGCATGTAAACGAACTTAAGGGATGAAAAAATTTTATCTGCAAGTACAGTTGCGAATTGCGATCCCAACAATGATGAAGTTGTGGCCCTATTCATCCTCATTAATTCAAATATTTCTAATTATCAAAAGATTAACTAGTAAATAAAAACAAGCGATTTTATATTTTGTTTCTAAAAATAATTCCTCAATCAATCATATATAAATAATATTCTTCCACAAATCCCAACCAAATATATTAAATGATCAATCATGAATATGAGGGGTTGAAGGGATACTATAGTGGGTCAAACACCTCTTACGATCTCTAGTATTGGGGTTCCACCCCTTCCCCAATTTACCTAGGAAAGAAACCTTAAATATTATGATCAAGCAACATGTTCTAATACATATTAAATCAAATCAAATAACTAAATAAAGAAATAAGCCAATCTTTGAGTCCTTATCCTAATTAAACACTCCTTATTGGTTTTGCTACATGAGTAGTCTTATGAATAGACTCCGTAATCCCAATTCTTCTCAACTGCAAATACCTTCCTTTGGCAGTCAATTCCAAATTTGCAGCTTTTAGAACCTCTAAAATTATTGTTTAGCTGTTTGAATAGTCTTCTGATAACATTATGCCAAACTCTTTTCAAGTGCAAATGAATTAGAATTAAATAAAACAAAAATCGCAACAAACACTTGTTTGTTTTTTGTCAATAAAACTAACCAAAGATCGCCATGTTGATTAATAATCAACTCATTATCCTAATATGTGATCCAAAAATTTTATTTAATTTTTAGAACATTAAGAACAAGGTACACTTTCAAAGATGCCTTTCCAAAAGTATTTAAATAAATTACCTACCTTTTTCACTGTAGAGAGCACCTCTTTATGACCTTGACATAGGATCTAGTCCTTTAATGAGTGCACCACATTCCTAGACAAAAAGACACAAAAAGATTTGAAACAATAAATTTTTGTAAAACTATTTAAATCTCTAAATCACAAGTAAAAAAAATTTAGTACATGCCACAGCAGAGGAGTCTACTCTTTACCTCTCATCTTAGCTCTCGAAGCTGAATCTGGGCAACCAAAAAAAAAAAAAAAAGATTATGCATTTTTTAAGCATTTAATGAACGAGGAAATTGGTTTAAGATATTTTTAAAGAAAACAAGAGAGTTCAATACTACTGAACTATCATGAAAATGTTGAAATTTAACTCATCAACCAAGTACCATCCTCCCATCCAAAAATATTCACCAAAACATTGATCACTAAAGTAGGGGATCCACAAAATAACATTTCCATGGTCATACCTCAGAGGTTTTGAATTCCTGCAGACACTTCAAACCTAAAAAGTAGAAAGAAACAACAAAGATAAACATTTAGACTAATAGGACCTTTCAACATTTTAGCATACTAACCATTACATGATTCAGCTTGGCTGGATAGATCTAAAGCATTTTCAACTCCAAGAGTTAAACTTTAAACACCTAAATCTGTTTTACAGTAAATTTAATATCTTAACAATAAGCAGAAAGAAAATATACAAATTGATCCCTAATTAGGGGAAAAAAGAGAGGATAGGATTGCATAGTGCATAGAGACTTCTCAAACGTTGCATATTCTTATGTTTTCCATCCAAATCAAGAAGTTCTCAATAGTTATACCACATTAAAGAAAGAAAAAAAAAAGCAGTAAATGGAAAAGCACAGTAACCATATGAGCAATGCAATCAATAAAAAAAAAAAGTTACTTTGGTTAGAACATTAACGTTTGGCTGCAATGGAATTCTGTTTTGAATTCATACTTTCTTTGTAGTTTGTTCTTTTTTTGGCAATGTAGAAAATAAGTATGCGAAAATGGTCAAAGTCCTCAAGTAAAATTATAGATTATTAATGAAACAAACTATACAGACAGCAAACATCAGTATCTAAAAGCTGTAATACCTAACAACAAAAACAGAGCAAGCAAGAAACTAAATAAAAGCTGCAACTAAACCTACAAAGAATCAAACTAAAATCCTCAATTATGGCAAACTCAACTGAGGCCTTTATGGCTTAATGCCTCCTCATACTTGACATTGCTGCAGAATACATAAGCATTTCTTTCAAGCCAAACATAATAAACCACTGCAGACCTAGCCATAATTCTTGTGGTGCTTTTCAAACTTTTGGCCTTCAACTTATTTTTACCCCTAAATGACTACTTGGTACCAACTATATGCCTAGGATTATATTAGACACTGTGACTTAACTTGCTGCCATAGCCTCTTTGCGAAAGGAAGGATACTCAAGGATTCTGAGTCCATAGTTTAGTGCAAAGTTGATTTTTATTTCTCTTGGTAATATGTTTGATGCATTCTTGTTCAGTTGTCACTTACCTCTAAATAAAATGATGAAAAATTTAAGTAAATTATGCACTAGAAGTTTGTGTGCTTAACTTAAATTTCAATTTCAAACAAACAACAAGCAAACTTCTTATTTAATAAAATTGAAGTTTAGAAAATCTTGTAAGAGGAAATTATGCACTAGAAGCAGACAAATCAAATGAATAAAATACAAACATTACAATAAATGAAAATCAAATTGCAAGGTGGAAATGGATCTTGGACCTACCAATTACTTCAACAGCAACAGCAACTGCATTAAAATAAAATAAAATAAATACTTATTTTATAACTAATAAATACAAAGCCTAGCAGCTTGATTTCCTATAAATACTTGAGCAGAAATCCAACAATGTGAATCCAATAACGCAACTAAAGCAGGCATACCTTGGCATCGAGGTTGCTTTCAGGTGGAAGCATAATTCTTTGAAGTTTGATCAAGATGTTCTTGCCTTCTTTGATGGTGGAAACTGATTGAAGTCGGAATCATTGTTGTCAAAGGCATGGGCCACTGAAGAGGAACCCTGATCAAACCCATCACTAAATCCCAAATCTTGCCGACCCAAGCCTAATTCGGACCCACTTGTGGTATTCACTGGAAGCACTGGCAAAGAATGGAGAATGGTGGTGCCTTCAGGAACCGAAGGAGCCAATGTTCTCCTACATCTGAGTCACTATATCCAATGCTTGCAAATGAATCCAAATCTTGCCAACCCAAGCCTAATTCGGACCCATTTGTGGTATCCACTAGAAGCACATCAGATGGCAAAGAATGGTGACCCATGGGTAAGTCGAGCCCATTTGTGGTGTCCATTTGAAGCCCCACATCAGATGGAAAAGAAGGGTGATCAATGTCATCAGGAACCGATGAAGACCCACAACAAATGCAGTCTGCATGGACTCCCAACCATGTAATTTTGGGTTCATCAGGAGAAAAGGACATGCCGCAATACTCGATTTGAACTGTAATCGTAACGTGATTCTGTTCAGATGGATTTGATTCATTCCATCCCCCAAGATATACAGGACGTAAAAAGAAAGGCTCAGAAACTCCTGATATAGAGCCTAGCCATGCTTCATGTGTTTTTGAAAAACCATTGGTGGAAACAACGAAACAAGTTGCTTTTCTAGCGTTGACCTCCGCCGATCGAAAAGCAAAACAGACAATTAATTTTTTAAATTCACGGCCAACCACGAATGATACAGAATTTCCAACACTCTGATGGTTCAATTTGAACCCCTTCGGAATCTCAATTCTTGGTAGTAAAAGACCATAATAACGATCGTAATCAAAAAACGAGAGATCCATGAATATTTCTAGAAACTGCTTGCATTTAGCAAAAACAAGAAATTGAGATTTAGAGATTCTTGTAATATATATATATCACTTAAACTTAAATATATAGAGAGAAGGGGAGAGAGCGCACCTGATTAAATAGTCTGCATGATGATGGTAGATCCAACGACATGCAGTCTGATGCGTCCGCTCTTCTTATGGACTGTGGAAGCCTTGGAATTTCTCGAAGGATCTTGCAACCACGCATGGTAAGGTTCCGTAATGTAGTAAATCTAATAATGCTTTCCGGGATTGTAACAATATTAGAGCCATCTATTCTTAGATATTCTAATGAGGGGAAGGAATCGGGCTTCATCAAAATATGTGATTCAATTATATGTCTGTCACAATCATAGACTTCCAGTTTTCTCAAGTTCGTAAACTTACATCCCGAAATGCTAACAAGAGAATCCCCAACGTTTTGACAATTACTTAGCCATAAGTGAGTAAGCCCACTAATTAGATACTTCAGTGACAAAGGCCATTCTCTAATATTATTATCACCAAAATACAAATTGCCACATTTCATTTCTGGGTGAATATTGGGAAACTTTTCAAGGCTTACGCAGCCGCATAGACTAATATATTCTAAAGATTTCAACCTAAGGGTGCTGGGAGGATTTTATTAAAAAATAACCAAATCCCTCAAACTATATTATTAGTCAGGCAAGTTTTGAAACATATTTGGTTTATAACAATTCGACTAAAACTCGATTTTCCAGTGGATTTTCAAAGGGCAAAATCGACTCCAGAAAAGTCAAATTGCTATAAACCAAATATGTTTCAAACCTTGCCTAACTAATAATATAGTTTGAAATTTATAGTTATTTTTTTAAAAAACCCGTGCTGGGAAGAATTTGAAGTTTTTTGCAATCACTGAGTTTCCAGATCTTAAGCTTATCAAGAGATCCAAAAGCCTCGTGAACCTCAATTAAATTTTCACAATTATCCATGTTCAAATCCTCTAAGTTTGGAGCACCCAAGTCAGGTAATTTTTCAAGACTGACGCAGTCATATAGAACGATTTCTTTAAGAGATTTCAACCTAAAGCTGCTAGGAAGAATTTGAAGTTTTTTGCAGTTGTTGAGATACCACGTTTTGAGCTTATCAAGAGATCCAAAAGCCTCGTGAACCTCAATTAAATTTTCACAACCATCAATTTCGAATTTCTTTAAGTTTGGGGTGCACAAGTCTGGTAATTTTTCAAGACTTACGCAGCCATGTAGTCGAATATTTTCTAGAGATTTCAAACTAAAGCTGCTAGAAAGAATTTGAAGTTTTTTGCAATAGTAGAGAGACCATGTATTGAGCTTATTAAGAGATCCAATGGCCACATGAACCTCAATTAAATTTTCACAATAATAAATGTCCAATGTCTTTAAGTTTGGGGCATCCAAGTCAAGTAATTTTTCAAGACTCACGCAGCCAGATAGATTGATATCTTCAAGAGATTTCAACCTAAAGGTGCTAGGAAGAATTTGAAGTTTTTTGCAATGCTTGAGCCTCCATCTCTTAAGCTTATCAAGAGATCCAATTGCCTCATAAACCTCAATTAAATTTTCACAATTATCCATGCCCAAATACTTTAAGTTTGGGGCACCCAAGTCAGGTAATTTTTCAAGACTTACACAGCCATCTAGATTAATAACTTCAAGAGATTTCAACCTAAAGCTGCTAGGAAGAATTTGAAGTTTTTTGCATTCACTGAGATTCCACCTTTTGAGCTTATCAAGAGATCCAATGGCCTCATGAACCTCAATTAAATTTTCACAATCACTAATGTTCAATGACTCTAAGTTTGGGGCACCCAAGTCAGGTAATTTTTCAAGACTTACGCAGCCAAATAGAGAAATGTTTTCAAGAGATTTCAACATAAAGCTGCTAGGAAGAATTTGAAGTTTTTTGCAATTATCAAGATCCCACCTTTTGAGCTTATCAAGAGATACAATGGCCTCAGGAACCTCAATTAAATTTTCACAACCACTAATGTCCAATTCCTCTAAGTTTGGGGTGCACAAGTCAGGTAATTTTCTAATTGATAGACACATTCTCAAATTGATACTTTTCAAATTTTTGTACAGGACCCCCTATAAAGAAAAAAAAAAGTCAAAAAAAAAATGGTTCTTCAACAAAATTTTAGAAATAACATTCAAAGAAATCAAAATTCATTAATACTGGTACTCATACCTGCTTGAATAGCTTGTCCAATCTAATGGAACTATGCGGCATCTTGAGTACAACAAGTTGTTGAGGACAATAATTGGATGGCAAAGAAAAAGGATATTCGTGCCATTCAAGTAACCTTAACCTATTGGGAAGATAATTAAGGTCTTCAGAAATGAGTACATTACGAACCATAAGAAATTTGAGATTTTCCATCTTTTTGAAAGCTTTAGCATGTAATTGCACTGTTATTGGATTAGGCGAATGCCACATTATACCTCGAATTTTGTCTGACCCCTGATTGGATAAAGAATTAAGTGAAACATATAACACAATGGAATTTGCCAATTCTATAATAATCATGAAATTTTAAGCAAAAATGATATTGTTAAACTTATATTTGCCATAATATTAGAAAGGATGAAATTATCAGGAAGAAAAAATTATCACTTATACCTAATGAAAAAAGCAGTTAAAATCTAAAGAATAAGAAGTTATACCTTACTTCCAGTTAGTACTTCAAGTGCATCCTCATAATGCCACAACCTGCTACGTTTGTTGAGGATTTTTGGTGATTCTTGCCGAACAATTTCCCTACCCATTTGTTGTACCAAGTCATGCATCCACAATATGCCATAATGACTAATAGTTATGAGACATTTATTAACAAGGTTTGGAATACCAAATGTTGGATATAAATTGCAAGCATCTAATATATTTACAACATTATCCTTGTTCCTTCCCTTGAAGAAACATGCAATATCGAGGAAAATATCCTTTTCCGTTGGTCTCAATCCATCATAACTTACTTTAAGTATTTCATGAATATCTCTTTCAAGAATTTTTCTATATTGATGAATTGCATTTTCCCATTCAGATTTTGTTCTTCCACACAAATCAGAACCAATTATTGCTAGAGCTAATGGTAGGCCTCTTGCATATTGTATAACTTGGTTTGCAAGTTCAAAATAATCTTCCTCAAGTTCATTTCCTTGGAAGGCATGTTGATTAAAGAGTTCAAGAGCTTCATGTTTGTCCAATTCCTTCACCTCGTAAGTTGTACAAACTTTTCCAAGATTATCGAGCAAGTGTCTGTCTCTTGTTGTTATAAGGACTCTACTTCCTGAAGCAAACCAATCATATTTTCCAAGCAAATTTTCTATTTGTTTTGATTTATCCACGTCATCAAGAATTAAAAGAATTCTTTTACCATGAAGCATTTCCTTTATCATATTGATTCCATGGGCTACACTCACCGCCTTCAAATGTTTGCCCCTTAAGATAGTAAAAAGGAGTAGCTCTTGTAGATGGATCATGCCATCATTTGTTTCAGAATTTTCTCTAACATTTTCTAGAAAGCAACTTCCTTCAAAATGCTCAAAAATCATGTTATAAACATCTTTTGCAATAGTTGTCTTACCTATTCCCCCAAGACCATGAATCCCTACCATTCGAACATCATTTACCTTAATATCTAAAAGTGATTCTATGGCCGTGGCAGGAGAATTTACTCCAACAGGGTATTTAGCAACAAATAATTGTACGCCATTTAATTTGGTATACAATATATATTCAATAATTCGTTGGATGAATTTGTATTCAGGGCAACTGTCAATCACAAAGCATACAAGACATTAAATGAGTTGGACTAGTTGAAAATATGAATATGAAAATAAAAGAATCAAGATGTCTAGTTTTGTGCATTACATCCTACACTTGACATATTATCAATTGACATAATTCAAGTATTTGAGAAGTATCATTTATTTTTTATTTTTTTTATTTTTTGGGAATAAGATTTTGGCTTTCCATGCTTGACCAAAATAATCAAGAAATTTTGGATTTTAAAAAAATGGTGGGAGAAACTATAACATTATCAAGTCTTCGAAAGGTATATTTTGTTTCTTTGCCAAACCGAAACGACATTCTATACTTTATTCACAACTTTGATTTTGATTCATTCTATTTTTTTCCCTAGTAAGAAATTGTTTTAGGCTTTTGGCAAGTAGTTGCATGGAAACTTCACCTTAGGTGAGATAAAAGCCTATTGAAAACCCATTTATAACACTTTGAACGAAATGATTAAGAAAATTAGAGAAATTTTTTTGAAAGGATTATGTGGATGAGCCTTGATTCAAACAACACTTCCTCGTCTCACAAGTGTGGGTGAAAGGTGAGGTCATGAGATTAAAGCTCATTAGATGTGTTTGCAACTTACTAATAGGGGGAGAAAAACTCAAAAATATGTTAGACAAACTCTTTAATTGGTATGATTAAATTCTTCTATTTCTACTAACCTAACTGACTTAGTAATTGAAGAGATAATCATAATATATATATTTTTTCATATTTGGCATTTGTGGTTGTAACAAAACCATTAGAAGTCTAAAAGTCATAAAAGCACATAACATTAGTTATTAGATACATACTCATCCTTATAATGCCGTCCAGATAAACTAGCCGCTTCAGTTAAGACTGCCCTCCACATTTGCACCTTCTCTATGTTATTCTTGAACTTGATTTCTTGTTTAGCCAGTGCTACTTTAAAATTACCTTCTTGCTTACGTACTTCAGATGGATCCACTTTGTAAAAAACAGGTAGAACCAATTGTCCATTTTCCTTGCAGTTAAGAATCTCGACAAGTTCATCCAAGCACCAAGCTGAAAATGCGTAGTTTTGAGAGAATATAATAATTGAAATCCTTGACGATTTAATAGTTTTGAGAAGTCCCTCTGAAATTTGTTCTCCTCTTTGGAGGTCATCATCAATGAAGGTCTTGAAACCGTTGTCACACAAGGCACGATATAAATGACCAGTAAAACCATTGCGAGTATCTTTACCTCTAAAACTCAAGAAAACATCATAGTCCCACTGGCGAGTGGAAGAAGAAAAGGAGTCTCCCTGATTGATCGGAAAAGCCATTAGAATGTGCAAGCTGAAGATTGAGAAGAAGAAAGATGTGATGAAATGAGAATTACAAGAGATGAGGAGTAAAGCTCCAAGTGTTTTGCAAGAGTGATATTTGATGGAAATGAAGGCCTTGAAAGTAGGGAAGTCCCACTTCCACGAAGATTCCATGGTGCAAACTTTTGAACAGAGGCCCTTTCATTTGTCAAAAAGTGAGTGAGAAAACAATGAAGAAAATGACTTTTTTGACAACGCGGAATTGACTAAATCATTGTGTTTACTCACACATACATTCGCTCCAATCAACAAAAACCAAAAAAAAGGAAAACAGACCATACATTCTCTCACACACAAATGAAAGAAAAAGAAGATGGGAAAGGAAAAGTAAAAAGTAGAAATAAAGACAAGGAATCACGTGGGAGGGTAGAAGAAAAAGAAGATGGGAAAGGAAAAGTAAAAAGTAGAAATAAAGACAAGGAATCACGTGGGAGGGTAGGACTTTTCAATTTTTAAGTTGAAATGAAACTTCTTGGAAGGTGTCTTCCTTACAATACCATTCCATGCATATTTATTTACAAAAGTGCCATTTCTTTTTCCTTGTATTTACCAATCAGTGTGGACTGTGGACTGCGGACTGTGGTGGAATACAATGAAGGACAAATGTATGATGTGTGCAATTAACCAATTTTTACTTTTTTTTAAAAAAAAAACCATATCCACCAATTCAGTTCATTAGAATTTTTGTTTATTCTATTTTCAATTTAAATTTTAGCTCAATAGTAATAAGTAATAATATTTTTATTATATATTTATATAATTGTATATTGCACTAATTTTGAAATAGTAAACCGATATTTACCCGTATGAAAATATTCCGATCCTGTTATTAAAACCAACATCAACAAGTAGCGAACATAGAGACGGAGCTATATATTGATTGCCCCTCAAATTTTTTTTAAAAAAATATTAGTATTTGACTTCTCTATCTAAACTTAAGAGCCTTCTGTGCTGAAGTTTCTTCTTTGTCTAAACTTCTATTTCTTATCCTACAATACTTATACATTAACACATTATACAGTTAAAGTGCTAGATTATTCTTTTTGTCAACTGGCAACTCGTGCTTTTACAAGTTCTAGGTGGAGGGTAAGGTTGTGAGTTCAAGACCTATTTGGTGCATGCTTATCAATAAAAATAAAAAAAGCTTCTCCTCATTGACTGATTGCACCTACAGGGTGCTCGCTAAGGCAAGCAGATCTAGCCACCCATTAGCAACCTCTTTTATAATATAATGGAGAATGCATTTATGGTGTTCTTTGATGACCTGGTATATAGACCGGTCTTGGTGATCAATTGGATCGAATGTGCACAAGACCAAGTCAAAACTAGTAAAACCCAACGGGATTTAAGCAAACCATGTGACCTAGCTGGGATGTGAATTGTGTAAAATTACACTAATAGGTCCACCTCAATGACTTTTTTACTGTTTAATGTATGATAATATGGTAATTTAAATAAGAGAAAACCTAAAGAAATTTTTTTTAAAAAAATGCATTTTTCTTTCACTTCTTTGCCGATACATGTTACTGTACCCATCACTTTTCACTGTTTCAATTCCCCAAACCTAGGGCTATGCATCAATTTTCTCTACTCTGAACATATCACTTTTCAGTTTCACATAGCTAGGGGTATGAATATATCAATATATGTTATATAGTTTATTGCTTAAACCTTCTTTTTCTTATTTTGTTTATATTTTTTATGCTAGGGGAAGAATTCGAAGTTTTTTGCAATCCCTGATTATCCAACTCTTAAGCTTATCAAGAGATCCAAAGGCCTCATGAACCTCAATTAAATTTTCACAATTATCCATGTTCAAATCCTCTAAGTTTGGAGCACCCAAGTCAGGTAATTTTTCAAGACTTACGCAGCCATATAGAACGATTTCTTTAAGAGATTTCAACCTAAAGCTGCTAGGAAGAATTTGAAGTTTTTTGCAGTTGTTGAGATCCCACGTTTTGAGCTTATCAAGAGATCCAAAGGCCTCATGAACCTCAATTAAATTTTCACAACCACGAATGTCCAATATCTCTAAGTTTGGGGCACCCAAGTCAGGTAATTTTTCAAGACTTACACAGCCGTATAGATTAATTTCTTCAAGAGATTTCAACCTAAAGCTGCTAGGAAGTATTTGAAGTTTTTTGCAATTGCAGAGATACCACCTTTCGAGCTTATGAAGAGATCCAAAGGCCTCATGAACCTCAATTAAATTTTCACAACCACGAATGTCCAATATCTCTAAGTTTGGGGCACCCAAGTCAGGTAATTTTTCAAGACTTACACAGCCGTATAGATTAATTTCTTCAAGAGATTTCAACCTAAAGTTGCTAGGAAGTATTTGAAGTTTTTTACAATGCTTGAGCGTCCATCTCTTAAGCTTATCAAGAGATCCAATGGCCTCATGAACCTCAATTAAATTTTCACAATTATCCACGTTCAATTCCTCTAAGTTTGGAGCACCCAAGTCAGGTAATTTTTCAAGACTTACGCAGCCATCTAGATCAATATCTTCAAGAGATTTCAACCTAAAGCTGCTTGGAAGAATTTGAAGTTTTTTACAATGCTTGAGCCTCCATCTCTTAAGCTTATCAAGAGATCCAATGGCCTCATGAACCTCAATTAAATTCTCACAACCCCACATGAACAATGTCTCTAAGTTTGGGGCACCCAAGTCAGGTAATTTTTCAAGACTTACGCAGCCATCTAGAACAATATGTTCAAGAGATTTCAACCTAAAGCTGCTAGGAAGAATTTGAAGTTTTTTGCAATTGCTGAGATACCACCTTTTGAGCTTATCAAGAGATCCAATGGCCTCATGAACCTCAATTAAATTTTCACAGCATCTAATGTCCAAGCTCTTTAATTTTGGGGCACCCAAGTCAGGTAATTTTTCAAGACTTACACAACAACCTAGATTAATACATTCTAGAGATTTCAACCTAAAGCTGCTAGGAAGAATTTGAAGTTTTTTGCAACCCCAGAGACTCCAACTTTTGAGCTTATCAAGAGATCCAATCGCCTCATGAACCTCAATTAAATTTTCACAATTTTCCATGTTCAAATTTTCTAAGTTTGGGGCGCACAAGTCAGGTAATTTTCTAATGGATATACACTCTTCCAAATCGATACTTTTCAAATTATTGTACTGGCCCCCCTATGAGGAAAAAAAAAAAAGCCAAAAAAAATGGTTCTTCAACAAAATTTTAGAAATAACATTCAAAGAAATCAAAATTCATTAATACTAGTACTCATACCTGCTTGAATAGCTCGTCCAATCTAATGGAACTACGCGGCATCTCGAGTACAACAAGTTGTTGAGGACAATAATTGGATGGCAAAGAAAAAGGATATTCATGCCATTCAAGTAACTTTAACCCATTGGGAAGATATTCAAGGTCTCTAGAAATGAGTACATTACGAACCATAAGAAATTTGAGATTTTCCATCTTTTTGAAAGCTTTAGCATGTATTTGCACTGTTATTGGATTAGGCGAATGCCACATTATACCTTGAATTTTGTCTGACCCCTGATTGGATAAAGAATTAAGTGAAACATATAACACAATGGAATTTGCCAATTCTATAATAATCATGAAATTTTAAGCAAAAATGATATTGTTAAACTTATATTTGCCATAATATTAGAAAGGATGAAATTATCAGGAAGAAAAAATTATCACTTATACCTAATGAAAAAAGAAGTTAAAATCTAAAGAATAAGAAGTTATACCTTACTTCCAGTTAGTACTTCAAGTGCATCCTCATAATGCCACAACCTGCTACGTTTGTTGAGGATTTTTGGTGATTCTTGCCGAACAATTTCCCTACCCATTTGTTGTACCAAGTCATGCATCGACAATATGCCGTGACTAATAGTTATGAGACATTTATTAACAAGGTTTGGAATATTAAATGTTGGATATAAATCACAAGCATCTAAGATATTTACAACATTATCCTTGTTCCTTCCCTTGAAGAAACATGCAATATCGAGGAAAATATCCTTTTCCACTTCTTCCAATCTATCATAACTTACTTTAAGTAATTTATGAATATCTCCTTTAGGAATTTTTCCATATTGCTGTATTGCACTTTCCCATTCAGATGTTGTTTTTCCACACAAATCAGAACCTATTATTGTTAGAGCTAATGGTAGGCCATTGGCATATTGTATTACTTGGTTTGCAAGTTTAGAATAATCTTCTTCGAGTTTATTTCCTCCGAAGGCATGTTGATTAAAAAGTTCAAGAGCTTCACAGTTGTCCAATTTCATTACCTTGTAAGTTGTACAAACTTTTCCAAGATTATTGAGCAAGTGATTGTCTCTTGTTGTTATAAGGACTCTACTTCCTAAAGCAAACCAATCACAATTTCCAAACAAATTTTCTATTTGTGTTGATTTATCCACGTCATCAAGAATTAAAAGAATTCTTTTACCATGAAGCACTTCCTTTATCATATTGATTCCACGGTCTACACTCTCCACCTTCATATGCTTGCCCCTCAAGAAATTAAAAAGGAGTTTCTCTTGTAGTTGGATCATGCCATCATTTGTTTTAGAATTTTCTCTAACATTTTCTAGAAAGCAACTTCCTTCAAAATGCTCAAAAATTCCGTTATAAACAACTTTTGCAATAGTTGTCTTACCTATTCCCCCAATACCAAGAATCCTTACCATTCGAACATCATTTACCTTAATATCTAAAAGTGATTCTATCGCCTTGGCACGAGAATTTACTCCAACTGGGTATTTAGCAACAAATAACTGTATGCCATTTAATTTGGTATACAATATATCTTCAATAATTTGTTGGATGAATTTGTATTCAAGGCCGCTGCCAATCACAAAGTATATGAGACATTAAATGAGTTGGACTAGTTGAAAATATGAATATGAAAATAAAAGAATCAAGATGTCTAGCTTTGTGCATTACAACCTACACTCGACATATTATCAGCTGAATTAAAGGACATAATTCAAGTATTTGAGAAGTATAATATAATTTATTTATTTTTAAATTTTTTGGGAATAAGATTTTGGCTTCCCATACTTGACCAAAATAATCAAGAAATTTTGGATTTAAAAAAAAAAAAAAAAATGGTGGGAGAAACTATAACATTATCAAGTCTTCAAAAGGTATATTTTGTCTCTTTGTCAAACCGAAACGACATTCTATATTTTATTCACAACTTTGATTTTGATTTATTCTCTTTCTTTTTTTCCCTAGTAAGAAATTGTTTTAGGCTTTTGGCAAGTAGTTGCATGAAAGCTTCACCTTAGGTGAGATAACAAGCCTATTGAAAACCCATTTATAATACTTTGAACGAAATGATTAAGAAAATTAGAGAAATATTTTTGAAAGGATTATGTCTATGAACCTTTGATTCAAACAACACTTCCTCATCTCACAAGTGTGGGTGAAAGGTGAAGTCATGGGATTAAAGCTCATTAGATGTGTTTGCAACTTACTAATAGGGGGAGAAAAACTCAAAAATATGTTGGACAAACTCTTTAATTAGTCTGATTAAATTCTTCTATTTCTAATCATAATATATATATATATATATATATATTTTTTTTTTTCATATTTGGCATTTGTGGTTGTAACAAAACCATTAGAAGTCTAAAAAAAAAAACCATTAGAAGTCTAAAAGTCATAAAAGCACATAACATTAGTTATTAGATACATACTCATCCTTATAATGCCGTCCAGATAAACTAGCCGCTTCAGTTAGGGCTGCCCTCCACCTTTGCACCTTCTCTATGTTATTCTTGAACTTGATTTCTTGTTTAGCCAGTGCTACTTTAAAATTACCTTCTTGCTTACGTACTTCAGATGGATCCACTTTGTAAAAAACAGGAAGAACCAATTGTCCATTTTGCTTGCAGTTAAGAATCTCGACAAGTTCATCCAAGCACCAAGCCGAAAATGCGTAGTTTTGAGAGAATATAATAATTGAAATCCTTGACGATTTAATAGCTTTGAGAAGTTCCTCTGAAATTTCTTCTCCTCTTTGGAGGTCATTATCAATGAAGGTCTTGAAACCTTTGTCACACAAATCATGATATAAATGGCCAGTAAAACCATTGCGAGTATCTTCACCTCTAAAACTCAAGAAAACATCATAGTCCCACTGGCGAGTGGAAGAAGAAAAGGAGTCTCCCTGATTGATCGGGAAAGCCATTAGAATCTACAAGCAGAAGATTGAGAAGAAGAAAGATGTGATGAAATGAGAATTACAAGAGATGAGGAGTAAAGCTCCAAGTGTTTTGACAGAGCGATATTTGAATGGAAATGAAGGCCTTGAAAGTAGGGAAGTCCCACTTCCACGAAGATTCCATGGTGCAAACTTTTGAACAGAGGCTCTTTCATTTGTCAAAAAGTGAGTGAGAAAACAATGAAGAAAATGACTTTTTTGACGACGCGGAATTGACTAAATCATTGTGTTTACTCACACATAGATTCGCTCCAATCAACAAATTAACCAAAAAAAGGGAAAACAGACCATACATTCTCTCACACACAAATGAAAGAAAAAGAAGATGGGAAAGGAAAAGTAAAAAGTAAGAAATAAAGACAAGGAATCACGTGGGAGGGTAGACTGTTCAATTTTTAAGTTCAAATGAAACTTCTGGGAAAGTGTCTTCCTTACAAATACCATTTCATGCATATTTATTTACAAAAGTGCCATTTTTTTTTCCTTGTATTTACCAATCAGTGTGGACTGTGGCCTGCCGACTGTGGTGGAATACAATGTAACTATGTAAGGACAAATGTATGATGTGTGCAATTAACCAATTTTTATTTTAAAAAAAAAACCATATCCACCAATTCAATTCATTAGAATTTTGTTTATTCTATTATCAATTTAAATTTTAGCTCAACAGTAATAAGTAATAATATTTTTATTATATATTTATATAATTGTATATTGCACTAATTTTGAAATAATAAACCGATATTTACCCTTATGTAAATATTCCGATCCTGTTATTAAAACCAACATCAACAAGTAGCGAACACAAAGACGGAGCTATATATTGATTGCCCCTCAAATTTTTTTTAAAAAAATTTTAGTATTTGACTTCTCTATCTAAACTTAATAGCCTTCTTTGCTGAAGTTTTTTCTTTGTCTAAACTTCTATTTCTTACCCTACAATACTTATACATTAACACATTATACGGCTAAAGTGCTAGATTATTCTTTTTGTCAACTGGCAACTCGTGCTTTTACAAGTTCTAGGTGTAGGGTAAGGTTATGGGTTCAAGACCTGTTTGGTGCATGCTTGCCAATAAAAATAAAAAAAGCTTCTCCTCATTGACTAATTGCACCTACAGCGTGCTCGCTAAGGCAAGCAGATTTGGCCACTCATTAGCAGCCTCTTTTATAATATAATGGAGAATGCATTTATGGTGTTCTTTGATGACCTGGTATATAGACCGGTCTTGGTGATCAATTGGATCTAATGTGCATAAGACCAAGTCAAAACTAGTAAAACCCAACAAGATTTAAGCAAACCATGTGACCAAGCTGGGATGTGAATTGTGTAAAATTACACTAATAGGTCCACCTCAATGACTTTTTTACTGTTTAATGTATGATAATATGGTAATTTAAATAAGAGAAAACCTAAAGAAATTTTTTTTTAAAAATGCATTTTTCTTTCACTTCTTTGCCAATACATGTTACTGTACCCATCACTTTTCACTGTTTCAATTCCCCAAACCTAGGGCTATGCATCGATTTTCTCTGCCCTGAACATATCACTTTTCAGTTTCACATAGCTAGGGGTATGAATATATCAATATATGTTATATAGTTTATTGCTTAAACCTTCTTTTTCTTATTTTGTTTATATTTTTTATGCTTTATTTGTTTATTTCTTTTAGTTTAAGCCTTTAGCATTTTATTTTCTCTTCTTTTGTTTACTTAGTTTGAGATTTGCTTTTTTTTTCTTTGTTTAATATACATAATTTTCAAACATGTTACAAGATTTATTTAGCAAAAACTTAGTTGCAATCTTATGACATTCATTTATTTTGCTTGTGAATTTTATAGAATTTCTAATGATATTGCTTGTGAAACCTTGATTTTGAATTATAATGGCAAGTTTAATTTAGAGATATGCCTACTTTTTTTAAAAATTTACATATTCGAGTTATGATTTCTCAAACTTACTTTTATTAGTTTATATATATTTAATTTAAAAAAAAAATTATTTGATCATGCAATTTGATAGATGAGCCAGTGGCTTATAGACCGGGTCAATATCCAGTCTGAGTTTAATAACTATTGTCTTACCATAAATGGTGATTCACATTTTTTTTTTATAAAAGAATTTTTTTTTTTAGTAAACAGTAATACTTATTAGAACACACGAAAATAGTAATACTAATATTTTAAATCAGGTTTATAATACTCAGTACAACTACGAATGGGATAAACATCTTTATTTATTTATTTATTTTAGTAAATAGTAATACTTATTTGAACACACACAAAAATAATAATACTAGTGTTTGAAACCGGGTTTATAATACATTACATAACAAGAGTATAACTATAAAAAGGTCAAACATTTGTAGTTGTAAACTGAAATTATAAACAGCGGACACTAGATATACACAACTAATATGAGATAAACATTTTTTTTAAAGAAGAAATTGGTAATTCACTTGGGTGAGAAGAAATTAATGAAATAAATGTAAGTGAACTTATTTCTATATTAATTGGGGTAATTTAAACACATCTTAAATAAGTGATAATAAAATGATTATTTTTACAAAAATCTCAAGAAAGATTAAGACTGACAATTTTGGTGAGGGTCAGAGACTCAGAGGGTGTATTATTTGTGGGCTCCCATGTCCCATCAAATTTCTCACACGTTAAAAGTTCTGTCTATTCTGTGAAGATTGTTCAGTAATTCTATCATGATACGAATTTTCCTCTGTTCAAACCTCCAAGCCATTTTCATTTTCAGCATTGTCCACATGGACTCGTGTACAACCGTCAATTAACTCCATGACTGAGAACTTTCTTTGTTTCTTCCGTCTAGATTTTTTTTTTCCAATTTGTTTACTTCCTTCTCTTCCTATACTAATATCTGCCTCCACTTTCACACTCATCACAGTCAATTTCTTATCCTCTGCATTATACAAAGCCTCCCCTATAGAACAATTCTAAGGAAAACCCCATCTCTCTCACTTTCTTTAGATACTAGGAAGAGGAAAAAATCTACATAATTTGATTTTCTTTATATCAAGCTTCAATGGCTAAGGAGTTCATAAACTTGAATTCTTGGATTGAGGTTGCCCCAGCTCCTATTATTAGCCTCAGTTCATAATAGGATCATTTCATGAACATTCTATTTTGCAGTGTCCCTTTTGCTTTTATTAAAATGATGGGTCTCTGACACCATATTTCAATTTAGTCTTAACATTTTAATTGTATAAATTAGTCTCTAATCTTTTAATGACATGTCAATTTAATTCCTGCTATTATATCTTGGATATATCTTAGATGAAAATGAAGAAAGCTCCAAGTTTTTTGACAAAGCGATATTTGAATGGAAATGAAGGCCTTGAAAGTAGAAAAGTCCCACTTCCACGAAGATTCCATGGTGCGAGCTTTTGAACAGAGGCTCTTTCATTTCTCAAAAAGTGAGTGAGAAAACAATGAATAAAATGACTTTTTTGACAACACGGAATTGACTCACACATACCATACATTCTCTGATTCTCTCACACACAAATGAAAGAAAAAGAAGATGGAATGTCAAAGAATTCGGAAAGGAAAAGTAAAAAGTAGAAATAAAGACAATGAATCACGTGGGGACGCTAGGCTTTTCAATTTTTAAGTTGAAATGAAACTTCCTGGAAGGTGTCTTACTTACAAATACCGTTCCATGGGCCAAAATGGCAGCATACTCATGTTTGACAAAATATTTAGCAATATATCAATATTTTGTAATATTTTGTAATTTATACTTTTTTGAAACTCGATTTTACTATGAAATTCGAGTTTCAAAAACTTGAGTTCTTTGAAAAAATAACCTTAAAATTTGTTGTGATATTTTTTATGGAATTCGAGTTCCATAAAAAAATTTTCAAAAAACTCGAATTACCCGGTAAACTCGAGTTTTTTTTTAAAAAGTAGTAAATCCCTAATTATTTCACAAATAGTGGTAGATCCATATTTTTGCCAAATAATGATAACCGGCCATTTTGGCCCCATTCCATGCATATTTATTTACAAAAATGCCTTTGTTTTTTTTCCTTGTATTACCAATCAGAGTGGACTGTGGTGGAATACAATACATAAGGACAAATGCATGATGCGTGCAATTAACCGATTTTTACATTAAAAAAAAAAAAAACCATATCCTCCAATTCAGTTCTTTAGAATTTTTGTTTATTCTATTAGAGCATTATTATTGGTGGTGCTAAAAAACTATATAACTATTTTTAGCACCACCAAAATCAAAATTGGGGCTCCATTGGTGGAGCCAAATCCCTTGTATTACCAATCAGTGTGGACTGTGGATTGTGGTGGAATACAATATATAACGACAAATGAATGATGCATGCAATTAACTGATTTTTACATTAAAAAAAAAAAAAAAACCATATCCTCCAATGCAGTTCGTTAGAATTTTTGTTTATTCTATTAGAGCATTATTATTGGTGATGCTAAAAAGGTATATAGCTATTTTTAGCACCACCAATTACAAAATTGGGGCTCCATTGGTGAAGCCAAACACAAAATTTTTGGCTTCTTAGTTACAGTGCATAGCCAAAGTGCACTATAGCTCGAAGGTAAATATATATATATATATATATATATTGTGTTGTGTTCACACTCTATTCTGAATATTTTTTTTTTCTTTTTTTCTTTCTCCTCCTTTCCCATTTCTATTGTTGCTTCTTTCTCCTCACTCTCCACAACCATTTGCTCTTCATCTCTTCCAACAAACCTCGCAGATCTTGCCTATCTCGCCTGTCCAACTGCCAATCTCGCATGCCCAGCCGCCGTTCTCGCTTGCCCAGTCGCTGTTCTCGCTGCCCACCCCTTCCCCCGACCCATCTCACCTCTAATATTTGAGGAAAATTTTGAGAGTTTTTGAGATTTTAGATTGGATTTTGGGTTGTGAATGATGAGTTGGATTTTTTTTTTTGTTGCTAATTTGAGGTTTTGTGTGTTGAATTCAATTGATTTTTGAGAAATATGATGGATTTTGAGTTTTGAAAATTGATCTTTTCTGTAATTTGTATTAACTATGTGGTTGGGTTGTGAATGTTTTCTAATGGACTCACCTGTCTTTATTGTTGAATGCATAAACTAAAAGAAATTAAAAAAAATAAAATAAAAAAGATGCGAACTGCAAACTTGGAAGTTGCAATGAGGAATCAAATGAAAGGAAAATGAGCTAAAGAAGACGGAAAAGGCGGGAAGAAGTGATTGCCTTTAATATTGAAAAAAAAAAACTAAGTACCTTAAATTTACAACTAATTGCCTTTAATATTGAAAAAAAAGTAATAATAAAGACATGACCATCTCCACAACCATTCAATTAAAAATTGCAATTACCATCCTAGAAGGACACCCAAGTGGTGGTAGCAGTGGCAATGGGAGTGGCGGTTGTGGTGGTGGCGGTGGCGGTGGCGGTGGTAGTGGTTGTGATGTTATTTATTGTAGTGGATATATTATCTTATTATATTTTTTATATTATTTTATTGTGTTGAAAGCTAAAAAAAAACCACTTATGTTGAGTGTTTTATAAAGTGAAAATGTAAAATAGATAAAGTAGCTTTTTGTAATGCCAAATAGCTAAATTTTTGGCACCACCAATGTGGATGCTCTTATCAATTTATATTTTAGCTCATTAGTAATAAGTAATAATATTTTATTATATATTTATATAATTATATATTACGGTAATCTTGAAATGGTAAACCGACATCTACCGGTACTAAAATAATATTTCGTTCCTGTTACTAAATCAACATCAACAAGCAGCAAACACAGAGACAAAGCTAAACATTGATTACCCCCCAAATTGTTTTTTCTTTTTAAATATTAGTATTTGAACTTCTCTATCTAAACTTGAGTTTCTTATCTAAACTTAAGAGCCTTCTGTGCATAAGTTTCTTCTTTGTCTAAACTTTTCTTTCTTATCCTACAATACTTATACATTAACACATTATACAGTTAAAGTGCAAGATTATTCTTTTTGTCAACTGGCACCTTGTGCTTTTACAAGTTCTAGGTGGAGGGTAAGGTTGTAAGTTCAAGACCTATTTGGTACATGCTTACCAATAAATAAATAAATAAAAGAAAAAAAAAAGCTTCTCTCCTCATTGACTGATTGCACCTACAAGGTGCTTGCTGAGGCAAGCAAATCTAGCCACCCATTAGCAGCCTCTTTTATAATATAATGGAGAATGCATTTATGGTGTTCTTTGATGACTCGATATATACACTGGTCTAGGTGATCAATTAGATCGAATGTGCACAAGACCAGATCAAAACGAGTAAAACCTAACAGGATTTAAGCAAACCATGTGACCAAGCTGGGTTTGTGAATTGTGTAAAATTACACTAATAAGTCCACCTCAATGACTTTTTAATAGAATTTTATAGAATTTCTAATGCTATTGCTTGTGGAACCTTGATTTTGAGTAATAATGGCAAGTTTAATTTAAACATATGCCTACTTTTTTAATTTATATATTCATGTTATGATTTTTCAAACTTACTTTTATTAGTTTATATATATTTAATTAAAAAATTATTTGATCATCTGATTCGACAAATGAGCCAGTGGCTCATAGCACAGGTCAATGTCTAGTTTGAGTTTAATAACTATTGTCTTACCATAAAGGGTGATTCATATTTTTTCTTTATAGAAGAAATTGGTAATTCACTTCGGTGAGAAGAAATTAATGAAATAAATGTAAGTGAACTTATTTCTATGTTAATTGGGGGGTAATTTATACACATCTTAAGTAAGTGATAATAAAATGATTATTTTTACAAAATCCCCAGAAAGATTAAGATTGACAGTTTTGGCGAGGGTCAGAGAGTGTATTATTTGTGGGCTCCCATGTCCCATCAAATTTCTCACCCATTAAAAGTTTTGTCTATTCTGTGAAGATTGTACAGTAATTCTATCATGATACGAATTTTCCAATGTTCCAAGCCATTTTCATTTTCGGCATTGGCCACATAGACTCATGTACAACCGTCAATTAACTCCATGACTGAGGACTTTCTTTGTTTCTTCCTTCTAGATATTATTTTTCCCAATTTGTTTACTTCCTTCTCTTCCTATATTAATATCTGCCTCCACTTTCACACTCATCACAGTCAATTTCTTATCATCTGCATTATACACAGCTTCCCCTATATATAGAACAATTCTAAGGAAAATCCCATCTCTCTCATCTTTCTTTAGATACTAGGAAGAGAAAAAATCATCAACATAATTTGATTTTCTTTATATCAAGCTTCAATGGCTAAGGAGTTCATAAACTTGAATTCTTGGATTGAGGTTGCCCCAGCTCCTATTATTAGCCGCAGTTCATAAAAGGATCATTTCATGAACATTCTATTTTGCAGTGTCTCTTTTGCTTTTATTAAAATGATGGGTAAACTATGTATTTAGTCTTTATCCTATAAATCATATTTCAATTTGATTCCTAACATTTCAATTTGGTCAATTTGGTCCTTAACCTTTCAGTGTCATGTCAATTTAGTCCATGCTGTTATATCTTAGATGAAAATTGATGATATGACAAATGACCAAAATAAAAATTTTGTGTATTGTCACATTAACAAAATCTAATTTTTTTATTTTGGCCTTTAGATGAGTCACCAATTTTCATCATAAAAGTAATGGTAATGACTAAATTGACACAACACTGAAAGAATAGGAACCAAATTGAGACAATTGAAAGGTTATGGACCAAATTGAAATATAGTGTATAAGATAGAGACCAAATATGTAGTTTACCCTAAAATGATTTACGCCTTTTTTTTGGGTAAATTTGTGCAAAAAGTGAAGATTCAAGCAGGTTTTGCCATTTTGATTAATTGAACCGGTATAAGGTTTTTTTTTTTTTTTGGTTATTGAATAAGTGATTTTGGTGTAAATTTAATTTATATAAAAAAAAAATTGATGTCTTAATTTAATGATAAATAACAATTATCATAAACTAAATATTTAAGTTTAAATCTTATTATATCAATTAAAAAAACACCTATAGAGGGGCAAGTGTCCTAAGTTTGGATTACTATGCATATAGGACAAAATTTGGTTCCAAACTAGTTTGAAACTATATTTCCAACCCATTACATGATGAATAATATAATTATTCATGTTTATTATTTAAACAAACCACATGACTCATTACAAAAGTATGATTTCTTTAGTTGTCATATAGTAGGTTGGAGAAAGATAACTCAAAATTAGTTTGGAACTAAACTTTTTCCATAAATAAATGTTAGGAATTTGGGCTCAGATCTTCAAAATTTAAAAATGTATTTGATATTGAACCTAAAATCATATTGGCAGAAGTAATTGAGCTTCTAAATTCATAAGGACAATCATTCTCATAACATTCCTCATGTGACAAAATATTGGTACAAAACGAATCTTGATTTCTAATCCTACTTCTTGGCAAGAGCTACAGAAACATTCAACAGATGTTGATAAACTTATTGTAGTTATTGATTAATTCAACGGATTTTAGTTTTGCCAACTTCAATTCCAAATTTCCAATTCTTCCCATGCTCTATCAATAACTTGGTTAAGATTAGGAGTGGCAAAATTGAACACAACCCGTGAACCTGACATGACACGACATGAAATTAGTTAGTTATGGGTTGAGGCTTAATAAATTAGTGTCATATTCAGATTGACACGACTAACCGGTTTAATAAACAGGTTGGGTTAGTGTCTATCACATGGAATTTGTTTGACTTGACTGACCCGTTTAATTAAATAACATTTTACCAATATACCCTTCAAACCCTAAATATATAAACTCATTAGTTGTTGTGGTTTATTTTATTTGACATATTATGATTGATTATTTGTGATATTGAGATGTGTTTTAGTTTTAAATAATTATTTGTGATGCAACTACTCGTTAGTTCTAAATTTTATATTAAAAATATTTAGTTATTTAGTTTTTCATAATTCATATAAATCTTGTTAATAATAATTTTTTTTTTTCGTTTTGATAAAATTTAATAAACAGGTCAATACGACTGACCCGTTTAATAAATGGGTTGTGTTAGGGTTGGGGAATCTTAATCCGTTTAATATACATGTCGAGTTAGTATTGACCCATATAGTCGGATACTTATGAGTTGGCATGACACGAACCCGACACACGAACATGAATTGCCACCCCTAATTAAGATATAATTTTATATGAGGAAAAAAACTATTGGATAAAAGTCCTTATTTCTTAAGCTTTTAAAAGTGTATTCAAAATTACAATTTAGATTTGTCACCAATAATTGTAATTTAATTTTTTCCATCAATTCTTCCATTTATCCCACGTGTAATTGTAATAGGTTTTCTTTTCAGCTTCTTCTGTCTTGGATTACTAATTGAGTAATTGTAATAGGTTTTGGTGCTCTTTAACCTAACAAGATACCACTAGTGACTATCTAATCTTAGGTAGAAATAGTCTAATACTACCCATGCTTTCACTTCGGTGAGAAGAAATTAACGAAATAAACATGTTTCTATTTAACAAAAATCTAGAGCAATAGACGTCTCAATTGTTTGAGGTGGTAAGTTATTAGTAGTAGATAATAAAGTAGTATTAATGATGGGACCATATGAAAATCAATAATAATCTATCAGCTCAAAAATTGCTTTTGTGAGACCGTGAACTGTGACATTCCACCTCAAAACCAATTGGTGATAAGGAAGACACGTGCAAATCTTTTATGGTATTCGACATCACACCACGTGGGCCTGTTTTTAAAGTGGTTGTAGGGAGTCAAATTGTGGTCCTCCCCAACAATCCCTCCCTCACAATAACGCTCCCGTGACTTAAACCCATGACTTTGGCTCTGATACCATTTGTCGGACCGTGAGCTGTGTCATTCCACCTCAAAACTAATTGTTGATGAGGAAAACACACTCAAATCTTTTATGACATTTGACATCACACCACGTGGACTTGTTTTTAGAGTGATTGTTAGGAGTCAAATTGTGGTCCTCCCAACAGCTTTGTGCTGAGTTCTTTTGGTGAAGTGACTTTTACAAGCTTTGTTGGTGAAATGGAGAGAATACATGCACAATAGATAAGAATTGAAGGCATAAAATATGAAGGCATAAAATGGGAAACGACACTTTGAAAATGTCCTAATTGTACAAGAAAAAGGGGAATAATATATTGTGATAAGATAATGAGCTATTGCAATATACAATAGTTTTTAAGAGATTAAAAATTTAAAAAGTTTACTTTTAATCTCAGCCATAAGATTAGAAATTTTGTAATCATTTAACTTTTTATTTTTTTTAGTTTAAATAAAATATTCTATCATTTCGTTAAAAGAAAATTAATTATACCATTTTTTTTAAGTAATTTAAACTCGTCTTATATAATAAGTGATTAATGAAGTGATAATTACTTTTACAAAAATCTCAAATTCAAGTTCCCAAACAACCCAAGAAAGATTAGATTGACAATTTTGACAATTTTGGCGAGGCTGTATTATTCATTTATTTGTGGGCTCCCATGTCCCATCAAATTTCTCACACGTTTAACGTTTTTGTCTTTTCTGTGTCAACTGTCAAATGTTCGGTCCCTTATTCTATCCTTATACGAACTTTCCTCTGTTCCAAGCCATTATCAACATTGTCCACATGGAATTGCGTACTCCCATCAATTAACAATGACTCAGAACTTTCTTTGTTTCTTCCTTCTAGATATTCTTTTCCATTTTTGTTTTGCACTTTCCTCCTCTTCCTATATTAATATGTGCCTCCACGTTCATATTCATCACAGTCAATTTCTTGTGCTCCGCGTTATACAAAGCCTCCTACTCCTAGAACGACTCTAAGGAAATCCCATCTCTCTTATCTTTCTTTAGATACAAGGAGGAGAAAAAAATCATCTACAGAAATTTACCCACAGAATTTGTTTCTCTTTATATCAAGCTTCAATGGCTAAGGAGATCATAAACTTGAATTCTTGGATTGAGGTAGCCCCAGCTCCTATTATGTACCCTCGGAAGAAGCCTTCCAATTCACCAAGGCTTGAGCCTATTGCTGAAGAAGGTGCTGAGGAATACGATGATGATTCATAATCTGGGTTGTTTTCTTTTCATCTTCTTCTGTCTTGGATTCTTGAAGAGCTGCTTGTTTTAGAATTTTGCTACCGGAGTTCAGAATTATATAAAGTGTTATGTTGAGCTGAATTGTTTAAAAATCCAAGAAGTAGTGGAACCATTTTAATGTTTTCAGACTATAGGTGGCTCTGATCCGGAGCCCTAAGCTGTTGTAATAGGGTCAGTTCATGAACATATTATTGTAAAGAACAATTTGCATCAGAACAAAGCTTTCAATTTACAAATTAGTTTCTTTTGATGTAAATTTTAACAAAGCTTTCAATTTGCAAATTAGTTTCTTTTGATGTAAATTTTATCTCCCTCTATGGAAAATGGAGTTCAAATTTGTTTTAGACTAGTGGACGGTATTTGTGATGCATTAGATTACAAAGAATCATCTTTATTAGTTTGCCCAAGAATTTAGAGCTAATAAATATGCTAAAATTTTCAGCCCTCTTCTAATAGTGAGGTCAGAAACTCCATCCAACTCATGAAGACCATCACAGCGACAAATTATTAACCCAAAATTTTGGGATCGTTTAAATTACTTCCAGCTCATGTAGCATATTCTTAATTGGTCACATGGATTTTTCAACTCTTGAATTACTTTAATGGCATATCATTTTTTTATTGATGTTATTTTTGATTTTCTTCTTCCTCTTTTCATTCCTTCAACTTGAATTTACTCTTCATTGGTGCATTAACCACACTCTTCTAAATGAGTAATGCTACTGACACAACTATTTTATAACATTTTTACAAATTACTGATGTAGGAAATTCTTACTAGTTCTAATATGGGCCTATCACTAACGTTACATTTTTACTTACAATAACTATTTAAAAAATACTAAAATCACGTCAGCAGTTTATAAAAATATTGTAAAATAATTTGTGTATATAGCATTACTCCTAAATATGCTACATTCAACTCATAATTAGTGAAAAAAGTTACTAAAACCATTTAGCAAAAATGCAATTCAAGGGTGTAATTCTGTTTGCAATTCCCTTTTGCTTGTATTAAAATGATTTGCAGCATTTTATTGTGAATTTGTGTAACAAGTGATGATTCAAATGGCATACCTATGTTGGGTTTTGGTTAACTCAACCAATATTGAATAAGGGATTTTGGTTTAAATTCAATCTGCACCAAAAATCAGTTGCTGTCTTGATTAGTTGATAAAAAACAATTATCATGAAGTGGATGCTTAGGCTTAAATCCTATTATATCAATTAAAAAAAGACACCTATAACCTATAGATGTATGTAGGGCAGACGCAAGGGCCGCAAAGAAGGGGGGTAATTGCCTCTCAACCTCCCCTAAAAGCTCCTTTATTATAGGAAAATTTTAGTTTGCCCCCCTATAATTTCTTGACAAGGCTCGCACAAGTAACACCGTCCACATAATACAGCTTCTACTTGCAACGGTCGCAACACAAGTTGATTGTGAGTTTTACATAGAAGGGGAAGTTTGTGTGGAATTTTTATAGAGCAGAATTATTAATGTTGCAAATAACTTCCCCCAAAGAGATAAGTATAACATTTAAAAAAAAACATAACAAAACAAATAGATAACATAAAAATTGCTCCACAATGCTTTGGTCTTTTACAACAATTGAAATTCAATTTCCCCATACCACCATCCTTATTAAGCTGAAATCTATTTCATCTTCCAAAATAATTAAACATGCTTTAATTGGTCCATATTTTAAACTTAACATTACTTTAAAAAAAAAATGTCTTCATTTCCTACATTAATTTTTTAGACTAAATTTGGCTTCAAATATATTTGAAGCCCAAGGCTACAACATACCTTAATAAGGATATGATAAGGACACATGTTAGTTTATTAGAACATGTTTGGAGCCAAACTTTGTCCTAATCTTTTTCCCTCAATCTCTTGACTCTTTCACAAATTTCAAACACTGGATTTTAGTTGTAAACTCTAGTTTTTAGCAATGAATATTGTTAAAAATAAATAAGATACCAATAGATAAATGATTGCTTAGTCTATTGGAAATTATTGATAATAAATAAATCATAAAATGGTTTTAAAGATATATTTAAAGTTACTAGGAATAAATAAGAAAACTCTGCAAGGGTAACTTAGTAATTATCTTAGGCGTGAAAAGTAAATTACAATATACATATACTACATTTTTTTATGGCAATTACACTATTATATGGAGTATATTTTTATTTCTTTAACAAAGATTTTTTAGTTTTATTTTGCTTCCTATCTTATCTTTTAAGATTTCCCTGAACCCGAATTGAAATTCTTGCTCCATCACTTAAGTGTAGTATGAGACATAAAAACTAAGAATTTTCAGTATTATGATGGGAAAGAGGGGTAAGTGTCATTAGTTTGGATTACCGTAAATAAATGTCAGGAACTATTATTTAAAAAATAATAATAATCAGTTGGTGGGTTCAATGCATGTGTAACTTATCATATTTATAAATTAAAAAATAAAACCTTATATTTGTCTACTACTGCTGTACTGCATATGCACAAATTGTCAAATCTTTTTATATAATAAATTATACTACTCAAATAAGATATGATCATATGAGATAAACTTTTGAATAAATGTCCTTTCTTCTTTGCTTGTAGAATCGATCAGAATTACTTTCTTTCTTTTTTTTTTTCTTTTTTTTTGATGGGTCGATCAAAATTACTTGATGATAAAGATATAATTTTCACAAATAAAAAAGTGAATTCAAAGTTACGATATAGATTTGCCTACATTCATTGTAACCCAATTTTTTTGACTGCTGTCCTCCTCACTTTCCTTCCATATTTCCCACATGTAAAAAACTTTTTTAAAGCTTTTAGTTATATATATTATCTCTAAGTTTCGAATCTTTTGATATCTTTTGGATACCGCATCCTTCTTTCATTTGACGCGTTGTCATTTGCTTGTATAAAAGGATAGCTTCACAAACTATACTCCCAAGTCTCAACCCACTCCCACAGTCTCAGTCTCCCTGGCCCTGCAAACAAACAATAAAACCTCCAAATAAAGGTTCTCAAACTATCTAATCCTTTCCTTAAATCTCACTTCTCCAGCAAAGAAAGAACTATCATCGTGTTCATCTTCATTACTAGGGTCTCTAAAATTTTTGGGTCTTTGGCTTATTAGCAGGACAAAGCAATTCTCTTATTACAATGGCAAAAGAGATCAGAAATTTGAGTTCTTGGATTGAGGTTGCACCCGCCCTTCTCATTTCTCCGACTAAAGTTCCCATTTTTCCTGTATTGGAGACAATTACTGAAGATGAGGCTGAGGAATGCAACGAAGACTCATAAAAATTTTAAGTGTGCCTTTTTCTTTCCCTGTATTTATGAAATTCTGTAGATTTGTGTAGTGCTGATCTATATGTTACAAGTTATAATGGTAAGAAATGGTCCTATACTATCAGAATTGTATTTGTACCAATGTCTTTCTCTCGTCCTCTGCAATTAAAATCATTGTCAATTCTTTCTTCCTGGCCAGTTTCCCTAATAAGAGAACTTAGAATATCTCAAGTGGAATAGTTTTATATAATCATGGAAAATAGGGGTCATTTGCTAATTAAATTTCTATTGAATCTATTCACTAAAAATAAAAATTTCTGACTTAAGAGACCAATATAACTTCTAGTTTGAATTATGGTAGATTGGGGAGAGAAAAATAAAATCAAAGGCTTACAGATCACCATGCTTGATAAAAGGAACGAGATGGGGAAGAGAAGAGGAAAAAGATAGAGTTTTTTTTTTTTTTTTCAACACATTACATGACAATTTATAAATTATGCATGTGTATTATTTAGACAAATCACATAATTGGGCATTATTTACACATGAAGAGTCTCTTTAATTGCCACATTATAGGTTAAAAAAAAATAGCTTAAAACAAGCTTCTAGCCAAGTTTTTTCCATTATTTTTGCTCATTGAAACCAATCAAAATATATATATGGTTGTTTACTTGTTTAATCTACCACCCACAATGTGGGATGTCTTCCAATCCCCATTTATGGCTTTCATATCACGTGTGTACATGTGTGCATGCACAAGAAAGACAAGAAGAGGATTTGGATTTGAGTTTAACAATGATAAATAAGTTTCGTGACAAACTCACAAATAATATTGTCAAAATTACAATCTAAATCGTATGATCTTACAATCCCACTTATCCAAAATTATTAGAATCGTGTGTTGTTTAACATGGTAGGTAGGATCATGTTAGATTGTACGCTCCAACGATCTTACATGATCCCACTTCAAAACCCAAATTTTCTTTAGAATGTAAGAAGTCCAATTAGCTCTCACGAGAAACGATGACCCAATAGACCCTTACAAGATTGAAAATGTCAAAACTACCCCTTTGTGAAATGGAAATATACAAAATACTTTAATTAAAAATAAAAACCATAATGAAAATATCAATATTTGTAATCCCTCTCTTTCCCTCCTCTCCTAATCCCCAAATCAAAGCCCATGTCATTGAAGTTCTTAGTCATCATGGCTAAGGAGGTTACCTTCGCAACTCATTGTTGTTCAATAAATTGTAAGCAAATGAAGAACATTTATTGTGGTGGCTGTGGAGATGGAAAAGGCAAAGTCAAGTGAGCAAGGACAGTCACCAAGCTGTGCCACTGGGTATTGAGTTGGTTCATGGTTCGTGTTGAATGATAGAGCAAGGTAGTCAATACTGTACTGGTACCGGCCGGTACATACCGTACCAGTTGCATACCGGTATCGAAATATCAACGTTTTGTACCGGTTTAAATACCGGCTGTACCGGCCATACCGGCCAATTTCGAGCAATACCGGCCGGTACCGGGCGTATCGGTTGATACAGAAATTTTTTTTTTTTTTTTTAAGTTTTGTAATTTTTGAATTTTTGTTAAGGCAAAATGGTAACTTATTTGTATTAACTTATTAGTATTATTTGTTTTCTTAGTATGCAATGGTAACTTTTAAGCTTTCTATTTTTTATATTGTGTTTTTTTTCTTCTTTTTTTAATTGATACTAAAGTCTAAAACCATGAATAATTAGTTCTGAATTGAGGAAATGTTTTATGGTAAACTTTTATATTTATTATAATACACACACACACACACACACACACACATACATACATACATATATATATATATATATATATATTTATTTATTTATTTATTTATTTATTTATTTATAAATATAAAAAATAGCAGTAAACCCGAAACGGTACACTAGTATTGACCGGTATCCGAAATATATTGTACCGCTGGCCAAACCGGTACAGCTTTCGGTACGGTATTGACTCCCTTGTGATAGAATCAAGATCGTAACTTACTAAACTCAAATATGCGAGTGTGCCATCAAAGTACGAGTGGGCCACCAAACTCCTAATAAATTTGAAGCTTGGTGAATCGTACTAGTGAACAACGTGTTTTTGAGTTAATATTGTTTTTTAGGAGAAATGAAGAACATTTACGCTTGGTTTTTGCTTAAACTTAGGGCTAGGGCTGTCCAGACCCGACCGGAGCCCGACAACCCGGCAAAACCGCCCGCCGGAGACCCGATTCCGGCCCGAACCGAAGGTCCAGTCGGTCGGCGGCGGGTTTCCGTTCTCAAGAACCGACACCGGCGGGTCGAGTGGCGGGTTTGCTTCTCCAAAACCCGAGCAACCCGAACCCGACCGGAGATGTATAAAAAATCCGGCCAAACCTGCAAAATCAAGCCAAATCCGAGGAGATCTCGACCAAATCCGAGGAGATCTCGACCAAATCAGGCTAGATCTAGTGGGATTTATCCAGATCCGGCCTATTCCAACAATTTTTAGTGAAAAATTTCAGATTCCGGCGAAAAAAATGCAGATTCCGGCGTGTTTTTCCAGATTCCGGCAAGATTTTCCAGATTCCGGCTAAATTTTCCAGATTCCGGCGACTTTTTTCAGATTCCGGCGACTTTTTTTTTCCAGATTTCGAAGATTTTTTTTACTCCGGCGCCCGACCGACGCTCACCCTCACCCGAAACCGACTCGACCGATTTTTCCGGCGGTCGGTTCCGGGTTCCTCCACCCTCCCACCCGACGCCGGCGGGTCGAGTCCGGGTTGGGCCCAAAACCGACCCGGCCCGACCCGTGGACAGCCCTACTTAGGGCTATATGATTGGGAATTATTTTTCTTGTGTTTTTGCTTTGGCTTAGTGTGTTGGTGTTATAATTTTATCATGTTTGCTTCTTTTATGATTGCATAGGTTGCTTCTTTTGAGCATGCCTTTGGCTCTTTGTAATTTTATTCTATGTTTCTCACCATTGCTGATTGGTGTATGGTTGGTCTTATTGCAACTTTGGTACTTCTTGTTAACTAAATAATTATTCAACTTTTTCAATAAATTGTGTTAAAAATTAAGCATATTTGTTTCATTAGTATAAAACTAGTGTGTAGTTTCGTGTACAGGTACAATTAAAAACAATCACAATTATACGATTCAAACTATACATTTTTTTTAGAAGAAGTTCAAATTATACATAGTATTAGAAGAATTTCAAATTATACAATTATTCAATAATTGGTTTTAGCCTCTTCATTTTTTGCACCCAATAATTCATTTGCCACAAAAATTAAAAGTTTAAATGGACACGTGGCAGAAAATTGGACTCCAACTGAAATCCAATTTAAAACTAATCTAATTGGATTTTTTATGAGCTTTGGCTATTAATATATATATATATATATATATATTACATTATAATGATGCAATATTTTTATGAATGAATTTATAATTTATATGATTATTCAACATATAAAGTCACTACTAAGGTTTTTATTTTCTTGTTAAAAAAAAAGGATCTTTTAATCCACAGTTTGCTTCTACAATCTGATCCAACCCCGAACAATCCTAAGTAGGATCCTGACTTTAGAAACTTTACTCACATGTCTGAGTTCAATAAACCATGATCAACCTACTTTGATGACCCACTCGCATATTTGAGTTTGGTAAGTTACGATCTCGACTCTATCATTCAACACCAACCATGAACCAACTCAATATCCATTGGCATAACTTGGTGACTCTTGGTGACTGTCCTTGCTCACTCGACTTTGCTTTTTGCATCTCCACAACCACCACAATAAATTTGGTTCTATGTGGATGATCCCCCTACCGAAATTGGTCAAGCTCGTTGGTAGCAACAGCCAATGGCCAACAATAATCTCGAACAAACCAAAAGGATTCAATAGGGAAGGCCAAATATTGCAAAATTTATCCTCTATACTGATTGCTTACTTGGCATGGATTAAAACAATCCATTAATGGAGATCCTTCAAAAGAAATATGTAAGTAGCTTACAATTTTTTTTTTTTTTTGAGAATCAATACTTTGAACTTTATTAAATAGTAGGCAAAACTGCCTGATAAGTAGCAATGGTGTGCGATGAGACATCTTCCATCCACACTTGAAAACTAGTGACATGTCGTGTATGTCGAACTAGGTTGTAGGCTACACTAATTCCTTCTCTACGAACATGTGAAAACCTAATACAATGAAATAAATTTGCAAAACATTTAACATCTTGACTAAATAAACCAAAGGATGCCAAAGAGTACGAGTCTGCATTCAAAGCGTTTATAACAATCTCTGAATCTCCCCCTGGGATGACATCATTCAAACTCAAATCAGTAGCAAACTGTAGAGCCTTCGATGTAGCCAAAGTTTCAAGCTCCACGACAGTTAGGGGGAGAGGGATGATTTTGACCACGTGCTAAGCCCTTCCTAGGCAATCTCGAATAATCACTCCACTCCCTGTCTTGTCTTTTTCTTGAAACAGTGCATCGATGTAATTTGTGCCTGAAACCTCCACAGTTACATCAATAGTCGATCTCCAAAATGACACTAATCCACCTCACTTATTTGATCTTAGGGTAATGAATATATTCTTGCACCTTATCTTCCTCAACATATTTTTTTTCCTAGCTTCATCTGCCCATGTTTCGGCAAAAAACACAACAAAGGGATCTTTTACCCGCACCAAATCTGCAAGCTCATTCTCTATACATGGATTCCCAAGCCCATGGCAGTCCCACATAAGGCCACTCATGGTGATTGGCGGGGCTGACACACAGCCTCCACCATTGAATAAGAAAAATTCTCATCATCTTTTGAAACCACTCTATGTTTACTAGGTAACTCCAAATGATCATCTCCACTTCACTTGCCACAAACAGGTTTGCAACTAGTGCTGCCACCTCTGACCTCTGACCCCTGCCCTATTCTGTTTCTTAATTTTCCTTCTAACACTCGGTTTGTTGTTGGAGGTAGGGTTAATTTTTGGAGAACCCTTCAGTATGCGACCACGTGTATTTTCTGCTTGTGGCTCACGTGTTACTTGCTTACTCCCCTCACGTGACTTGCCTCCTTCCAGAATTGATTCACTTTGAACCCGCAGATTTTTTTTCTCACTTATTGCTGAAAACGGTTTCACCATCACCCCAGTATTCTGTCCATATTTAATCATGTCTTCATCAATTTCCCTTATTTGAATTTCAAATAATTCTGCTAATGTAACTGAAGTAGGGAATGATGTCTCAGCCGTTGAAAGTACCACCGAATTAATTGGAGATAAATTAGGAATGGATCCATTGGAAATAGAGTCCCTATTTGGAAAGGAATCAATATCCTGTGGTAACATATTCTCCAATTTATTGGTATCAGAATTTTCCAGGTCACCAACTTTAATGCCTTCCCCTCCTTCCTCCCCTGTTTCAGTCTCCATGTCGGATTGAATCACCTTCGATGGGCCACTCATTGGTGCTGCCACTACCGGTTCAGCTTGTGCCCGAGCTTCCTGTGATTTGTGTGAACCTGATTTTCTGCCCTCGTAAAAGCTTGGAACGTAAATGACTGACTTTCCCACAGACGTATACGGAGCTGCCTTTAGGTTAAAGCTAAATTGTTGCTGTTCTGGTAGGAGTGTTCCTTTGCTATCAAGCCACAGTTCGCAATTCTTGTCACTGTGAGTCAGACGTCCACACCAGAAGGAGAAATTCGGCAATCGCTCATATTTAAAGCTCACCCAATTCTTGTCTCCATTCTCCATTGTGATTACCCTTCCCCTGCAAAGAGGTAGTGTAATATCTATTAGAACTCAAACTCGGATGAAATAACCTCCCTCATTGTCCACTGCTTTCATGGATTTCTGGACTTCGCCAACCACTTCACAGAGACTTTCATCCACATCTTTATTCAAGAACCACACTAGAATGTCATGAACCTGTACTGGAAAGAGTGCTTTTGTAAAAACCAATTCACGGACAGGGGTATCCATTGCATATCTCTGTAGCATTACATTATTACATAATTCATGATTGATTTGGCACATTGCATTCATATGGAACAAAAATATAAGAAAAGTACATTATTTTATGATAATTCCTCTTTATGTCAAAATATTAATTAATTTTTTGTATGAACGAGATTCAAAGTTTCAAAATTTTGTCCCTTATTCAATTACAATGAATTTTACTAATTAAGCTAACGTGAAGTCACAAATTATTTTTTAAATCAATAAAGGAAATTTTTAACTTAAGTGTATATAACATCATATCATTTCCTGTAATATCCATGCCCAGTGTGATTACCCCCTCTCCACTCACACATATTTCTTACAATTTTTACTTTTTAACTTTTTTATTCAATGGTTTAAATTAAAAGTTGTTTTTTTTTTACTCTCAATCTCAACTATTTATAGTTATTGCACTAGGGTCTCAATCATTGTAAAACAATATAGGTTCGTTTGATAAGAGATTTCTAATAACGTTGTCTGTATTTTTTAAAAATATATATAAGTAAAAAAGTATGTAAAAATATGTGTAATATTATTTAAATACTGAAAATTGTTATAAAAGATCACAGACAAGCCGTATATGTTTCTTGGCAACAAATAATTACGGCCCTATTTTCCCTAGTGTCCTCCGCACAGTCTTTCCACATTTTCTAGGTGTAAAACCTTTTTGGGCTTTTTAGCTTTTTACTTATTTATTTCGATAGCCTTTTTCTTTTTGTACCGCGTCCTTCTGTTATTTTTCACGTTTTCTACTTTTTTATTTATTTATGTAATTATTTTAATAGAACACGTTATCGTTTTAAGTTTTAACGCTTATAAAATGACACCCGCCAACTTTACTTTTCAATCCACTCTCACAGTCTCACTCTCACTGCAAACAAGAATCTGAAGAAAGCCTCCAAAAACGGGTTCTGATTTCTGAAACCATCTTCTTCTCTTCCACCTTCTATCACACTCCTCAGTAAAGAAAGAACTACTCCCTTTGCCTCATCATTGTGGTCATCTTCATAACCAGGGTCTCCACTCTCTGTTCCTTGGCGTGATTGAAATATTTTTTGGATTCTCTTACTAAAATGGCAAAGGGTGTCAAATTTTTGAGTTCTTGGATTGAGGTTGCACCTGCTCTTCTCATTTCTCCCAGTAAGCTTCCTATTTTTCCTGTATTGGAGACAATTACTGAAGAGGAAGCTGAAGAATGCAACGAAGACTCCTAAAATATTGAATTTTTTTTTCTTATTAAATTTTGTGGATTTCTTCATACCCTTCAATTATAAATTTTAAAGGTAGCGAATGGGCATGTAAGTTTTGAAGTTCATCCTATCCAAAAAAAAAAAATTGTATGTCTGGTAGCAATTCCTTCCTCTGCAATTTCCAATTTTTCTTCCTTACAGCTTTCCTTAATAAAAGAACTTAGAATATCTCTTAGCCCTTAAAAATAAAAATAAAAATTATAATCATAGGAAATATGTGCTTCTACTTCAAAAAAAGAAAAAGTCATGGGAAATATCAAATATGGGCTAATTGCGAATTAAATTAATCTTGAAAGTTGGGAAGAGAAATAGCCAAGAAGATGAGTTAATTGTATCTATTCTATCACCTAAACTTTCATGTGCAGTTTTTTTAATTTATATTTTAATTTTATGTGCGGGAGTGCTACCAACATTTTTCTAGCTAGGATTATAATTTTTTTTTTAAAATTTAATTACATGTTAAACACTATATTTTAAGGTTGTATGAAATTAACCCTTATAATTTTAAAAGCTTTAAATTGAACCCTAAAGTATAGAACAATTACAGAATTTTAAAAATTTTAAAATTGTAACAATTTAAACCTTTATTTATTTATTTATTCTGAGTCAATGATTCAATTTGATTCTAAAAAAAATTATATGGTTTCATTTGTAGTAATCTTAAACCTCACAAATTAATTTGAAACTTTTGAAAGTATAAAGTCCTATTTGAAACGAAAGATAACAAAAATGTCTTGCCCAATCTTACTTGCTCCAACCGCTGAACCAAGCCTTCAAAGCAGTGGAGATTGAGGCTCTTGCTGCTGCCCGTGCTCTGGAGTTGGCTTCTGACATTGGTCTTGATAATGTTTTGGTGGAAGGTGACTCTTTGGTGGTGACACAAGCTCTGAAAACTAAGGATTTGGGGCTGGCTGCTTTTGGTTTACTGATAAGGGATGCTTGGTCCTTTGCGGAAAATATCCTTGAAGTGTCCTACTCTCACATAAGGAGAGAGGGCAACAAAGTGGCACATGGTTTAGCTAAGTTAGCTGTGAATTTAGCTGAATGTGTAATTTGGATGGAAGAAGTTCCTCCCTCTATTTATCATCTTGTACAGGCTGATTTGGCCCCTCTGGTTCAATAAAGTCTGATGTTTGGTTTCTCAAAAAAAAAAAAAAAATGACACACCCGCCACCTATTTTACAATCAACCCACTACTCTAAGTTTCCCACTCTCTCACCATAGCCAGCAAGAACAACAACTTCAAGAAAGGTTCCAAAACTTTCATACACTCCCATCTTCAATCTCATCTCTCCAGCAAAGGAAGAACTACTCTCTTTTCATTTCGTGCTAATTTTCACAACCAGTGTCTCTCTCTGTTTCCTTGACTCAGTTGAAAACTTTTGTATTTGCGGCTTATTAATCAGCAGGACAACGCTATTTTTTCTTAGTTACTACAATGGCAAAGGGTGTTAGACGTTTGAGTTCTTGGATTGAGGTTGCACCAACCCTTCTTATTATTTCTCCCAAAAAGGTTCCTATTTCTCCTGTATTGGAGACTATTATTGAAGAGGAAGCTGAAGAATGCAACGAAGACTCCTAAATTAATGGAGTTCTATTTTTTATTTTTTTTGTGTTCTTCTTTCAATTCTGTCGATTTGTTCACAGACCCTTCAATTATAAATTGGGTAACGAATGGGACTGTAAAAAGTTTTGTAGTTCATCCTAACAATCAGATTTGTCTTTGTACCAATATCTTCCTCTGCAATTCCAATTTTCCTCCGATTAGTGGGGCAATTTAATAATCTCTTTAGCAAAAACCGAAAAGGAATTTAATCACGAAAAATATGACCCATTGGCTACTTCAACTATGGTCCCACCAACTTGTAACTATCTTCTCTCATATTTTTCTTTTAATTTGGGAGGAAAGAAATATGAATACGGAGTAAAAATAATCCCTCCACTTTCTCTTGGTCTTGGCTCACTTCATCTCTCCAATCAAACACCTCTCTTTTCTCTTTCATTTTTTACTGTCTCAAATTTAAAAAAAAAAAAAAAGAAAAAAAGAAAAAGAAAAAGAAAAGAGAGGGTATAATAACTGTTTTTTTCCACTTATCTTCTATTTCTAAAAATAATTTTATATTTTTAAAACTAAAACTAAAAAACTTGTTTGGCAACCCAAAATTAACATAAAATAAAAATTGTTTTCAAAACTCAATTTGTGAAGGAAAATATGCATAAAACTGTTTCTAGCTTTTAATTTTCAAAAGTCAATGAAAATACGTATTTAATTTGATAAATCTGTCTTAGCATTAGAATTCAAATCCTAATAATAACATATTTTAGTATTTTCTATTTTTATTCTTCAAAAAACTATTTTTTTTTAATTTCAACTAACCAAACATGTTTTTTATTTCAAAATACAAGAAAATTGTTTTTTCATTATATTCCCAAAAACAAATTTTTGAAAATAGAAAACAAAAATTATTACCAAATATAACCTAAGCATCCAACCAAGGACAATATATGCTTGTGACAAATTAGTGGTGCCTCCTGTTTTAAGCAAGTAAAAATCCTCTAAGTCCATAAAAAACAAAGAATTTCCAATGATGAATCTGTTATCATCTCAATACAGTATGGATGTAGATTTCATAAAATTGACAAGACAAATATCCTTGATGAGTGCTTCTAGAATTTTGTTTTTCCTAAATAGACAAATATAGAAGTGATTACTTTAAACTTACAACAACTAAAAATTGTTTATGAGTTAAATTTTAAAGATCAATAATGTACTTAAGCCTATACACCAAAAAGTCAATCCGTTTGAAATTTACGTTTAGTGCCCATCTACTAGAGTCTTTGTTCCTAAGAATTCTCAAGTTTTGGGCAAGATCAACCTTGAGATTTACGTTGCAACCAATAAAAATTTATATGGTTTTTTAGACCATCACCCACGACGTCTTCTACATCTCAAATATATATATATATATATATATATATATAGAGAGAGAGAGAGAGAGAGAGGACTCATATTTGGGCTTAGCAAGTCATGCGTGACATATGTCAAATACCTACTCATAGACATGCTTGGAAAGTTGCACTCCTAACTCTTCTATTCGGCACCAACCAACCTAGTACACATTGGTACAATTAGGGGGTTGTTATCATCTACTCTACTTTGTAAATGCCATCTCCACCATGACAAGTTTGGTTTGGTGGAGATTTCCCACGAAAATTTGCCTTTTAGCATTATTTTTAGCAACTATTTTGTTAGTTGGCATGTTTTGCAAACATTTTAGCAAACTAACATCTCGAGCGTCAGAGGGTCGAGATTGGTGACGAAAATCGAGTCCTTAAGACTCAAGTTCTAGTCTGGTGTGGAAGAAAAAAGCCATGAGGAAATTGAGTCTGTAAGACTCGAGTTCCATAAAGAGGAGAAGAAGAACAAAGAAGAAGAAGAAACCTAGAACATCACAAACCCACATGAATTTTTTTTCAAAAAAAAAAAAAAAAACCAACCTTAACAATGAAGTTGTGGATTAATTTGGTCTAGGATTGGCTAGCCGTTGCACAAACTGGTTGAAAATCAAACAACAAGGGCCTTGAAGAAATGGGTCCCAAAACGAAGAAGAAGAAGAAGTAGAAGAAATCCAGTAGAAGAATAACAGAACGAAGAAGAAGAAGAAGAATAACAGAACGAAGAAGAAGAAACCTAGCAGAATGCTATTTCTTAGTGAAGGAACTTGAACGTGAATTTTTTCTTTCACGTCAAATTGCCAACACCTTGCAACCCTCAAGATACTAGTTTGCTAAATAGTTCTGCAAACTTGATAACTATCTAAAATGTTTCAAAATTAATGTTAAATGAAAAAAAAAAAAAAAAATCTGATTTCCCCTGCATCTCAACCAATATTGATGAAATTCAGTCCTATCATTATTTTAACTTGACTAGAATCGTAGTATCATCAAGTAGTGGGTAACAATAATCTTACACAATCCAAGTATCCTCAATTAGTGGGCAACAATAATCTTGCACAATCCAAATTCATGTCCCCAAAGGATTCAAATCTAAAATCTACTATATAGCAAACCATATAAAAGCAAGTCATGATCAAAGTTCAAGTGATAACCTAATTACAATAGTTTTGTAGTTTATGTGAAATCTCTAAAATTTTAATATAAATATATATATATATATATATATATTGCAGTGATGGAGTGAAAAAAAAAAGTATTAACATTAAATTTTTTTTTTTTGCTGAAAAAAATTAAATCTTTTATGCATTTTAAAAAAAGTGTTAAAAATGAAATCTTAACTATAAGAATTGATCATATACATGATCATGCCTGAAATTTGTCAGAACTATATCTTTAACATAAAAGGACACGGGAAATTTCAAAGCAATATGTATGTTGTCTTCTTGCCACCAACAACAACAGCCATGAATTTTTTACTCCTTAACACTACCCATATTTCCCACGTGAAAAACTTTCTGGTGAGTTTTACTTTAGCTTTTATTTATTTCGATGGCCCTTTCGGCTTTCGGCTTTTGGCTTTGACCCGCGTCCTCTCATTGTTCACGTTGTCGTATTAATGCTTATAAAAATGACTTGTCCACCCACTTTACCCTCAACCCACACAACTCTCAATTTTTCACTCTCAACTCTCAAGAACATCTCTCTTTACACTCCATCTTCGATCTCACTTCTCCAGCAAAGGAAGAATACTCCCTTCTCATTATCTTGTTCATCTTCATAACCAGGGTCTCTCTGTTTCCTTGGCTTGGTTGAAAATTTTTGTGTATTAGCAGGACAAAGCGATTCTCTTGATTACTACAATGGCAAAGGGCGTCAGATATTTGGGTTCTTGGATTGAGGTTGCACCAGCCCTCCTTATTTGTCCAAATAAGCTTCCTGTCTCTCCTGTATTGGAGACAATTATTGAAGAGGAAGCTGAAGAATGCAACGAAGATTCCTAATATTTTTTATTTATATATTTTTTTAATGAAATTCTGTGGATTTGTTAATACCCTTCAATTATAAGTTTTAAGGGTAGTGAATGGACCTGTAAGTTTTGTAGTTCATCTTAACAATCAGAATTGTCTCTGTACCTATGTCTTCCTCTTCAATTCTAATTTTTTTCTTATTAGTAATCTTTTTAACATAAACAAATAGAGGATTACAATCATGGAAATATGGACCATTTGCTAATTAAATTTATCTTCAATCATGGACAAGAAACGATCAAAGAAGAACCTAAATTTTTATTACATCAATTGAACTCCATTAATGTTGCAGGTGATTAGAAATCCACTCAAGCCCATCAAAAAACCAAGATTTTATGAACTATTAGTCTACCATCAAGACCAATACCATATGGATCTTGCTGGGTTTCCCCAAGATTGACAATTGGGACAGATTTTATTGATGTTTGCTTATAGGATCTATTTAGCTGAACTTAAGCACAATCAATGAACTCCATATGAATCTTGTTGGTGAAAAAGAAAAATCGAGTTAATTTCACTTGAGAGCTTTGGGGGTTGAGGAAGTGGGGTGGGGGGGCTAGTGGGTAGGGTAGGTGGAATTGAGATGGAAGAGGATCTCTGAAGCAATTTGTTTCTATGAAACCATATCTGATTACATATAACAACTGCAAGCAGAGTAAAGGAAAGGGCCTCTTGCAATTGGAGAGGTTTAATTATTTCTCAGGATTGAGAATAAATTTGACCCAATTAGTGGGCAGCTTACAGGGATCTTATCTATATGGATTGGCCATGGGGAAGATCGACACACTAATTGAGCTATGGAGCACATTGAGTGAAGATGTGTGGAGTTGTTTCCCATACTATTTTCCATGTCAAGAGTTTGTGGCAGGGGCTGATTTTGGCTTTTCATTTTGAATTACCAATCAGATTTTGATAAGGGACCATAGGATTCAAATATTTGTTTTTGGTCTGTAAGGTATGCCGATTTTACCAAGAGGAGGATGTCATTGCTCTGGTGAGCCCAACAAAATTTAGCTTGCTGCTATTATGAGCCCAAATGGATATTTAAAATTTCTCCAATAGTTTTGAGTCTTTGTGAATTAAAAAGTGTAAAGAGCTTACTCATATCCCATTAAAAAGTGTTTGGATTAATAGGATTAGATACTCCGTAGATGTTTGGTAGTTCCTGGATTGGAGTGAGAGGGATAGAGTTTTCCATATTAGGGATCTAGGGGGAATCCCAAATCTAGTTACTTTCAATCTAAAAATTTATATGACATTGCATCTTAATTTTGTTAAACTCAAATCTTACCTATAAGAATTGATCACATACATGATCATGTCTGAAATTTGTCAAAATGATATCTTAACACAAAAGTTCACGGGAATCTAAAGCAGTATTGGCTTCTTGCCACCAATAATTACAGCCATGATTTTTTTTTTTTTACTTTGAGTCCTCCACACTTCCCATATTTCCCACGTGTAAAAACTTTTGGATGGGTTTTTGGCTTTTAATTATTTATTTATTTTGATGGCTCTTTTGGTACCACCACGTCGTCTCATTTCTCACGTTGTGGTTTTAACGCTTATAAAATGACATGTCCACCTACTTTTAACTCTCAACCCACAACTCTCAATTTTTCATCAGTCTCTCTGTCTATGACCACTGTGAACAAGAACACCTCCAAGAATTCAGGTTTTGAAAGTTGAAACTGTCTTCTGCTCGCATCTTCAATCTCACTTCTCCAGCAAAGGAAGAACTACTCCGTTCTCATAATTAGCAGGACAAAGCGATTCTCCAATGGCAAAGATTGTCAAATATTTGAGTTCTTGGATTGAGGTTGCACCAGCCCTTCTCATTTCTCCCAATAAGCTTCCTATTTTTCCTGTATTGGAGACAATTACTGAAGAGGAGGCTGAAGAATGCAACGAAGACTCCTAAAATATTGGAGTGTGCTTTCTTTTTTTTTCTAATTATTGAATTTTGTGGATTTGTTCATACCCTTCAATTATAAATTTTAAGGGTAGCGAATGGGCATGTAATGTAAGTTTTGTAGTTCATCCTAACTGTGGGGCCAGAATAAGTCAGCAACCCCGGCCCACTCCAAACCAGGCCCAGAGGCCCATGCCGAGGACGCCTCCATGATCCGAGGTCCGAGGACCAAAGTTTAGAGCCCAGGATCCAAGGAGCATTGCCGAGGATGGTTACATCCTCGGTAGTCCGAGGACAGAAAGTGGGCATACGGCACACCTTTAAGGGGAGTCTCCCCAAGCATCCAAGGAGCAAATAGCAAGAACCAATCACCGGACATTGAAGCATGGTGGAGAAGCAAGTCCCAGGCGAACTGTCACCTCCACATTAAATGCCCTCAACTAACGCTCTGGCCGCATTAATGAGGATAGGACCTCTGAACAGTGCCGTCTTGAGCGCTGCAACCCACTGGAGGTATGGGAATGCGGCTGATGGGACAGGCACTCGAGTGGAAACCGGATTGAGCAACAAATGTAGGGCTAGGATCAACTGATTGGGAGATATATAATGTAAAAATCCCTCTTGTGAAGACGACGGATGAAAAACCAGAGAAAAAGGAATACTGTAGCAAAGTATTTTCTCTCAACTCTTGTAACCTTCCTAAAAAGAGATAATAGGAATTTCCAGCTCCATAAGGCACGTCCGAGGAGCCACATTGTGTGTTCAAGCCCACGTTTTAGCTATTAGCAATCACGTACGACCATGCATGGCCGTTGCCTTCTTTACTAAGACCTAGCTCTTGAGCCCATACTCTACAAATTTATTGAAGGGTTAGCTGGGCTTAGGCCCACTCTCTCAATCCTTAGAGAGCGCTCGAATCCACCCCCTACACTAACAAATCAGAATTGTTTGGTAGCAAATTCCTTCCTCTACGATTTCCAATTTTTCTTCCTTCCCGTTTTCCCTAATAAAAGAACTTAGAAGATCACCGGTGGTGGAAGAACTTTATATTCTCGTTAGCCCTTAAAATTAAAAATAAAAATTATAATCACGGGAAATATGTGCTTCTACTTCAAAAAAGAAAAAGTCACGGGATTTAAAAATATCAAATATGGGTCATTTGCTAATTAAATTACTCTTCAAATTTTGGAAGAGAAATAACAAAGAAGAACGGGTTGATTGTATCTATTCTATTCCCTAAACATTCATGCGCTGTTTATTTTATTTTTTATTTTTTATTTTTAATGTGCGGGAGTGTTACCAACTTTTTTCTTTCTAAGGATTATAATTTTTAAAAAAGTTGATTACATATTAAACACTATATTTTAAGGTTGAATGAAATTATACCTTACAATTTTAAAAGCTTTAAATTGAATCCTAAAGTCTAGAACAATTACAAACTAAAAATTGTAGTTTCATAGTTTCAAATCGAATTTTGAAATCATAACAATGTAAACCCTATTTTTATTTATTTATTTATTTTTTTAGTTTAAGGTTTTCACCAAGTATTAGTTAAGGAAAGAATAATAACATTCTATATTGCATTGAAAATCTTCTTCAGTTTGTTACTTTGGAGGATGGTTGCGCTATGCGCTTATGGTTAATAGTTTTCCCAGATTTAATATTGTGTTAGATGGGAAATAAAAAAGTGATTGGTATATGTGCTTGTTCCTAATTGGAAAAACTAGATGACTCATTTTAGTTGCTAAAATCAATTCTAAATTATTAGAGCTTTTCTGAAGATCAAGCTCTTTATCAGACTGTCCAAAAGCTATTTAGCTCTCGGGATTATTAGTTTTTTAATAGCTAGTGGATCGAATTAAATTACTAGTTAAATATCCTTTGGTAGGAAAGCTTCAACATGTGTGCATAAGTTTCTTCTTTATCTGAACTTCTCTTTTTTATCCTACAATAATTATACATTAACACATTATACAATTAAAGCTTAAAGGGCTATATTTTTCTTTTAGTCAACTCATCTAGCACCTTGTGCTTTTACAAGTTTTAGGTGGAGGGATAGGTTTTGAGTCCAAAACCCATTTGCTACGTTCTTACCAATCAGAAGAAGGGGGGGGGGGGGGGGGGGGGGGGGGGGGTTGGCGGGGGGGGGAGTTTTCTTTAAGTCCTAAATCCATAATGATCCCCCTTATCACTTCTTTGCTTTCTTCCTATAAACTTTTCCTTTATTTTATACACTCTTCCCCTGTATTAAGCTTCTCATCACTGATCACTGATCGCACGTGCCTTGCTAAGGCAAGTAGATCTGGCCACCCATTAGCAGCCTCTTTTCTTGTATAATGGAGGATGCATTCATGGTCTGCCATCTCCTAAATTTACAACAAAAAATATTAATGTCGTAACTTTACCTCTTTTCATCTATACTTTTAGATTGGAGGAACTCTCCTTTTTAGTGTTACCTTTGAGCTAAAGATAAAAGTAATGGAGGCACTTTTGACAAATAATAATAAAATAAAGGAAATTGAGGCAACACCTTTAAATGGCATTAAACCCATATTTTTTTACTTTTCCTCACTCATCTTAACCCCAATGTTCTAATTTGATTGACCATCTAAATGGAAGTAGTTAAACTGAATCCATTACACATTCAGTGGTTGTCTACTTAGTCATATTTTAGATAAATTCTCTAGCCATAATCCACCCTAGGAACCCCAATTCTTGACTAAGCCCAGTCTCTGCCATCTTAATAGATTTCTTTTCGTTTTGAATTTCTCCCTTAAGTTTAACAGTCTTAATGCAAGAAACTCAAAATGCTGCAACTCATTTATCATTAGAACTTCTAATTTCGCTTCCTACCTTAATTATGTCTGATGCTTGGTGTCCATTTGCAATGTCACTTATAAATTAATTACTTTAATATCTGTTGGAGTGTAGAAATACCATTAGTTATACTTTCTGTTTAAGTTTTTACTTTACTAATTGTAATAAACTAATAATATTATCAAAATATGTACAAGACATTTGCTGCATATCGCCATGTGTCCATGATGATAGTAATTTGTAACAGTAAGGAATGCAATTAAACTTGACTTTGACTTATAGGTCTACCCTGTGGTAAAATCTTGCCTTCTCATATGGCCAGCATCAATTAAAGTCACTTGTAGAAGTAGTAACATTAGTTACTAGGCATTAGAATTCAAAGATGGATGCCTTTGCAACATTATATACATGTAGTGGGAACTAATCACTTTTGGAACTTCCATAGTTTTCTTATAAAAATTTCTTGATTGTTACGTTTAACTACCGAGTAGATTATCCAAGATCCAAGTAATTGGCAAAAACAGAAGTTGGAACTTCTAGAGGCTACTTGCATTTTATTTGCTGAGTTGTGTATCTTTTATGCCGATTGTATACTAAGCATGATGTAGTGGCAGCTCCTCTAGGAATATTTTCTAGGAGGTCATTCAAATTCGTTTTAGATATATTTTTCCTATTTGTTTTGCACTTCCTCTTCTTATATTAATAAGAGCCCCAAGTTTATATTCATCACAGTCAATTTCTTGTGCTCAGCGTTACTTGAAAACTCCTAGAACGATTCTAAGGAAATCCCATCTCTCTCATTTTTCTTTAAATACAAGGAAAAGAGGGGAAAAAAAAAATTCATCGACAGGAATTATTTACAGAATTTGTTTCTCTTTATATCAACCTTCAATGGCTAAGGAGATCATAAACTTGAATTATTGGGTTGAGGTAGCCCCTGCTCCCATTATTTACCCACTGAAGAAGCCTTCCAATTCACCAAGGCTTGAGCCTATTGCTGAAGAGGGTGCTGAGGAATACGATTATGATTCATAATCTAGAATGTTTTCTTTCATCTTCTTCTGTCTTGGATACTTGAAGAGCTGCTTGCATTTCAAAGGCTACGAGAATTCAGATTTATGTTGAGCTGAAGTTTATATTATTATTTATCCAAAAAGGAGACGAACCATTTTAATGCTTCTGACTATAGGTGGCTCTGATCTGGAGCCCTTAGCTGTTGTAGTAGGATCAATTCAGGAACATATTATTGTAAACAACAATTTGCACCAGAACATTGCTTCAATTCTACCCAATCAAGTGCAACCAAAATCAAGGTTGTTGCCATTGAGGCTCTCTTGCTCACCATTACCAGCAATCCCACTTGTGTTTAATTGTAAGGCACCAAGGCTATTTTCCATCCATGTCTTCTTGCCTAAAAACTGAATCAAGGTACGATAAATCAATGTCATTTCACAAAGGCCTTGATATTATAACTAGATTTTGAAAGGAGAAGAAAAACAATTCAGATATAGATTTAAGAAATTCACAACACTAAAGCCAATCCGCTTTAACTCAAATTACACTTTTTCCTCCCACAAGATGAGTGGAGAACCCACTAGGTGCATGTATAACTTACTAATAAAAAAATTACATCAATAAAATATAATTCATGAAAGATTTGAATGTCATATGGATTCATAATCGCTAAATAGTGTTTTACAATGCAGTAATGCTCACACAACTCCAAATCACTTATGAATAAAAAGAGAAAAAGCACATCAATTAGAAACCTAAATCAGTATTATTGTCTTAGAAAAATTGAAGAGAGAAGCACACAAGACCATCCAATATTCCAGTTTGGCTATTTCCAAAAACTATACCAACCCACACTTCAGTTTCCATACATTTGTAAAATCAATCAATTGATCATATTCCCTAGTGACATGTACATAAAAATCCCAAAACTGACTGACCTCATATACGAGAGATCCAAACTTCTTTTGCTCCAAATACCCATTAAATCACTAGGTACCACCAATCATCACTTTTGTTGCAACAAGATAAATTCCCCATAATGCAGCTCCAAATTAAAGACTTTCAGCATTACCTTCACAAAATATTTCTGGAAATCCTGGCAATTAATAGGGTTGTAAATAAATTTATGTTCAAAGAATCAACAAGAGATAAATGATCCATATTTGAAGCATTTGAAAAGACAAGCTAGTAAAGATCATATGAAAGATGATGAAAAAATCGGTAATTTATAAGGTTCAGTTACACCGTCAGCAATTTGAAGAAACATTACAAAAAATTTGACTACTAGCTAGATGCAATGAACAACACAATAACTTGAAATCCCAATTATAAAGCATGTGTTGCTTACAACTTCTATTGCACAATCAAACGCAAATTCCTAGGGAGTACTTTTGGTTTTCTTTTAAAGCAATCACAAATGCATATGTACTAGGTAGCCTTAAGCACCATATCTCAACCATAAGAACATCTAAGCTAGCCATATTGATTTAAACAATGCCTAGGAATTTACCTAGCAACCCCTCATCTGGGGATTCATTGAGCACTCCATACAGCTAAAAGAGTACTAGAGTGTACAAAGCTTTTAACTGCAAGCCTACCCCCCATCCCCCATAAATTGTAATTAGAACAGGATTATTCAAAGAAAATATATATATATATATATATTTCAAAACCAGACAAATAGTTTTAAATATATCTTCAAATGAATTGGTTTATAAGCATACTTATTAAAATAATTTTTAAAAAAGATACTTAAGGATCAATTAAGCAAGATATGTAATAGATGTTTCAGTTTCACTCATCCAATAATATCACTCAATAGATGAAAGACTTCGGATATGTTTTATCACATAAAATTCTACAAAAGACCAGGTATACCTTTGTTAATCTTTGGACTAATTTTCACATCCACCTAAAAACTATCGGTGTTCCTTGGCAGCTAGACTTGTTCAAGCTTTTCCAAAGCCTCATAATAAATAATCTAAATACCAAAGTTATATTCAATAGAGAAATGTAGAGAGCAGATATGATGCTCATAATAAAAAGAAGATATTGTTAACGTGTGTCAAACATATATTTATTTATTGATACCCAAATCCAGCGAGACTTGAATTGAAACTACTATCTCTATCTTCAACTTACTTTTTCAAATATATTTAGTTATTTTATTTTATTTTTTTGGTTGACAAGTCATCAAAATTTTATTGCAAAATGAAAGGAATTACAGTGTGTTCACAATGATGAGCATAATGCACCTTGAAGTATAGGCAAATCAAAAAGAAGATCTAAGAGAAAATTGAAAATAAAAATAGAAGTACAGTTAGTAAAATGCTTGAGATCATTCAAACAAAGTGAGAAGTAGCAAGGACTTCAATTTCTCAATAGATCTCATTCCCTCCTAAAATTTTCCACTCTAACCGCACCATGCATGCCGCACCAAGTTCCATACATTTGAAGATAACTTTGACATAATATAAACTTATTTTAATTAAAAAAAAAATAAAACAACTACATGGTTCATGACATCACACTAGGCAAAATACCCATCCAACCAATTCACTTTAGATAATCTCAAGAAACTGCCCTCTTTTTGCCAAACTACTAACTCAAGAAATTGCCCCCAACATATGAGTTTCCAATTATGAAATATCTAATGGAGCTAGACTGTTATCTTGCCATCTTCATACACGCCACATATAATACATAGAACCGTATGAAGCATCCAACAATAATTTTATTTACCCAATTCTTTATAGGTTTTACACCATCATATAGACATATCATGAAAAGAGAGAGATCTATACCTCCAATATATGATCATGTCAGGTGCTATACTTCCAAGAAAACTGCTGAAAAGTACACCAGATGGTTTAAATGCAGTGTCCACTTCCCATGTGTTTGCTGCATCCCTACAAGTAGAAGTAAGGTAAGCACTATGATTTAAGCCGTTAGAAGATAGCATTAACAGTTATTCCTTCATGCACTACTTTGTTTCTATGTATTAAAATAGCCCAAAGAGTGTTGGCAAAGATGATAGTGATGTGATTGCACTGGTCTTGTGACTAATACACTCTTTCCTTTGGCAGCCCATTCCAAATTTGCAGCTTTTAGAACCTCTAAGATTATTGCTTCGCTGTTTGAATAGTCTTATGACAACTTTATGCCAAACTCTTTTCAAGTGCAAATCACTTAGTATTAAACAAAACCAAAAACTCAACAAACACCTGTTTGTTTTTTGTGAACACAACTAACCAAAGATCATAAATTTAATTAACAATCAACTCATTATCTTAATATGTGATCCAAAAATATTAATACATAGAACCGTATGAAGCATGCAACAATTATTTTGTTTACCAAATTCTCCATAGGTTTTACACCATCATATAGACATATCATGAAAAGAGAGGGAGATCCACACCTCCAATATATGATCATGTGCTATACATCCAAGAAAATTGCAGAAAAGTACATCAAGTGGTTTAAATTCAGTGTCCACTTCCCATGTGTTTGCTGCATCCCTACAAATAGAAGAAAGCTAAGCACTATGACTTGGGACAGCAATACACTACTTTGTTTCTATGTATTAAAATATCCCAGAGAGTGTTGGCAAAGATGACAGTGAAGTGATAACACTGGTCTTGTGACTGACACACTCTTTCCAGCCAAGAAGAAACTTAAGGTTGACTTGACTTTGGCTCTAGGACCTAAGTTCTAATGGTGAGTGGTGATGTGAACCACGTCATAGGCAATAAATAGGTGGTGTAGGCATTCCTCTTCTGTAGCACATAAACGGCAAGAAACATCAATGATGAGATTGCTAATTGTAACTCCCTTCTCACTAGAAAACCATCATTTAATAGTTTCCATTGGAAAAATAATGGGTTCGAAAGGGAGATAAATCTTTCACAAGGAAGCCCACATCTGAGAACTATATCATCTTCCATAGGGCAGCCACATCTAAGAACTATATCTCTGAATTATGCTCCTTCCATCTACATATTCATTATAGAGAAGCCAACAGGTTCTCTTGATAGTAAAGAGATCTGACTGATCATGGGATCAAATTAGTTTCCCTGTACTTCCAAATTAGTTATAATATATGTTGTATTTCAATGGCAACACGACTCAAAACTACTTTTAGAATTTAGTTTAAACTTTAGAGAATGGTCAATCAGATTCAAACGCAAGAACCTAAAAGATAGAAAGATCATTTTTTAAAAAGAAATTGAACTTAAGGGATGAAAAAATTTTATCAGCAAGTACAGTTGCAATCCCAACAATGATGAAAACACATGATTTTTTTATTATTTTTTTTATTAAATGATCAATCACGAATCTGAGGGGTTGAAGGGATACTCTAGTGGTTCCAACACCTCTTAAATTTTATGATCGGGAAACACGTTCTAATACATATTAAAGCAAATAAAATAAACCAAATAAATGAATAAGCCAATCTTTGACTACTTATCCCAATTAAAACTACTTATTTGTTTTGCTACCTGAGTAGTCTTATGAACAGACTCCATAGTCCCAAATCTTCTCAACTTCAAATATCTTCCTTTGGCAACCCATTTCAAATTTTCAGCTTTCAGAACCTGTAAAAATATTTTTAGCTGTTTGAATATACTTATGACAACTTTATGCCAAACTCTTTTCACGTGCAAATCATTTAGTATTAAACAAAACCAAATCTCAACAAACACCTGCTTGTTTTTTGTCACAAAACTAATCAAAGATCGTCATTTTGACTAACAATCAACTCATTATCTTCATGCGTGATCCAAAATTTTTATTTAATTTTAAGAACATTAAGAGCAAGGTGCACTTTCAAAGATGCTTTTCCAAAAGTATTTAAATGAATTACCTAGCTCTTTATCAGTAGAGAGTACCTCTTGATGATCTTGACATAGGATCTAGTCCTTTAATGACTGAATAAAGATTTGAAACAATTAATTTGTATAAAAACTATTTATATCTCTAAATCATAAGTGATAGCAAATAAAAAATAAAAAGAGTACATGCCATAATAGAGGAGTCTACTCTTTACCTCCCATCTTAGCTCTAGAATCTGCATCTAGGCATAAAAAAAAAAAAAAAAAAAAAAAAAAAAAAAAAAAAGATTATGTATTTTTTAAGCAATTGAATAAAAGGGGAAATTGGTTTAAGATATTTTCAAAGAAAACAAGAGAGTTCAATGCCACTGAACTATCTTGAAAAGGTTGCAATTTAAGTCATTGACCTGGTACCATCCTCCCATCCAATAATATTCACAAAAACACTTATAACTAAAGTAGGGGATCCATAAAATAAAATTTCCATGGTCTTACCTCAGAGGTTTTGAATTCCAGCAGACACTTCAAACCTAAAAAGTAGATATAAACAACAAAGATAAACATTTAGACTAGTAGGACCTTTCAACATTTTACCACACTAACCATTACATGATTCAACTTGGCTGGATAGATCTAAAGCATTTTCAACTAAGAGTTGAACTTTAAACACTCAAATCTGTTTTACAGTAAATTTAATATCTTAACAATAAGCAGGAAGAAAATATACAAATTGAATCCCAATTATGGAAAATTAAAAAGGATAGGATTTCATACTGCATAGAAACCTCTCAAACATTGCATATTCTTACGTTTTCCATCCAAATCTAAAATTTCTCAATAGTTAAACCACATTAAGGGGAAAAAAAAAAAGCAGAAAATGGAAAAACGCAGTAACCACATTATGGTGCTTTTCAAACTATTGGCCTTCAACTTATTTTTACCCCACAAATGACTACTTGGTACCAACTATATGCCTAGGATTATTTTAGACACTATGACTTAACTTGCTACCATGGCCTCTTTGAGAAAGGAAGGATACTCAAGGATTCTGAGTCTATAGTTTAGTGCAAAGTTGATTTTTATTTCTCTTGGTAATATGTTTGATGCATTCTTGTTCTGTTGTCACTTACCTCTCAATAAAACAATGGAAAAATCTAAGTAATATTATTCAGCGAATCAATAAAAGTAAAGAAACAAAATTAATTTTTAGAAATTAACAATAAAACATGAACAATTGGGTTGATGAATTGCATAGGTCAGAAACATCTAAGCAAACAGGTTAAATATCTTGACAAAGCATTTCATTGAACAGTTTGTGTGCTTGACTTAAATTTCAATTGCAAACAATCAGCAAGCATACTTGTTATTTGGTAAAATTGAAAATGTCATAAGAAGAAATTATGGAGTAGAAGTAGAAAAATTCTCAAATGAATAAGAGACAAATATTATAAGAAATGAAAATCAAATTGCAAGGTGGAAATGAAAGGGTGAAGTTTGACCATATTGTTCAACTCATAGTCTAGCAGGAAGATATGCAATAGAGTCCAGTGGGAAGATATTTTTGTTTAACCACAACCATCTTTATAAAGAAAAAAGAAAGGGTGAAGTTTGACCATTTTGTTCAACTTATTAACAAAATCGTAATGATTCATCTATAATGAATTTTCAGCCTCCTTGAAGCTTCCAATATACATTATTTATGGCCAAATATAGTAAGAAATATATCTTTTGCTACTAATACCAAGTCTTACATACCAATAACTAATACTGAAAAAACATCCCACACATAATGGCCATTTTCACCATCATGAATCTTCAATCCCAGTAATGCAAATGTGTCATCAATTATTTAAGGATTGCCCTTGTGGTAATCAAAAACAGTACTTAAAACATGAAAGAAAATTTTAAAAAGAAACTGTGTAAATATTCATTCATAGATGAACTTGAATGCAATCATGTTCAAAGTAGGATATCTATTAAATTCCTAAAGAATTTCATTAAGTGAAGAGAAGCAGCATTAGTGACCAGATTTGGTAGTAATTATTTTCAAAAATATTCAAAGAATGTCATACGCTAAGTTGTAGTTCCAATTGGCTGATTCATCATCTGGAACTATATAAATTAAATTAAGAATCATTAGTTGCAATTATTGTTTGGGCTGCTTACCTTCAACGGAAAGGCATGCCAATCCTCCATCTTGAACAACACTTTACGCACCATTGAGATAGGCACAAAAAATGCGATTACTGGAAATCTGTTATGAGTAGAAAAGCTCTTCGAAAACCACAATCGAACCAAGGTGAAACCTATGAAACCGAAAAATTTTGAGAAGGACAAAATTTCAATAGCAACTCATATTAAGAATGACCCAAATATTTATCATAATATGATTAAGGTTCATGTCAAATATAGCAATTTCATTAACTATAAGATAACTCAAGCAAGTGACAAACATCTTTGGTTCTAGGAATTTCAAAGATTGCTCTTGGTCATTTGTCTTTTGTTAATTGGTATGGCATATAAAAAAAAGGGGGCCAAAATAGAGCTATTGAAAAAGATTTGTCCTATATAGCCATTAACACATTAAAGCTGGCAAGGAGGAATTTAACTATAGCATTAAAAAACCCAAACAAAGTTTTTTTTTTTTTTTTTTTACCTTGACAAGTCAATCGTTAATCTTATGCGTTAGTCCTATATTCCTGGAATCATTCAAAAATGTTAAAAGACAAATAGAGAATAAAGTGATATATTTCTAAGGTTCTACTTATTCATATTCCATTTAGTTTTGGTAGGAAAATTTTTAGTAAAAATTTCTGAATTGCTAACAAACAGAGAATACAGGTAGGAGTACATATGGATAAAACAAAAGCACCAAGATGCGCTCAAGGGCTGGCCTGCAAAGCCTTCCCCTACAAAATCCCTAAGATTCTCAAAAAAACTCATAATCTGATTTTTTTTTTTTTTTTTTTTTCAAAATTGAAAGAGAAAGAGTAGAGCATAACATTTGAAATTTTAGAAAAGGAGAGACAGAGGAACCTGGTGAAATGATATTGATTTCTAAAGAAACAATATTGTGTGCTTTAATTTAAAGGCGAGCTGAACAGTAAGAGAGAAAGAGAGGTGCACTGGTTCAATGGTTTTTGTTAAAGCAATTAAATAATCCACATCCTTTCAAATTCTAAAAGAACATTAAAATTCCATTTTTTAAGAAAAGGTGAGATGGAAAGTCAAATGCAAAAGTTACTCCAATAGAGAGACACATGGTAGAACCTCATGCTCTCCCACATGACGTCTTTACTTTTATATATATATATATATATATGCATGTATTGACTGATGATTGATTTTGGAAGCAATTGAATGTCACATGGATTCATAATCACTATATAGTCTTTTACAAATGCACACATAACTCCAAAAGCGAAAACCAAATCACTTATGAATGAAAAGTGAAAAAGATCATCAATTAGAAACATACATAGTGTTATTGAAATTCCAGTTTGGTGATTTTCAAAAACTATATCAACCCACACTTCAGTTTCCATATATTTGAAAAATCAATCAATTGATCCATATTCTCTAGTGACAAGTACATGAAAATCCCAAAACTGACTGACCTCATACTACAAGGGATCCAAACATCTTTGCTCCAAATACCCTTTAAATCACTAGGTACCACCAATCATCACTATAGTTGCTACAAGATAAATTCCCCATAATGCAGCTCCAAATTAAAGACTTTCAGCATTACCTCCACATAATATTTCTGGAACTCCTGGCAGTTAATTGGGTTATATAGAATTTTATGTGCAAAGGATCAATGAGAGACAAATGATGCATATCAATAGCATTTGAAAAGACAAGCTCGTAAAGATCATATGAAAGATGATGAAAAAATTGGTAATTTATAAGGTTCAGCTACACTGTCCACATCATCTAAAGAAACGTTACAATATATTTGAGAGCTATCTAGATGCAATGTATAACACAATAACTTCAAATCCCAATTATAAAGCATGTGTTGCTTACAACTTCCATTGCACAATTAAATGCGAATCCTAGGGTGTACTTTTGGTTTGCTTTTAAAGCAATCACAAATGCATATGTACTAGGTAGCATTAAGCATCATATCTCAACCATAAGAACATTTGAGCTAGCTATATTGATTTAAAAAATGCCTAGGAATTTACCTGGCAACCCCTCATCCGGGGATTCATTGAGCATTCTATACAACCAAGAGAATACTAGAGTGTACACAGCTTTTAACTTCAGTCCCACCTCCAATCTCCCCAAAACAGTAATTCGAACTAGATTATTCAAGAAAATATTTTAAAAAAAAAATTAAAAAAAAACCAGAACAATAGTTTTAAACATATTAACATATCTTCAAAAGAATGGTTTAGAAGCATACTTATTAAAATAATTTTTAAAGAAGATACTTAAGGATCAATTAAGCATGATATGTAATAGAAGTTTCACTCATCCAATAATATCACTCAATAGATGAGAGACTTCGGATATATTGTATTACATAAAACTCTACAGAAGACCAGGTAAAGAGTAGACTCCTATGCTATGGCATGTACCTTTCTCAATAGATCTCATGCCCTCCACAAAAATACTGTTATTATGCTCTATCCACACTTACCACATCACGCATGCCGGCATCAAGTTCCAAACATTCGAAGATTACTTTGACATGATATAAACTTTTAAAATAAAAAATAATATATAAACAACTACATGGATCATGACATCACATTGAAATATGGGGGCAAATATAAACCCATTCAACCAATGCTCTTAGATAATCTCAAGAAACTGCCCTTTTTTCCCCAGAATACTGACTCAAGAAATGGCCCCCATCATATGAGTTTCCAATTATGAAATATCTAATGTAGCTAAACAGCTTTTTTTCTTTTTCCTTTTTTTTTTAATCTTTATACGCGCCACATATAATACATAGAACCGTATGAAGCATCCAACAATAATTTTACTTACCAAATTCTTTATAGGTTTTACACTATCATATAGACATATCATGAAAAGAGAGAGATCCATACCTCCAATGTACCATAATGTCATGTGTTATACTTCCAAGAAAACTGCTGAAAAGTTCATCAAGTGGTTTAAATGCAGTGTCTACTTCCCATGTGTTTGCCACATCTCTACAAATAGAAGAAAGGTAAGCACTAAGACTTAAGACTTTAGAAACTAGCATTAACAGTTATTCCTTCATGCATTACTTTGTTTCTATGTATTAATATAGCCCAAAGAGTGTTGCAAAGATGACAGTGAAGTGATTGCACTAGTTTTGTGACTGATACACTCTTTCCAGCCAAGAAGAAACCTAATTTTGACTTGACTTTGGCTCTAGAACCTAAGTTCAAATGGTGAGCGATGATGTGAACCACATTGCACTAGCTAAGTCATAGGCAATAAATAGGTGCTCTAGGCATTCCTCTTCTGTAGCACATAAAGGGCAAGAAACATCAATGATGAGATTTTCCCAATTGCTAACTCCCTTCTCACTAGAAAACCATCATATAATAGTTCCCATAGAAAAAATGATGGCTTTGAAAGAGAGTTAAATCTTTCACAGGGAGGCCCACACATCTGAGAACAATATCATCCTCCACAGGGCAGCCCACATCTAAGAACTATATCTCTGAATTATGCTCCTTCCATCTAAGTATTCATTATGGATAAGCCAATAGGCTATCTTGATCATAAAGAGACTTGACTGATCATGGAGCCAAACCAGTTTCCCCTTACTTCAGAATCAGTTATAATATTGTATTCCAATGGGCAATGGCAACATGACTCAGAACTACTTTGAGAATTTATTTTGAGCTTTAGAGAATGGTCTATCAGATGTGAACAAAGTAACCTAATAAATAGAAAGACCTTTAAGCATGCAAATGAAAATATCATTTTTAAGCATGTAAATGAACTTAAGGGATGAAAAAAATTTATCTGCAAGTACAGTTGTGAATTGCGATCCCAACAATGATGAAGCTGTGGCCCTGTTCATCCTCATTAATTCAAATATTTCTAATTATCAAAAGATTAACTAGTAAATAAAAACAAGTGATTTTATATTTTGTTTCTAAAAATAATTCCTCAATCAATCATATATAAATAATATTCTTCCACAAATCCCAACCAAATATATTAAATGATCAATCATGAATATGAGGGGTTGAAGGGATACTATAGTGGGTCAAACACCTCTTACGATCTCTAGTATTGGGGTTCCACCCCTTCCCCAATTTACCTAGGAAAAAAACCTTAAATATTATGATCAGGAAACATGTTCTAATACACATTAAATCAAATCAAATAAACTAAATAAAGAAATAAGCCAATCTTTGAGTCCTTATCCTAATTAAACACTCCTTATTGGTCTTGCTGCATGAGTAGTCTTATGAACAGAATACGTAATCCCAATTCTTCTCAACTACAAATACCTTCCTTTGCCAGTCAATTCCAAATTTGCAGCTTTTAGAACCTCTAAAATTATTGCTTAGCTGTTTGAATAGTCTTCTGATAACATTATGCCAAACTCTTTTCAAGTGCAAATGAATTAGAATTAAATAAAACAAAAATCTCAACAAACACCTGTTTGTTTTTTGTCAATAAAACTAACCAAAGATCATCATGTTGATTAACAATCAACTCATTATCCTAATATGTGATCCAAAAATTTTATTTAATTTTTAGAACATTAAGAACAAGGTGCACTTTCAAAGATGCCTTTCTAAAAGTATTTAAATAAATTACCTACCTTTTTCACTATAGAGAGCGCCTCTTTATGACCTTGACATAGGATCTAGTCCTTTAATGAGTGCTCCACATTCCTAGACAAAAAGGCCCAAAAAGATTTGAAACAATAAATTTTTATAAAACTATTTAAATCTCTAAATCACAAGTAAAAAAAATTTAGTACATGCCACAACAGGAGTCTACTCTTTACCTCTCATCTTAGCTCTCAAAGCTGAATCTAGGCAACAAAAAAAAATAAAAAATAAAAAATTATATATTTTTTAAGCATTTAATGAATGAGGAAATTGGTTTAAGATATTTTCAAAGAAAACAAGAGAGTTCAATACCACTGAACTATTATGAAAAGGATGAAATTTAACCCATTGACCTAGTACCATCCTCCCATCCAAAAATATTCACCAAAACATTGATCACTAAAGTAGGGGATCCACAAAATAACATTTCCATGGTCATACCTCAAAGGCTTTGAATTCCTGCAGACACTTCAAACCTAAAAAGTAGAAGGAAACAACAAAGATAAACATTTAGACTAATAGGACCTTTCAACATTTTAGCACACTAACCATTACATGATTCAGCTTGGCTTGATAGATCTAACGCATTTTCAACTCCAAGAGTTAAACTTTAAACACCTAAATCTGTTTTACAGTAAATTTAATATCTTAACAATAAGCAGAAAGAAAATATACAAATTGATCCCTAATTAGGGGAAAAAAGAGAGGATAGGATTGCATAGTGCATAGAGACTTCTCAAACGTTGCATATTCCTATGTTTTCCATCCAAATCAAGAAGTTCTCAATAGTTATACCACATCAAAGAAAGAAAAAAAAAAGCAGTAAATGGAAAAACACAGTAACCACATGAGCAATGCAATCAATAAAAAAAAGTTACTTTAGTTAGAACATTAATGTTTGGTTGCAATGGAATTCTGTTTTGAATTCATACTTTCTTTGTAGTTTGTTCTTTTTTTGGCAATGTAGAAAATAAGTATGCGAAAAGGGTCAATGTCCTCAAGTAAAATTATAGATTATTTTATTTATTATTTCGATGAACAAATGAATTTATTAATGAAACAAACTAAACAAACAACAAACATCAGTATCTAAAAGTTGTAACACCTAACAACTAAAACAGAGCAAGCAAGAAACTAAATAAAAAGCTACAACTAAACTTACAAAGAATCAAACTAAAACCCTCAATTATGGAAAATTCAACCGAGGCCTTAATGGCTTAATGCCTCCTCATACTTGACATTGCTGCAAAATACATAAGCATTTCTTTCAAGCCAAACATAATAAACCACTGCAGACCTAGCCATGTTTCTTATGGTGCTTTTCAACTTTTGGCCTTCAACTTATTTTTACCCCCAAAGGACTACTTGATACCAATTATATGCCTAAGATTATATTAGACACTATGACTTAACTTGCTGCCATAGCCTCTTTGAGAAAAGAAGGATACTCAAGGATTCTAAGTCCATAGTTTAGTGCAAAGTTGATTTTTATTTCTCTTGGTAATATGTTTGATGCATTCTTGTTCAGTTGTCACTTACCTCTAAATAAAATAATGAAAAATCTAAGTAATAGTGAATCAATAAAAGTAAAGAAACATCTATGACAATTAATAATAACAAAATTTAAAACCCACAAGAAAAGCAAAAGTAATTGAACAAAATTAGTTTTTAGAAATTAACAATAAAACATTAACAATTGGCTCGATCAATTGCATAGGTCAGAAACATCTAAGTAGACAGGTTCAATATCAGGAAAAAGCATTTCATTGAACAGTTTGTGTGCTTGACTTAAATTTCAATTTCAAACAAACAAAAAGCAAACTCCATATTTAATTTAACAAAATTGAATTTTAGAAAATCTTGTAAGAGGAGATTATGCACTAGAAGCAGAAAAATAAAATGAATAAAATACAAATATTACAATAAATGAAAATCAAATGGCAAGGTGGAAATGGATCTTGGACCTACGAATTACTTTAGCAGCAACAGCAACAGCATTAAAATAAAATAAATTAAATACTTATTTTATAACTAATAAATACAAAGCCTAGCAGCTTGATTTCCTATAAATAATTGAGCAGGAATCCAACAGTGTGAATCCAACAATGCAACTAAAGCAGGCATACCTTGGCATCGAGGTTGCTTTCAGGTGGAAGCATAATTCTTTGAAGTTTGATCAAGATGTTCTTGCCTTCTTTGATGGTGGAAATAGATTGAAGTCAGAATTATTGTTGTCAAAGGCATGGGCCACTGAAGAGGAACCCTGATCAAACCCATCACTAAATCCCAAATCTTGCCGACCCATCGGACCCACTTATGGTTTCACTGGAAGCACTGGCAAAGAATGGAGAATGGTGGTGTCTTCAGGAACCGAAGGAGCCAATGTTCTCCTACATCTGAGTCATTATATTCAATGCTTGCAAATGAATCCAAATCTTGCCGACCCAAGCCTAATTCGGACCCATTTGTGGTATCCACTGGAAGCACATCAGATGGCAAAGGATGGTGCTCAATGTCATCAAGGACTAGGGGTGGGCAACCATCTCTACTAGCAGATAAGTCCAAATCGTGCACATCATCATGAAATGATGATTCAAAGTCTGGGTCAGTGTTATCACAAATCCGAGCAACTGAAGATGAATCCAGATCATCCAACCCATAAGTAAATCCCACACCTGGGTGACCCATGGGTAAGTCGAGCCCATTTGTGGTGTCCATTTGAAGCCCCACATTAGATGGGAAAGAATGGTCATTGATGTCATCAGGGATTGAGGAAGACCCACAACCATGCCTAGCATTCGGATGCATATAACAAATGCAGTCTACATGGACTCCCAACCATGTAATTGAAGAAGAAGAGATCTCGTTAAAAAAATTCTTGATTTCAACTGTAATTGTAACGTGATTCTGTTCAGATGGATTTGATTCATTCCATCCCCCAAGATATACAGAACGTAAGAAGAGATGCTCAGAACCTCGTTCTGTAAAATTAAGCTCAGATAAACTTAATTCTTCTTCTTTTGAAAAACCATGGGCGGAAACAACAAAACAAGTTACTTCCTCAGATTTCGCCTCCGTCGATCGAAGAGCAAAACAGACAATTAATTTTTCAAATTCACGGCCAACCACGAATGATACAGAATTTCCAACACTCTGATGGTTCCACTTCGGAATCTCAATTCTTGGTAGTACAAGATGACAACCATGGCGATCAGAAAACGAGGGATCCATGAATATTTCTCGAAACTGCTTGCAGTTAGCAAATACAAGAAACTGAAATTTAGAGATTCTCGTAATATATATATCACTTAAACTTACATATATAGAGAGAAGGGGAGAGAGCGCACCTGATTAAATAGTCCGCATGATGATGGTAGATCCAACGACGTGCAGTCTGATGCGTCCACACTTCTTACAGACTGTGGAAGCCTTGGAATTTCTCGTAGGATCTTGCACTTACGCATGGTAAGTTGCCGTAATGTAGTAAATCTAATAATGCTTTCCGGGATTGTAACAATATTAGAGCCATCTATTCTTAGTTCTTCTAATGAGGGGAAGGAATCGGGCTTCATCAAAATATGTGATTCAATTATATGTCCGTCACAAACAGAGACTACCAGACATCTCAAGTTCGTAAACTTACATCCCGAAATGCTAAAAAGAGAATCCCAAACGTTTTGACAATTATCTAGGATATATAAGGGAGTATGCCCACTAATTAGATACTTCAGTGACGAAGGCGCCCATTCTCTAATATTACTATCACAAAATAATAACGTGTCACATTTCATTTCTGGGTGAATATTGGGAAACTTTTCAAGGCTTACGCAACCGTATAGACGAAAAAATTTTAGAGATTTCAAACTAAGGGTGCTGGGAAGAATTTGAAGTTTTTTGCAATTGCCGAGATTCCAATTTTTGAGATTATCAAGAGATCCAATGGCCTCATGAACCTCAATTAAATTTTCACAATCAATAATTTCCAATCTCTTTAAGTTTGGGGCACCCAAGTCAGGTAATTTTTCAAGACTTATGCAGCCATTTAGAGTGATTTCTTCAAGAGATTTCAACATAAAGCTGCTAGGAAGAATTTGAAGTTTTTTGCAATTCTTGAGATACAAAAATTTGAGCTTATCAAGAGATCCAAAGGCCTCATGAACCTCAATTAAATTTTCACAATCACTAATTTTCAATCTCTCTAAGTTTGGGGCACCCAAGTCAGGTAATTTTTCAAGACTTATGCAGCCATCTAGAGTGATTTTTTCAAGAGATTTCAACATAAAGCTGCTAGGAAGAATTCGAAGTTTTTTGCAATTCTCGAGATGCAAAAATTCGAGCTTATCAAGAGATCCAAAGGCCTCATCATGAACCTCAATTAAATTTTCACAATCACGAATGTCCAATGACTCTAAGTTTGGGGCACCCAAGTCAGGTAATTTTTCAAGACTTACACAGCCACTTAGATTGATTCTTTCAAGAGATTTCAACCTAAAGCTGCTAGGAAGAATTTGAAGTTTTTTGCAATTATCAAGATCCCAGCTTTCGAGCTTATCAAGAGATACAATGGCCTCATGAACCTCAATTAAATTTTCACAATGACTAATTTTCAATATCTCTAAGTTTGGGGCGCCCAAGTCAGGTAATTTTTCAAGACTTATGCAGCCTTGAAGAGAAATATATTCAAGAGATTTCAACCTAAAGCTGCTAGGAAGAATTTGAAGTTTTTTGCAATTATCAAGATCCCACCTTTTGAGCTTATCAAGAGATACAATGGCCTCATGAACCTCAATTAAATTTTCACAATGACTAATTTTCAATATCTCTAAGTTTGGGGCGCACAAGTCAGGTAATTTTCTAATGGATATACAACTTTCCAAATTGATACTTTTCAAATAATTGTAATGGCCCCCCTACAAGGAAAAAAAAAAACCCCAAAAATTGTTCATAAACAAAATTTTAGAAATAACATTCAATGAAATCAAAATTCATTAATACTAATACTCATACCTGCTTGAATAGCTTGTCCAATCTAATGCAACTACACGGCATCTTGAGTACAACAAGTTGTTGAGGACAATAATTGGATGGCAAACAAAAAGGATATCCGTGCCATTCAAGTAACTTTAACCCATTGGGAAGATATGTAAGTTCTTTAGAAACGAGTACATTACGAACCATAAGAAATTTGAGATTTTCCATCTTTTTGAAAGCTTTAGCATGTAATTGCACTCGTATTGGATTAGGCGAATGCCACATTATACCTCGAATTTTGTCTGACCCCTGATTAAATAAAGAATTAAGTGAAACATATAACACAATAGAATTTGCCAAATCTATAATAATCATGAAATTTTAAGCAAAAATGATACTGTTAAACTTATATTTGCTATAATATTAAAAAGAAAAAATTATCAAAGAAGAAAAAATAATCACTTCTACCTGTGATGAAAAAAGAAGTTAAAATCTAAAGAAAAAGAAGTTATACCTCACTTCCAAGTTAGTACTTCAAGTGCATCCTCATAATGCCATATCCTGCTACGTTTTTTGAGGACTTTTGGTGATTCTTGCCGAACAATTTCCCTACCCATTTGTTCTACCAAGTCATGCATCCACAATATGCCATCACTAATAGTTACGAGACATTTATTAACAAGGATTGGAATATCAAATGTTGGATATAAATCGCAAGCATCTAATATAGTTACAACATTATCCTTGCTCCTTCCCTTGAAGAAACATGCAATATCGAGGAAAATATCTTTTTCCGTATCTTCCAATCCATCATAACTTACTTTAAGTATATTATGAATGTCTCCTTTAGGAATTTTTCCATATTTCTGTATTGCACTTTCCCATTCAGATCTTGTTTTTCCACACAAATCAGAACCTATTATTGTTAGAGCTAATGGTAGGCCATTGGCATATTGTATGACTTGGTTTGCAAGTATAGAATAATCTTCCTCAAGTTTATTTCCTCTGAAAGCATGTTGATTAAAGAGTTCAAGAGCTTCACGTTCGTCCAATTCTATCACCTTGTAAGTTGTACAAACTTTTCCAAGATTATCGAGCACGTGACTGTCTCTTGTTGTTATAAGGACTCTACTTCCTGAAGCAAACCAATCACAATTTCCAAAAAAATTTTCTATTTGTTTTGATTTATCCACGTCATCAAGAATTAAAAGAATTCTTTTACCATTAAGCATTTCCTTTATCATATTGATTCCACGGGCTACACTCACCACCTTCAATTGTTTGCCCCTTAAGATATTAGAAAGGAGTTTCTCTTGTAGTTGGATCATGCCATCATTAGTTTCAGAATTTTCTCTAACATTTTCTAGAAAGCAACTTCCTTCAAAATGCTCAAAAATTCTGTTATAAACAGCTTTTGCAATAGTTGTCTTACCTATTCCCCCAAGACCATGAATCCCTACCATTCGAACATCATTTACCTTAATATCTAAAAGTGATTCTATGGCCTTGGCACGAGAATTTACTCCAACAGGGTATTTAGCAACAAATAACTGTATGCCATTTAATTTGGTATACGATATATATTCAATAATTTGTTGGATGAATTTGTATTCAGGGCTGCTGCCAATCACAAAGCATACAAGACATTAAATGAGTTGGACTAGTTGAAAATATTAATATAAAAATAAAAGAATCGAGATGTCTAGTTTTGTGCATTACATCCTACACTTGACATATTGGGTCCGTTTGGATAGCACTTATTGTTGCTGAAAGTTGCTAAAAACTGATTGTTGCTGAAAACATTGTAGCAAAATAATTTTTAAATGTGTGAATAGTATTGTGGGACCCACTTTTAATATTAAATATTGCGTGAACAGTGCATGAACAGTGCGTGAACAGTGTACGCACAGTACATGCACAGTAAATTTTGTCCCCCAAAGTCAAAAAAAAAAAAAAAAAAAGGGAGAAAACACACAGCCTAAAACGCGCCGCAACTAACCATTGTATCCAAACCCATTCATTATCAATTGAATTAAAGGACATAATTCAAGTATTTGAGAAGTATCATTTATTTTATTTTATTATATATTTTTTGGAATAAGATTTTGGCTTTCCATACTTGACTAAAATAATCAAGAAATTTTGGATTTAAAAAAAATGGTGGGAGAAACTTTAACATTATCAAGTATTCAAAAGGTATATTTTGTTTCTTTCCCAAACCGAAACGACATTCTACACTTTATTCAAAACTTTGATTTTGATTCATTCTATTTTTTCCCTAGTAAGAAATTGTTTTAGGCTTTTGGCAAGTAGTTGCATGGAAACTTCACCTTAGGTGAGATAAAAGCCTGTTGAAAATCCATTTATAACACTTTGAATGAAATGATTAAGAAAATTAGAGAAATGTTTTTGAAAGGATTATGTGGATGAGCCTTGAATCAAACAACACTTGGGTTAGAATGCCTTATTTTTTAATCCCACAAAAGTGAAAATTTTGTGCACTAGATATGACTTTTTTTATAATATTATTTGAAATTGCCCAAATATAAATAAGTCTCTTATTTTGCTGGACTTCTTAAAACCATGTGTAGGCAAGAATTAGATCTAGTGGACAGAGAGCTGGACCAAGTAGGTTCTACCATGTTGTACTTTTGTAAACTAAAATAGAGTGCTTTTAGGACCGTACACTTAGCTAACACATTTTGGGTTATAACTTGCATAAGTGTCAATTTGTAAATGGATTACTCCATTTTAGACATGTATCCATCACTTGATGAAAAAAAAAAAAAAAACATAAATAGTATATGTATACCTAACACACTCAGAAAAAAGGACAATGCAGTATTCCTGTACCCCACAAGAAGATGCATGTTTTGTCAAGATTGACTAGGTTTCAACGCACAAGATTAATTTTCAACACGACTCAAAATATTTTTGGGGTTGACCTGAGTCGCTTAGGAGAATAAGCAATAACGAATGGCAAAAAAGAAATTTTTAATTGGTGCTGTTAACATAAAATTTCCTTAATGACATTATTCTTTCTTGATAATGTTTTGTTTTTTTTTTTTTTTTTCTTATAAACTTCTTGATAATGTTTTAATTAGTTGATAAAATATCAATTTTATGATGACTTCCTATGAATAAGTATGAGCAAAGCTATATGAGTAATATAATTTTTTTTTATACCATTTAGATTGCACAAATATACATCACTCTTCAATTTTTCTTGCATCATAATAACATAGTTATTTAATTTTGATAAGTCCACCAATAGATAACATTTTTTTCTTATATCCTTTGTGTTTGCAAAATTTTTACAAATTAATGATCAATAATTATGTTATCAATCAAATATTTAACTTTTAAGTATTTGTAATCTAAAAATATGCTTAAAAAATAAGTTTATGAATCAATGGTAAATTAAATTTGATTGGCACAAACTCTTTAATTGGTATGATTAAATTCTTCTATTTCTACTAACCTAACTGACTTAGTAATTGAAGAGATAATCATAATATACAAAATTTTTCATATTTGGCATTTGTGGTTGTAACAAAACCATTAGAAATCTAAAAGTCATAAAAGCACATAACATTAGTTATTAGATACATACCCATCCTCATAATGCCATCCAGACAAACTAGCTGCTTCCTTTAGAGCTGCCTTCCACCTTTGCACCTTCTCTATGTTATTCTTGAACTTGATTTCTTGTTCAGCCAGTGCTACTTTAAAATTACCTTCTTGCTTTCGTACTTCAGATGGATTCACTTTGTAAAAAACAGGTAGAACGAATTGTCCATTCTGCTTGCAGTTAAGAATCTCGACAAGTTCATCCAAACACCAAGCTGAAAATGCGTAGTTTTGAGAGAATATAATAATTGAAATCCTAGCCGATTTGATAGCTTTGAGAAGTTCCGCTGAAATTTGTTCTCCTCTTGGGAGGTCATCATCAATGAAGGTCTTGAAACTGTTGTCACACAAAGCATGATATAAATGGCCAGTAAAACCATAGCGGGTATCTTCACCTCTAAAGCTCAAGAAGACATCGCAGTCCCACCGGCGAGTGGAAGAAGAAAAGGAGTCTCCTTGTTGGATTGATGAAGCCATTAGAGTCGACAAGTAGAAGATTGAGAAGATCAAAGATGGGATGAAATGAGAATTACAAGAGATGAGGAGTAAAGCTCCAAGTTTTTTGACAGAGCGATATTTGAATGGAAATGAAGGCCTTGAAAGTAGAGAAGTCCCACTTCCACGAAGATTCGGTGGTGCAAACTTTTGAACAGAGGCTCTTTCATTTGTCAAAAAGTGAGTGAGAAAACAATGATTAAAATGACTTTATTGACAACGCGGAATTGACTAAATCATTGTGTTTACTCACACATACATTCGCTCCGATCAACAAATTAACCAAAAAAAAAAAGGAAAACGTACCATCCATTCTCTCACACACAAATGAAAGAAAAAGAAGATGGGAAAGGAAAAGTAAAAAGTAGAAATAAAGACAAGGAATCACGTGGGAGGGTAGACTTTTCAATTTTTAAGTTGAAATGAAACTTCTTGGAAGGTGTCTTCCTTACAAATACCATTCCATGCATATTTATTTACAAAAATGCCATTTTTTTTTCCCCTTTGTATTTACCAATCAGTGTGGACTGTGGACTGCTGACTGTGGTGGAATACAATGTCAGGACAAATGTATGATGTGTGCAATTAACCAATTTTTACTTTTTAAAAAAAACCATATCCACCGATTCAGTTCATTAGAATTTTTGTTTATTCTATAGAACATTCACAATAATGGAGTTAAAAATTTAGCTATTTAATTTCACTAAAAGTTACTTTATTTATTTTATTTACACACATGCTGCAGCAGTAGATCTATCTTAGCTTTCAATACAATAAAATAATATATCTACTACAATAATATAATCCATTTCACTACAATAAAATAATATATTCACTACACTCATACATCACAGCCATACACAATCACAACCATCACCACCACCACAGCCTACAACAAAAGAAAAAAAAAATCAACAAAGTCCACACATCACAGCCACACACAACCACAACCACAACCACCACAACAAAAGAAAAAAAAAATCAACCAAGTCCACACATCACAACCACCACCACCACCACCACCACCACAGCCCACAACAAAAGAAAAAAAAAATCAACCAACCACCTACCACACCACCACCACACCCACAACCACAACCACCACCACAACACAGCCCACAGCCCATAGCAGGAAAAAAAAAAAAAACAAAAAGTGCTGATCGGCGCCCACAGCCCAGCCACCCACCGATGAACCCAACCACCTATCGACACCGATCTATCCACACAACCACAACCACCAGCACACCATGAAATCCAGCCAAACCGCCATCACGAAACCTAGAGATGGGACAGCGATGAAGATCGGCGATGAAGGATCGGTGATGAAGGACTAGGCGATGAAGATCAGTGATGAAGGATCGGCGATGAAGGACTGGGCGATGAAGGATCGGCGATGAAGATCGGTGATAAAGATCGGCAATGAAGGACTGGGCGATGAAGATGAACCCAGAACAGTCAGGAGAGTAAATGAAGGGGGGGGGAAAGAGAAGGAAAAAGGAAGAAAGAAGAGAAGCCGGAGAGAGAAACAGTGAAAAAGAAAGAAAGAGAAAATATTTTTTAAATGAAAGAGGAGAGAGAAATTTATTAAAATATTATTATTATTTTTTAGCTTTCATGAACAGTGCACATCTATTTATAGATGTGCACTGTAGCAAATCAGCTAAAAAAAAATAAGTATAGCTCCACTGTTGGAGCTTACTTTTTATGTTTGTGGAGCTAAATTTTAGTAATATAGCAATATGCCTCCACTGCTGTGAATGCTCTTATCAATTTAAATTTTAGCTTAATAGTAATAAGTAATAATATTTTTATTATATATTTATATAATTGTATATTGCACTAATTTTGAAATAGTAAACCGATATTTACCCGTATGAAAATATTCCGATCCTGTTATTAAAATCAACATCAACAAGTAACGAACATAGGGTACGTTTGGTACACTGAATGTAGATTACATTAGGAATAATAATCTTTATTACTGAGAATAGAAGACATTGTAATGGAATAACTATTACTATTCATAAGTTTGGTTGTTACATATGGAAAACTTGTAAAAGATGATATATAAGGAAACTTTATATTTTTTGAAATATATTAATTTTAAAACCTATTATATACACTAAGGAATAGCTATTACATCCATTTTAAAGATGAATAGCTATTCTTCAATTTAAAGAATAGTTATTCCAATGTAATAACTAATCCATGTAATAAAGATGTAACCAAATGACCGAATTGATATTACACATGAATAACTATTCCATTACAGGAACTATTACAGCGTACCAAACGTACCCATAGAGATGGAGCTATATATTGATTGCCCCTCAAATTTTTATTTAAAAATATTAGTGTGGGGGGAGAAAGCCCAACCCAACTTATTGGGCCCAAGGCCCTATATGAGGAATACTGTTCGTCCGAGGAGGCCAAGACAGACAGTCAGAGGCCCATGTAAAAGGGGAATGTCTGGAGATGAGTACGTGCACTGTCCGAAGAGATGTCCATATGTCCGAGAAGCCCGATACCCTCGGATCCGACGAGGTTTTTGCCCGACACGTGTATGGGAGGTTCAAGTGATCTGTTTGACAAGTGTTAAGTGGAAAAAGGGGACCTCGGACACACAAGAAGGTAACAGGAACAGAGAAATATCAAGGTGACAGACTTCAACCACCGCATTTAATGCACTGCACCTACCCTCCTGGCCGCATTTATGTGGAGAAGACCCCTGAACAGTGCATCCTCAGCTACCGCCACTCAGACAGGGCTAAAGGGGGAGTGTGATGGGACATGCACTCAAGTGGGCGCCCAGATGATGAACAAGTGGACGGTGGAGATGTAGAAAGGCAGTACTATATAAGAGAGAAAGAGGTCTCTGATATGGGGATCGAAAAATAAGAGAGAGAGAAGAGCATATTATTTTACTGTAGCTCCAGCATTTGTAACCTAAGTTCATCAATGAAAATCACCTCCTCGGACGAGACATTCACCACTGTCCGAGCACATATTAATCCAAGTCTTCCTGTCATCATTGCCGTTTAATACTGTTATTTTCATTATTAGCCTAGCTCTTTCACCCACTCTCTACAAATTTATTGTTTTGGGTTCAGTGGGCTCCAAATCCACATCTTCTTGGGCTTGGGCTGCAGAATCTGACCCTACAATTGGCGCCGTCTGTGGGGAGAGCTTGTGCAAGAGTGAAAACAACAGTTGATAATGGCAGAACAAGGTGAACAACAAGCAGAATCCAGGGCATCCCAACACGTGGACCATTTTGTCAACTTAGAGAGGAGACAAAACCGTGAGGGCAGTGTACACACTGTGCGCCTTAGCCAGAGCCAATCACAGAGCGGAAGTCACATGTCCCATGCAGAGAAGAACCGTGACTTACAACTGGAAGTGGAAAAACTAAAGAGGGAGTTGCGACACGCAAAGAGGAAGCGGGCTTCTTCGTACTCTGAAGATGATCTTGATGACGAGCAGGACGTCTCTTATCAACGCAAGTCCAAGACACCAGCTAGCGAGTCCTACACCTATGTAGAGGAGTCCCATCATAAAGGGAACGTAGGAGCCCATCACGCGAGGACGTGGAGAACGATGCCATGAACAGGGCTCTAAATCAGATATCTAGATCACCCTTCACGCGCAGGATAGAGGAGGCCAGACTCCCTCGGCGCTTTAACCAGCCAACGTTCACCGTCTACAATGGTAAAACTAACCCCGTGGAGCATGTGAGTCATTTTAACCAAAGGATGGCTGTCTACTCCAGAGATGAAGCTCTGATGTGCAAGGTTTTCCCTTCCAGTCTTGGGCCCGTTGCTATGAGATGGTTTGATGGTTTGAAGGCGGGCTCCATCAACTCCTTCAAAGAGCTCACTCAGGCATTCGGCTCCCGTTTTGTTACGTGCCGAAGAGTGGCCAGGCCTCTCTCTTCCCTGCTATCCTTGTCCATGCAGGAAGGCGAGTCCTTGAAGGCATATTCAGATAGATATTGGGAGATGTTCAATGAGGTGGAGGGCAACAACGATGCAATGGCCCTCAGCACGTTCAAGCTCGGCCTCCCTACTGACCACGGTTTGAGGGGATCCCTATCTGGCAAACCAGTTACAAATGTACGTCAACTAATGGACCGCATAGAGAAGTATAAGAGGGTTGAAGAAGATCAGCAGCAGGGCAAGGGAAAGGATAAGATTATCCCTCAGGAGAGGAGAGATTCGCGGTCGGACCGGTACAATTACAATAAACCGCGGAGGGATTTTGCCGGACAATCAGGATCGATGAATCCTCAATCGGTCAACACCGTGTTCAAAGAGCCAGTGCATCAGGTCCTGGAAAAAATTAAGAATGAATCATTCTTCAGGTGGCCGAACAAGATGGTAGGAAACCCCGAGAGACGCAACCACAATCTCTACTGCCAGTACCATCAAGACCATGGGCATAACACGGAGGATTGTAGGAGCTTGTGGGATCACCTGGACCAGTTGGTTCGCGATGGTAAACTGAAACATCTTCTGCACCCCTCCAGCGGCCGAGGGCAGACAGGCTTGGGGCCACGTAGGGACGACCCCTCAAAGCCGCCGCTTGGGACTATAAACGTCGTCTTCGCTGCGCCGGGGAGAACAGGGTCCTGGCCTTTGAAAGTTATGTCGGTGGGTCGACCATCCGCAGGGGAGTCGAGCCGAGGACCGAAGAGGGCTAGATCTGGTGCCCCGCTGGTTATGGGATTCTCGGACGAGGACATGATCGGCACCATCCAACCCCATGATGATGCACTAGTCATCACCCTCAGAATAGGAGGGTACGATGTAAAGAGGGTGATGGTGGACCAGGGCAGTGCCGTGGAGATAATGTACCCGGACCTCTACAAGGGGCTAGGCCTAAAACCCCAGGACCTGACGCCGTACGATTCCCCCCTATTCACCTTTGAAGGAAGGCCTGTCATCCCGAAAGGCCGGATACGCTTACCTGTGCAGTCCGGCTCCGAGGTGGTGGAGCTGGATTTTATCGTCGTGGACGCATATTCGCCCTACACGGCACTCGTAGGCAGACCTTGGATTCACGCACTTGGGGCTGTCCCCTCTACTTTGCACCAGAAGGTCAAATATCCATCAGGTGGACAGATACATGAGATCCAAGGAGACCAGTCTGTTGCTAGACAGTGCTTGGTAGCCGCCATTCAGCATAAGGCCCCAGCCGAGTCCTCGGACGTGGCTGGGAGGGATTTATAGCAACTACAGTCCCGGGGATTGCCCTTTGAAGAACCAGATGAAAGCACTCAATGCGAGGATCTAACGAAAGTACTCATTGGAGACGATCCTGACAGATTCTTTCAAGTCGGATCTCAGCTGCCTCTTCAAGAGAAGGAAGAGCTGATAGAGTTCCTCAAGCGAAATCTTGATGTTTTTGCCTGGAGCGCTTACAAAGCCCCAGGGGTGGACCCGGAGTTTATATGCCACCACTTGAAGGTGAATCCACTGGTCACCCCCAAGCAACAACCTATTCGGCGCCCATCCAAGGAACATGCCGACGCAGTGAGAGACGAGGTAGCGAAACTCAAAGCAGCTGGGGCTATCAAAGAGGTTTTTTATCCCGAATGGTTAGCGAATACCGTGGTGGTAAAGAAGAAGAGTGGGAAGTGGCGAGTATGCGTTGACTTCACGGATCTGAATAGGGCATGCCCCAAGGACCCGTTCCCTATGCCGAAAATCGATCAGCTGGTTGATGTCACTGTCGGCCACCCTCGGATGAGCTTCCTAGACGCCTTCCAAGGCTACCACCAGATATCATTAGCCCTGGAGGACCAGCAGAAAACTACTTTCGTCACTCCCATCGGTAACTACCACTATAAAGTGATGCCGTTTGGCTTAAAGAACGCAGGAGCTACCTACCAGAGGATGATGACGAGGATGTTCGAGCCACAGCTGGGCAAGAATATCGAGATTTACATAGATGACATGGTGGTGAAGAGCAAAGTTATAGCCGAGCATGTGAAAGACCTTGAAAGTACCTTTGAGATTCTACGGAAATACAAGCTACGACTAAATGCCTCTAAGTGCTCGTTTGGGGTGGGGTCCGGCAAGTTCTTGGGATACATGGTCACCCACAGAGGAATTGAGGTCAACCCCGAGGCGACTGAGGCACTGCTAGAAGAGCTGCACGAAGGAATCTGTGGGAGCCACACTGGAGGTAGGTCCTTGGTTCACCGAGCCCTCACCCAAGGCTATTGGTGGCCTAACATGCAGAAGGAGGCACACGAATACGTCAAAAAGTGTGATCAATGTCAGCGCTTCGCTCCAAACATTCACCAGCCAGGGGGAAATCTTAATCCACTATCTAGCCCGTGGCCCTTTGCCCAATGGGGCTTGGATATTGTGGGACCCTTCCCCAAAGCTGCAGGAAACAAGAAGTACCTCCTGGTCGGAACGGACTATTTCACCAAGTGGGTTGAAGCTGAGCCACTAGCCAATATCAGAGACGTTGATGTGCAAAAGTTCGTGTGGAAGAATATTGTCACACGGTTTGGAGTTCCTCGCACCCTCATCTCGGACAATGGTTTACAGTTCGATAGCAAGGCATTCAGGAATTACTGCAGCGAGCTGGGAATTACGAACAGATACTCCACTCCAGCCTATCCCCAGGGTAATGGCCAAGCAGAAGCTTCCAACAAGGTCATACTGAACGGCTTAAAGAAGAGGCTAGATGATGCAAAGGGCAAATGGGTAGAAGAGTTGCCACATGTGCTTTGGGCTTACAGAACTACGCCCCGCAGGTCCACTGGAGAGACCCCCTTCTCGATGACCTATGGGGCTGAAGCTGTCATTCCTCTGGAAACAGGGTTCCCAACACTAAGAACTAGCTCATTCAGTCCAGCCGACAACGATGAGCAGCTACAGAAGAGCTTAGACTTGATTGAGGAAAGAAGGGAGAATGCAATGGTTCGGCTGGCACACTACCAACAAAAGCTCAGACAAGGCTACGACGCTAACGTGAAGCTGAGGCCTTTAGAGCCTGGTGATCTGGTGCTGAGGAAAGTTGTGGGCACCGCGAAGAACCCAGCTTGGGGAAAATTAGGACCCAATTGGGAAAGACCATATCGTATCACTTCAGGCGCTGGTATTGGAGCATATTTCTTAGAAGACCTGGATAGTCATGTAATCCCTCGCCCTTGGAATGTAAATAACCTCAAGAGGTACTTCTATTAATCAAGTCTTCTCTTCAATTGATATACCAATTCGCTGCGTAAAGTTTTCTCTCAAGTGTTTAAACTTAAATCCAATCATGCCTGTAGTCCTCGGACCAGATGATTAGGGTTAGTTAACACTCATTCACCGCTTTCTCTCAAGTGTTTAAACTTAAATCCAATCATGCCTGTAGTCCTCGGACTAGATGATTAGGGTTAGTTAACACTCATTCGCCACCAGCTTAAGTGTTTAAACTTAAATCCAATCATGCCTGTAGTCCTCGGACCAGATGATTAGGGTTAGTTAACACCGTTAGCTCAAGTGTTTAAACTTAAACTTAAATCCAATCATGCCTGTAGTCCTCGGACCAGATGATTTGGGTTAGTTAGCATTCAGTTACAGTTCTATAGTGTTTAAACTTAAATCCAATCATGCCTGTAGTCCTCGGACCAGATGATTTGGGTTAGTTAGCACTCAGTTACAGCTCTATAGTGTTTAAACTTAAATCCAATCATGCCTGTAGTCCTCGGACCAGATGATTTGGGTTAGTTAGCACTCAGTTACAGTTCTATAGTGTTTAAACTTAAATCCAATCATGCCTGTAGTCCTCGGACCAGATGATTTGGGTTAGTTAGCACTCAGTTACAGTTCTATAGTGTTTAAACTTAAATCCAATCATGCCTGTAGTCCTCGGACCAGATGATTTGGGTTAGTTAGCACTCAGTTACGGTTCTATAGTGTTTAAACTTAAATCCAGTCATGCCTGTAGTCCTCGGACCAGATGACTAGGGTTAGTTAACACCGATGCGGTTCGTGTTTAAACTTAAATCCAATCATGCCTGTAGTCCTCGGACCAGATGATTTGGGTTAGTTAGCACTCAGTTACGGTTCTATAGTGTTTAAACTTAAATCCAGTCATGCCTGTAGTCCTCGGACCAGATGACTAGGGTTAGTTAACACTCCGATGCGGTTCGTGTTTAAACTTAAATCCAGTCATGCCTGCAGTCCTCGGACCAGATGACTAGGGTTAGTTAACACTCGAGTACATTCGAATCCTATAATCCTTGAACCAAACGACAGGTTAGTCAATAACCCCACGCGGCCAGTGTCACTGGGGCTTAGTGCTAAAACTCCTAATCGCGTTTAAATTGTTTCTAATTTATAAATGTCCCCCCTAGTTGTGTTTAGTTTGAAGCCGAGGAATAATAACTTGTGTTTAACTTGGAAAGACATGCAACTCATCAATAACTCTTGGTTGGCCTATCCTTTTCAATATTAATTTTGGTTACTTACACCATAAGTATGATGTATCAAGCAGATTTATTTGCATTATTTGGTTATAAGTGCAACGTACAGTTGTATGTGACAGTAGTAATTAGTAAGGCAGGTATTTAAAACATCATAGACAAATGAAAATCTATTTCATAAATAAAAGTATAGTTTACAATTCTTCGGATAAAACAAAAGAAAGCACAGGTGCAAAAGTAAAAGCCCTATACGTCTATTCTTTTGCTGAAGGGAGCACGGGGTCAGCAGCCTGGCCTATCCGAGCAGTTGCTTCAGGGGCTCGGTCCTTGGGCTCAGAAGGAATTTTCTCTTCGCCTGACCCTTGGCCTTTCTCTTTGGCTGGTTCAGCTGGCTTATCCTTGCCGCTTGGCTGACCAGTTTCCTTGCTTGCACCAAGAGTGAGTGGAGGAGCATGGCTGACCAAAGTTGGCTCCGAAGCCTCTGGAAGCTGTGGAACAGGAGGGAGATCAGTTCCTGGGAGCTCTCGGATATCAGGATCATAGTATACGCTCCCAGGCAGCCTCAGCTCCGAGTCGGCAGGGACTCCAGCTGCATCCAGGGCTTTGCCCCAACTTATGTCGCAGTAATCTCGGCTGACCGAGGCGAACTGCTCTAGAAGCTGGGACGTGGCCGTCTCTACACCCAGCTGGTGAGCTGCCTTCTTTTCAGCCTCGACCGCCTCCTGGGCCAACTGGGCTTTCTCCTCGACATATCGGGCGCTGTCTTTGGCCTTTCGGAGTTCATCCCTTAGCCCGTTTACCAGCTCCCTCTCGGTCTTCAAATTGGCCTCTGCCGCCTTTAGCAACTTACGCTGATCCTCAGCCTGCTTTTCAGCGTTCCTTATCCCAGCGTCAAGGCTTTTCTTCTGGCTGGTCATCTCCGCGAGTTCCCCGGACAGACGGGTATAATCGTCCTTCAGTTGGCCCAGAGATTTCTCCGCCTCGTCTCGGGAGCAGAACGCAGCCTGGGTTTCAAGGCGATTCTTCTTGTCCCATTCCTCGGCTACGTAAATCTGCTGAGTGACCTGCATGATGGAAACTCTAAATGTCAAACGTAGAAAAATGGGAAAGGAAAAAATCAGTGATTCAGCTAATCGGACTGAGGTTACTTACGATGGCTAAATCCCTCTTGAGGGATCGAAAGAGCTCCGGCTGATTGAAACGCCTGAAGGACTCCATGTCATGAGGGAGGAGAAGTGGTTGCTGCAGGGCCTCAGCAACGTAGCCGGCCCTCCCTCCATCATAATTCCTGAGGGAGGTCTTCCAGAGGATTGGAGCGCCATCCAACTCCAATTTTGGAGACCAAATCCGCGGTCCCCCTCCTCCTCGGCGCACCTCTGCCACTGTGCCCTCTTCTCGGCTTTCAGTAGACGGAGCCCTGCAAGTTCGGTTGTCCTGTGCGACCTTTTGCTGCTTGGCCCCCTTGGTTGGTGGCACCTGTTTTTCCCCAACCTCAGTATGGGGTCTCTTCTTCTGCAGTTTTGGCATGGGTTTCAAGTTCGGGTCGGGGATCTGGGTAGGCACCGGAGGAAGTGTCACCACTGTCTTAGATGTCCCGACATCTTTCGGGTCGGACTTTTTGCCCCTCCCCTTCATCAAATTCCTCAGATCCATATCTTCGTCCGAGGAGTCTTCTAAATGAGTGGCTAACAAATTAAGCTGGGCGCCTGACTGCTCGTAGACTTCTTCCTCAGCATCTGAGATCTCTACCACCTGGTTTACCCTTGAAGCTTCTCCCTCAAACTGAAATTCGTCTATTTGTTCTTCTAGCGAGGAAGTGGAAGAGCCAGCCCCCTCACCTTCAATCTCTTGTCCGAGGGGAACTTGCTGTAGTGGTTGGATAAGGGGAGGTGCAGCCCGAGGAATTGGACGGGGTACAGGTTCAAGATCGTCTGGCGCCAAGAAGCCCTTCCGACCAACGTCAATACGCGCAAGGCGATAGTCTCCCTGGACGATTGCGTTACCGACCGGTTGAAAACCCTTTGACTTTGCTTTATATCCAAGAATAAGGGGAGCAGATCGTAGTTGCCCGTCCTCGCTCACGAAGATCTCCGACCTTAAAAGGTAGTTGAGGGCATTAACATTCGTTAGGCTGAGCCGAGGAGAAACTTGTCTCTTATCTGTTGCAAGTAAAAAAATGGTTAGAAGCTCAGAAGTAGTGACCGAAGAGAAATCAAAGACAGTTAAAAGACGGGAGCCTTAAGCCTATGGTCAGTGCGCCTAAATCTACATGTCACACCTGGCTTCCCATGCTTGGTTGGGCAACCAGGGCCGTTGCGCCAGGCGCCCGAGACGATCACATAGTCGTCTTTCATCCCTTTGTTGGATTTGGGAAGGCAGGAAATGAGCCTGACAACATCCGACCGGGATTTTAAGTAGTACCCAGCATCTTGCTGGCTATGGCATTCGTACATATGTACCACGTCAAGCCAGGTGAGTCCCAACCCCAAATGACGCTCAAGGTCCTCAATCGCTCCTAGGATCCTAAACATATTGGGCGCGCACTGCCAGGGAGTAAGCCTATGGTTCCGGAGGTAACTGGCGGTGATGGGGCCCATGGGGATGGTCATTCCCCCTTCTTTGAAGGCGATGAGGGGGATAACCACCTCTCCCGTCTGCCGGTCTGTTAGTATTTTTTCTGGGGGGCAATACCTCACACCCACGTTAGGGGGTATGCGATACGCGGTCCTAAACGCCTCTATTTGCTCAGGGCTATCCATCATGTACTCGAGTTTTCCCATGGTGCTTAAGTGAAACGGTTGGCCGAAGAGAAAACTAAAAGATTCGGTGGGCGACGACTTACAAGGGCTAGACCGGAGAAGCGATTGCAGGCTCGGAGGAGGGCTCGTGAGGATTCTGAGTAAGATTGGCACCGGCGACTGAGAGATTCGGGCGGAGAGATGTGGACGGAGTGGCGCGTCTGTTCTTGCTGGAGCGTCTGAAGATTTTCAAAGTGAGGAAGAAGTGATTTCCTCTGAAGCTTTATACGGGGTCAAGCGAAGGGTCAGGGGCACTCCCGCCCAAATCCTGAAGAAAAACCACAGCCATTGGATCGATCAGCCACCGTTGGATGCGAAGGACGAAACGTCATCTGGTGCAGTTAATGCAGCGCCTTGGGAATAAGGAAACCGCAGCGGCATTAATGAGGCGTCTGTTCCCACGTTTACACACGTGCCAGCTCGGTTGTGCGTGTTTCCAAGCTTTTGCTCCGTGGCAAGTCAAAATCCTACTTTTTCTCCTCGGATGCGAGGGAAAAACTACAATTTCGAGGGGCTAATGTGGGGGGAGAAAGCCCAACCCAACGTATTGGGCCCAAGGCCCTATATGAGGAATACTGTTCGTCCGAGGAGACCAAGACAGACAGTCAGAGGCCCATGTAAAAGGGGAATGTTTGGAGATGAGTACGTGCACTGTCCGAAGAGATGTCCATATGTCCGAGAATCCCGATACCCTCGGATCCGACGAGGTTTTTGCCCGACACGTGTATGGGAGGTTCAAGTGATCTGTTTGACAAGTGTTAAGGGAAAAAGGGGACCTCGGACACACAAGAAGGTAACAGGAACAGAGAAATATCAAGGTGACAGACTTCAACCACCACATTTAATGCACTGCACCTACCCTCCTGGCCGCATTTATGTGGAGAAGACTCTTGAACAGTGCATCCTCAGCTACCGCCACTCAGACAGGGCTAAAGGGGGAGTGTGATGGGACATGCACTCAAGTGGGCGCCCAGATGATGAACAAGTGGACGGTGGAGATGTAGAAATGCAGTACTATATAAGAGAGAGAGAGGTCTCTGATATGGGGATCGAAAAATAAGAGAGAGAGAAGAGCACATTATTTTACTGTAGCTCCAGCATTTGTAACCTAAGTTCATCAATGAAAATCACCTCCTCGGACGAGACATTCACCACTGTCCGAGCACATATTAATTCAAGTCTTCCTGTCATCATTGCCGTTTAATACTGTTATTTTCATTATTAGCCTAGCTCTTTCACCCACTCTTTACAAATTTATTGTTTTGGGTTCAGTGGGCTCCAAATCCACATCTTCTTGGGCTTGGGCTGCAGAATCTGACCCTACAATTAGTATTTGACTTCTCTAACTAAACTTAAGTTTATTATCTAAACTTAATAGCCTTCTGTGCTGAAGTTTCTTCTTTGTCTAAACTTCTATTTCTTGTCCTACAATACTTATACATTAACACATTATACAATTAAAGTGCTAGATTATTCTTTTTGTTAACTGGCAACTCGTGCTTTTACAAGTTCTAGGTGAAGGGTAAAGTTGTGGGTTCAAGACCTATTTGGTGCATGCTTACCAATAAAAATAAAAATAAAAGCTTCTCCTCATTGACTGATTGCACCTAAAGGGTGCTCGCTAAGGCAAGCAGATCTGGCCACCCATTAGCAGCCTCTTTTATAATATAATGAAGAATGCATTTATGGTGTTCTTTGATGACCCGGTATATAGACCGGTCTTGGTGATCAATTGGATCGAATGTGCACAAGACCAAGTCAAAACTAGTAAAACCCAACAAGATTTAAGCAAACCATGTGACCTAGCTGGGATGTGAATTGTGTAAAATCACACTAATAGGTCCACCTCAATGACTTTTTTATTGTTTAATGTATGATAATATGGTAATTTAAATAAAAGAAAACCTAAAGAAATTATAAAATAAAAAAACGTATTTTTCTTTCACTTCTTTGCCAATACATGTTATTGTACCCATCACTTTTCACTGTTTTAATTCCCCAAACCTAGGGCTATGCATCAATTTTCTCTTCTCTGAACATATCACTTTTCAGTTTCACATAGCTAGGGGTATGAATATATGAATATATGTTATATAGTTTATTGCTTAAACCTTCTTTTTCTTATTTTGTTTATATTTTTTATGCTATATTTGTTTATTTCTTTTAGTTTAAGCCTTTAACATTTTATTTTCTCTTCTTTTGTTTACTTAGTTTGAGATTTGCCTTTTTTTCTTTGCTTAATATACATAATTTTTAAACATGTAACAAGATTTTATTTAGCAAAAACTTAGTTGCAATCTTATGACATTCGTTTATTTTGCTTGTGAATTTTATAGAATTTCTAATGATATTGCTTGTGAAACCTTGATTTTGAATTATAATGGCAAGTTTAATTTAGACATATGCCTACTTTTTTTTTTAATTTACATATTCGTGTTATGATTTCTCAAACTTACTTTTATTAGTTTATATATATTTAATTTAAAAAAATTATTTGATCATGCAATTTAACAAATGAGCCAGTGGCTTATAGACCGGATCAAAATCAAGTCTGAGTTTAATAACTATTGTCTTACCATAAATGGTGATTCACATTTTTTTTTTAATAGAAGAAATTTTTTTGAGTAAACAGTAATACTTATTAAAACACATGAAAATAGTAATACTAATATTTTAAATCGGGTTTATAATACTGAGTACAACTACGAATGGGATAAACATCTTTATTTTTTGGGATAATTACACTTTACCCACCTGTGGTTTGCCTCTAATTCTATGTGCCTACCCGGGGTTTCAATTTTGACACTTTACCCACCTGTGATTTCCTCTGTTAATAATCCGTAACCCACCTCCAGTGCAGCCATTACTGTAACACGTAAACTCATATAAAAAAAACCTAAAACAGATCAAACACTGAAGAACGAAGAACACAGTACTCAAATATTCTTTTCCAACATTTCTCATACACACAAATTCAACTAAATACAAAAAATTTCATCCCAAACATTTGTTCAGCTGTTGCAGGTAGATCTATTTAATTTTTTCAAACAAGTTTTCTCTCTCTCAAACCCGCTGGACCCCTGGATTTCTCTCTCTCTCTCTCTCTCAAACCGTTGGATGGCTCTCTCTCTCTCAATCAAGCTTTATCTCTTGGTTCAAGCCATTGCCACCACATCCGACGACCAAAAACCCAAATCACAGGTTGAACACTGATTACACCACCAGTACCGCCACCACCGGCTGAAAACCCAGATCTTTAAGGCTCTCTCGATTCAAGCTCTTGATGTCTGGTCCTCTCTCCTCTCTCTCTCTAACTCATCATCTTTATCTCTCTCTTTAAACCCATGGTTGAAAACCCAAATCGGTAGTGATTGGGTGGTCTGATCGGTCCAAATCTAAAAAATGATATATTATGATGATAGTGGATGGAACAGAGAAGGTAGCTTACATTTCTCTTAGTAACTGAGAAGGTAGCTTCGTCTGGGTTTTCAATCACTACCGATCACTACCGATTGAAAAAAACCAGACGATAAAACCCAGATTGAAAACCCACAAAGTATATTACCATTCCCTAAAAAACACTTACATTTCTCTTAGTAACTGAGAAGGTAGATTCGTCTTCGACGCATCTCTTGGAAAATGAAACAGAGATGGAACTTTAAAAACCGAAATGGGAAGGAAAACGCAAAAAAAAAAAAAAAAAAAAAATCACAATCCTAGAGAGAGAAATATTCCTACCTACACTCTGAGAATGAGAGAGAGAGTAAGAGAGCAGAGCACACGGTAATAGAAAACCAAAGAGAGAGAGAGAGAAATGGGCAAAGAAAGGAGAGATTAGACTAGACTAGAGAGAGTCATAAAAAGTTAAGACAACACAGATAGAGAGATCTGACAAGAAGCAAAAAAGAAGGGCACGCGAATGGAGAGGAAAACAGCCCAAACCAGCAGAAACAAAGAAAGAAACAGAAACACTAGTGATTGCTTTTGTATTTAGTTGATTTAGATGTTTTATTATTGATTTGGTTGGGTTTTGATTTACTAGATTTGGAGATGTTTGGGATGAAATTTTTTGTATTTAGTTGAATTTGTGTGTATGAGAAATGTTGGAAAAGAAAATATTTGAGTACTGTGTTCTTCGTTCTTCAGTGTTTGATGTGTTCTTCATTCTTCAATGTTTGATCTGTTTTAGGTTCTTTTTTGATGAGTTTACGTGTTAGAGTAACAACTGCACTGGAGGTGGGTTACGGATTATTAACGGAGGAAATCACAGGTGAGTAAAGTATCAAAATTGAAACCACGGGTAGGCACATAGAATTAGAGGCAAACCACAAGTGGGTAAAGTGTAATTATCCTTTTTTTTTTAGTAAACAGTAATACTTATTTGAACACACGTGAAAATAATAATACTAGTATTTGAAACCGGGTTTATAATACATTACATTACAAGGGTATAACTACAAAATGGTCAAACCTTTGTAGCTATAGACTGGAATTATAAACAGCGGATACTAATCATACACAACTAGTAGGATAAACATCCCTATTTTTTTTTTTTTTTTTAAGAAATTGGTAATTCACTTGGGTGAGAAGAAATTAATGAAATAAATGGAAGTGAACTTATTTCTATATTAATTGGGGTAATCTAAACACATCTTAAATAAGTGATAATAAAATGATTATTTTTACAAAAATCTCAAGAAAGACTGACAATTTTGGTGAGGGCCAGATACTCAGAGGGTGTATTATTTGTGGGCTCCCATGTCCCATCAAATTTTCTCATGCGTTAAAAGTTCTGTCTATTCTGTGAAGATTGTTCAGTAATTCTATCATGATACGAATTTTCCTCTGTTCCAACCTCCAAGCCATTTTCATTTTCAGCATTGTCCACATGGACTTGTGTACAACCGTCAATTAACTCCATGACTGAGAACTTTCTTTGTTTCTTCCGTCTAGATATTTTTTTCCCAATTTGTTTAGTTCCTTCTCTTCCTATATTAATATCTGCCTCCACTTTTACACTCATCACAGTCAATTTCTTATCCTCTGCATTATACAAAGCCTCCCCTATAAAACAATTCTAAGGAAAACCCCATCTCTCTCATCTTTCTTTAGATACTAGGAAGAGAAAAAATCTACATAATTTGATTTTCTTTATATCATACTTCAATGGCTAAGGAGTTCATAAACTTGAATTCTTGGATTGAGGTTGCCCCAGCTCCTATTATTAGCCTCAGTTCAATATAGGATCATTTCATGAACATTCTATTTTGCAGTGTCCCTTTTGCTTTTATTAAAATGATGGGTCCTAGATACCATATTTCAGTTTGGTCTTAATATTTTAATTGTGTCAATTTAGTCTCTAATTTTTTAGGGACATGTCAATTTAATTCCTGCTATTTTATCTTAGATGTATCTTAGATGAAAATGAAGAAAGCTCCAAGTTTTTGGACAAAGAGATATTTATATGGAAATGAAGGCCTTGAAAGTAGAAAAGTCCCACTTCCACGAAGATTCCATGGTGCGAGCTTTTGAACAGAGGCTCTTTCATTTCTCAAAAAGTGAGTGAGAAAACAATGAATAAAATGACTTTTTTGACAACACGGAATTGACTCACACATACATCTGGAAAGCACGGGTGCGGCGCCTCGCGTCGGACGCGTACCGACGCGGCGACGCGCGTCGGACACCGTTGACCGCGTGTCCGTGCCGCGTCGGGCCACGTGGCGAAGCCGACTCGCGCCGACGCGGCTCAAATCGGGCCGACTCGGCCTGATTCGGGCCGTTTCGGCCATTTCGGCCCAGTGTAGTCAAAGGCGTTTCAGGCGAGCGCCTAGGCGCTCAGGCGAGGCGAGGCGGCGTAAAAGCGCCTCAAGGTCACTGAGGCGAGGCGCCTTTAGTGAGGCGAGCGCCTCTGTCGACTAGTCGCTCGCCTTGAACCGTTTTTCCAGGCGTTAGGCGAGAGCCTCTGTCGCCTCTGTTTTCTTTCCGTCGGTTTTGTTTTCTTTCTGGTGCAGAGGACCTTTTTTTTTTCGAGGAACAAGGTGCGGAGGACTTGGTTACGTTAAAAAGATGACTGGCTTTTTTTTTAATTTATAACTCAATTTTGTCTTTTAGTAACATTAGTGGGGTTTGAGTTGGCAACCACTAATGTTTCAGGCTTCAGCTTTTGAGAACCATAAATAAATAATAAAATAATATGTAAGTACACGAACTTTCCAGCCACTACAAATAAATATTAAAATAATATATAAGTACATGAACTTTCCAGCCTCGGCAGCAGTTGCCCAACAGTACCCTACCTCATGTTTTATTTCTACTTTCAAATTTTATAACATTATTTTATTCCTATTTCCTACATGTAATTTTAATTTAAAAAACTCTCTTTTTTACTATTACTTCTCATTCTCCGGACCTCTTTTCTCTCTTTGTTTTAGTTATTAAATTTGGTATATGTTTATATAATGTGAAAAATTATGCTTAGCAATATATTAAAAATATAAATAAAAATATTTTTAATAATTTTTTAATCGCCGAGTCCCGCCGCACCCGCACCCACCTTTTTCAAAAATTGCCGAGTCCCGCACCCGTACCCGCACCCGCACCCGCACCCGCACCCGAATCCCGAAACGCACCCGTGCTTCTTAGACATACATACATTCTCTCACACACAAATGAAAGAAAAAGAAGATGGAATGTCAAAGAATTCGGGAAGGAAAAGTAAAAAGTAGAAATAAAGACAAGGAATCACGTGGGGATGCTAGGCATTTCAATTTTTAACTTGAAATGAAACTTCCTGGAAGGTGTCTTACTTACAAATACCGTTCCATGGGCCAAAATGGCAGTATAGTATTGTTTGGTAAAATATTTAGTAATATATTACTATTTAGTAATATTTAGTAATTTATACTTTTTTGAAACTCGATTTTGCCATGAAATTCGAGCTCCAAAAACTAGAATTCTTTGAAAAAATAGCCTTGAAATTTGCCGTGTTATTTTTTATGGAACTCGAGTTCCATCAAAAATTTTCCAAAGAACTTGAGTTTGCGAAACTCGAGTTTTTTTAAAAAGTAGTAAATTTTTAATTATTTTGTAAATAGTGGTAGATGCATATATATTTTTGCCAAATAATGATAACTGGCCATTTTGGCCCCATTCCATGCAAATTTATTTACAAAAATGCCTTTGTTTTTTTCCTTGTATTACCAATCCGTGTGGACTGTGGTGGAATACAATACATAAGGACAAATGCATGATGCGTGCAATTAGCCGATTTTTACATTAAAAAAAAAAAAAAAAAAAAAAAAAAAAAAAAAAAAAAAAACCATATCCTCCAATTCAGTTCGTTAGAATTTTTGTTTATTCTATTAGAGCATTAATATTGGTGGTGCTAAAAAATTATATAACTATTTTTAGCACCACCAAAATCAAAATTAGGGCTCCATTGGTGGAGCCAAAGCCCTTGTATTACCAATCAGTGTGGACTGTGGATTGTGGTGGAATACAATATATAACGACAAATGCATGATGCGTGCAATTAACCGATTTTTACATTTAAAAAAAAAAAAAACCATATCCTCCAATTCAGTTCGTTAGAATTTTTGTTTATTCTATTAGAGCATTATTATTGGTAGTGCTAAAAAGCTATATAGCTATTTTTAACACCACCAATTACAAAATTGGGGCTCCATCGGTGAAGCCAAACCCAAAATTTTTGGCTTCTTAGCTACAGTGCACAGCCAAAGATGGCTGTGCACTATAGCTCAAAGGTAAAATATATATATATATATATATTATGTTGTGTTCACTGTCTATTCAGAATATTTTAATTTTTTTTTTCTTTCTCCTCCTTTCCCATTTCTGCTGTTGCTCCTCTCTCCTCACTCTCCACAGCCATTTGCTCTTCGTCTCTTCCAACAAACCTCGCCGATCTTGCCGATCTCGTTCTCGCTTGCCCAGCCGCTGTTCTCGCTGCCCACCCCTTCCCCCGACCCATCTCACCTCTAATATTTGGGGAAAATTTTGAGAGTTTTTGAGATTTTAGATTGGATTTTGGGTTGTGAATAGACATGGCAAAACGGGCGGGTCGGGTCGGGTTCGGGTCGGGTCAATCGGGTCGCGGGTCAAAACGGGTCATTTTTAAACGGGTCAAACGGGTTACAGGTCAAGTCGGGTCGCGGGACGGGTCGAGTTGACCCGTATTTTTCAAACAAGTTTTTTTTTTTTTTTTTTTGGAAATAGATGCAATTTGTCAATTGTTTCTGAGTTCCTTAACTGTGATTAGATTCTCATTGATAATACTATTACCACTTACCAATTACCACTAAACACTTGATACCTAAATTTGGTGCAACTCTTGTTCCAGCTTTCTAGAAGCTAATCTTGGTATAATTTTCGATCTGTTTAAAGTAGGAAGAGAAAATGAAGGTGGCAAGTAAAGAATGACAAACTATAATGGAGTACATAACATATTAAGTAAAGAAAAATAAGTAAATATCTTATAAGAATTACACCTCAATCTCAATCTACTCAACGTTGGTGGCAAAACGAGCGGGTCGGGTTGGGTCAATCGGGTCGCGGGTCAAAACATGTCATTTTTAAATGGGTCAAATGGGTTACGGGTCAAACGGGTTGCAGGTCAAACGGGTCGGGTCAGGAAATTCTGACCCGTTTTGCCATGTCTAGTTGTGAATGGAGAGTTGGATTTTTTTTTTTTTTTTTTTTTTTGTTTGCTAATTTGAGGTTTTGTGTGTTGAATTCAATTGGTTTTTGAGAAATATGATGGATTTTGAGTTTTGAAAATTGATATTTTCTGTAATTTGTATTAACTATGTGGTTGGGTTGTGAATGTTTTCTAATGGACTCACCTGTCTTTATTGTTGAATGCATAAACTAAAAGAAATTAAAAAAAAAAAAAGATGCGCGAACTGCAAACTTGGAAGTTGCAATGAGGAAACAAATGAAAGAAAAATGAGCCAAAGAAGAAGAAAAAGGCGGGAAGAAGTAATTGCCTTTAATATTGAAAAAAAACTAATTGCCTTAAATTTACAACTAATTGCCTTTAATATTGAAAAAAATAATAATAATAAAGACATGACCATCTCCACAACCATTCAATTAAAATTTGCAATTACCATCCTAGAAGGACACCCAAGTGGTGGTAGCAGTGGCAATAGGAGTGGCGGTGGTAGTGGTTGTGATGTTGTTTATTGTAGTGGATATATTATTTTATTGTGTTGAAAGCTAAAATAAAACCACTTATGTTGGGTGTTTTATAAAGTAAAAATATAAAATAGATAAAGTAGCTTTGTGTGATGCTAAATAGCTAAATTTTTGGCACCACCAATGTGGATGCTCTTATCAATTTATGTTTTAGCTCATTAGTAATAAGTAATAATATTTTATTATATATTACGGTAATTTTGAAATGGTAAACTAACATCTACCGGTACTAAAATAATATTCCGGTCCTATTACTAAAATCAACATCAACAAGCAGCAAACACAGAGACAGAGCTAAACATTGATTACCCCCCAATTTTTTTTTTTTTTTTAAATATTAGTATTTGAGCTTCTCTATCTAAACTTGAGTTTCTTATCTAAACTTAAGAGCCTTCTGTGCATAAGTTTCTTCTTTGTCTAAACTTTTCTTTCTTATCCTATGATACTTATACATTAACACATTATACAGTTAAAGTGCAAGATTATTCTTTTTGTCAACTGGCACCTCGTGCTTTTACAAGTTCTAGGTGGAGGGTAAGGTTGTAAGTTCAAGACCTATTTGGTACATGCTTACCAATCAAAAAAGCTTCTCTCCTCATCGACTGATTGCACCTACAAGGTGCTTGCTGAGGCAAGCAAATCTGGCCACCCATTAGCAGCCTCTTTTATAGTATAATGGAGAATGCATTTATGGTGTTCTTTGATGACTCGGTATATAGACTGGTCTAGGTGATCAATTAGATCGAATATGCACAAGACCAAGTCAAAACTAGTAAAACCTAACAGGATTTAAGCAAACCATGTGACCAAGCTGGGTTTGTGAATTGTGTAAAATTACACTAATAGGTCCACCTCAATGACTTTTTTATAGAATTTCTAATGCTATTGCTTGTGAAACCTTGATTTTGAGTAATAATGGCAAGTTTAATTTAAACATATGCCTACTTTTTTAATTTATATATTCATGTTATGATTTCTCAAACTTACTTTTATTAGTTTATATATATTTAATTAAAAAAATTATTTGATCATCTGATTCGGCAAATGAGCCAGTGGCTCATAGCCCAGGTCAATGTCTAGTTTGAGTTTAATAACTATTGTCTTACCATAAATGGTGATTCATATTTTTTTTTTAAGAAGAAATTGGTAATTCACTTGGGTGAGAAGAAATTAATGAAATAAATGTAAGTGAACTTATTTCTATATTAATTGGGGGGTAATTTATACACATCTTAAATTGATAATAATAAAATGATTATTTTTACAAAATCCCCAGAAAGATTAAGATTGACAATTTTGGTGAGGGCCAGAGAGTGTATTATTTGTGGGCTCCCATGTCCCATCAAATTTCTCACCCGTTAAAAGTTTTGTCTATTCTGTGAAGATTGTATAGTAATTCTATCATGATACAAATTTTCCTATGTTCCAAGCCATTTTCATTTTCGGCATTGTCCATATGGACTCGTGTACAACCGTCAATTAACTCCATGACTGAGAACTTTCTTTGTTTCTTCCTTCTAGATATTATTTTTCCCAATTTGTTTACTTCCTTCCCTTCCTATATTAATATCTGCCTCCACTTTCACACTCATCACAGTCAATTTCTTATCCTCTGCATTATACAAAGCCTCCCCTATATATAGAACAATGCTAAGGAAAATCCCATCTCTCTCATCTTTCTTTAGATACTAGGAAGAGAAAAAATCATCAACATAATTTGATTTTCTTTATATCAAGCTTCAATGGCTAAGGAGTTCATAAACTTGAATTCTTGGATTGAGGTTGCCCCAGCTCCTATTATTAGCTGCAGTTCATAATAGGATCATTTCATGAACATTCTATTTTGCAGTGTCTCTTTTGCTTTTATTAAAATGATGGGTAAACTACGTATTTAGTCTTTATCCTATAAATCATATTTCAATTTGATTCCTAACATTTCAATTTGGTCAATTTGGTCCCTAACCTTTCAGTGTTGTGTCAATTTAGTCCATGTTGTTATATCTTAGATGAAAATTGATGATATGACAAATGACCAAAATTTTTTTTTTGTGTATTGTCACATCAACAAAATCTAATTTTTTTATTTTGGCCATTAGATGAGTCATCAATTTTCATCCTAAAAAATAATGGTAAGGACTAAATTGACACAACACTGAAAAGATAGGGACCAAATTGACACAATTGAAAGATTATGGACCAAATTGAAATATAGTGTATAAGATAGGGACCAAATATGTAGTTTACCCTAAAATGATTTACGGCTTTTTTTTTGGGTAAATTTGTGAAAAAGTGAAGATTCAAGCAGGTTTTGCCATTTTGATTAATTGAACCGGTATAAGGTTTTTTTTTTTTTTTTTTTTTTGGTTATTGAATAAGTGATTTTGGTGTAAATTCAATTTATAAAAAAAAAATTGATATCTTAATTTAATGATAAATAACAATTATCATAAACTGAATACCTAATGTAAGGACCTGATTTGGGCCCCTAGCCCAAAAGGTGGATGAACT